>VWZF01006291.1:366720-526412 GCA_013396755.1 Sclerurus mexicanus | reverse complement strand
CCCCCCCCCAAAAAAAAAAAACCAAACCAAAACCCAACCCTAAACCATGTCAGTAAGAATAATTACTGGTGGTGTTCCAGGAAATCCAGCTTTAGATATGGGGCTCTTTGAGCCTTTTTCCATTTTGTCTAAACTGTGTCTGTGGCCACAGCAAGAATCCCTGTGCAGTTTCAGCGTCATGCACCATGAGAACAGTATTTGTTAGAAAACCCAACTTGTATACCCTTGAAATTACTTTAAATACCTGTATTCCAATTTTTAAACTTCTTGCAAGGCCTACTGGGACAATGCATTCCTCGAGGATTTGCTTAGACAAAAAATTGGTGGCAAACTGGAGCTGAGTGGGTTTTGAGACCTCGTTTCCTTCTCAGCTGGAGTTTGATGTTAAAACATGGAATAATCATACGTAGTGGGTGCATGATGTGGCGTAACTTGCACCAAACAATGGCCTGGGACTATTTTAGTCTGTTTTTTATATACTGGGTAGGGGCAAAATTGGAGACAAAGAGGTTATAATGCTGCTGGTACAGAAGTAGGTGCATGGGGATGCGTGTGTTTAAACCTTGAGAAGTGCAGGTGTTTTGCGATGCTTTGGATTTTGGAATAACTAAAATCCTGCTTCCGTATAATGAAAATGTTTTGAGTTATGTGGTGAAAAATGCTGAGCAAAGAAGAATAGTGAATATTTAGAACACTGATGCCCTCGGTGTAGCTGCAGGCAGTTAATAAATAGCACATCCTTCTCCAAGAAAAAGATTTTTCTCATCTTTGTGATAATACTGTAAGTAGTAGATTTTAACCTACATCATGTCAGTGTTTAAGGCAACATTTTAATTAAGATTAATAAGATGTTTGGGTACTGTGTGTGATTGACAGTTTAGTAGGTGGCACTGAGATATAGAAGTTTCCCATTCAGGTGGAGATGTCTGAGGAGTCTCAATAATGAGATGGAACATTCAGAGGATCCAATGCACCTTGAGAGGGTATTGGAGCAACCTGTGAGTTCTGCGTACTGTTGATATGCAGTCACACCTCAGCTCTTTGGGCAGAGGGTGGGAAGTGTTTGAGTTCTTTGCAAAGCCCCAAACAACAGAAACTTATTATATTATATGATACATCTACAGTTCCCTCTTCCAAGCATTGTTTTGAGCTGGTGTCATTCACCTGGAAGAGGTTTTGTCCACATTCAGTCCTTCCCAAGCTCAAGGTCTTGCTCCAAATGCTGCAAAGCAGGACTCTCCCTGACCAAACCAGTCACCTATCATTAATCTATTCCTTGTGAATTCACAATCACTTTAATTATGTGTTTTCAGAGACATGTGTTTGATAAATATAGACCTTCCTAAATTAGCTGAGCCTTTTGATCAGGTTGCAGGTCAACACAATGCACTCTGAAAGTGCAACCTTTAAACATTTCAGTTTTGAAGGATGACTGTGTAAGTGCCCTCCCTGAAGATTTGTTCCTTTTTTTTTTGCCCCGTGATTAATTTGCCTGCATTTTCTTTAATCTGTTGCCATGTGCAGCAAAAAGACAAATTGTGTTTACGTTATCCCAGTCCCTCCCATCAGTTCCAAAACAACTGCTTTCATGCACCTCATGCAGCTTGAATCAAGCCTAATTACAAAGCCCTACATCTGCTTTCAATCTATGGGCCAGCACACAAGGTTGCTCTTGTATTTAGGCTTGGGCAGTGGTTTCGTGTGTTTATTTATGTTTTGCTTTAGAAAACGCGTATGTATAAACATCCACAAGGACAACAACTTCCTAACGTTTGACATCCATCATGCAACAGCTAGGAAGGATTTCCACTTCAGTGCTTTGCTGTCTTCTCGAGACACTCGAGCTCTCAGGACAGCCACGAGGCTCTAGACTAACCAAACTCCCTGAAACCATCTTAGGGCTCATTAATGTTACCCTCTTTTTTTGTTCCATTTGCATCAGCTGTCTTTGGTTAACAAGGAGGAGCCCAGCTGCGTAAAGAGCTTAATAAAAGCTTCCCTTCCACCACTTGGGTTGGTTCCTTCCATGCTGCAAAAGATTTTGCTGAAGTAAAAGATGTCATATAATGGCCGAAGGGGGGAAAGATTATCCATTCTGCTGGTGAATCTTTGTGTGTTTCATTGGTCTCAGTTCTCCTTGAGTGTGTTGAATGTCTTGAGCTCACCCTGACATTTTCCTTTGGTTGGGTTTTTTTCCTCTTTAACAGAGGCAATATATGGATGGCTGAGAGCATGTGGAATGCATACAGATTTAAGGACAGAATTACTTGCTGTGTTGTGATCTCATAAGGCTTTTTTTTTTTTTGCTGTGATACTTGACAGCACAGATAAAAATTCTTTACTGAGGAATAAAAAAGCATCAAAAGATAACTGTTGTTACAGTCTGTTCTTGGAGTATCATGGAACAGTATAAAGCTGTTTCTGAGCATTTTTATTTTAAAAGGTTACAGTAGATGGATGGCAGAATTAGCCTGAGAGAAATTCTTATATAGAAGGTCATTCTTACTACAAGCAACATCATGTAGATCCATGATAAGTCTACTTTATGCATCAGAGAAACTATGCTATTTATTTAGTGGAAAAACAGGATCATGTGATATCCCTTGTATAGCATATAGGTAGTGGTGGTGGTAAGCCCACAAAAATACCAAAAATAAGAACCAGTGTAATCTCAATTTCACATATGGCCCAGATCATGATATGGAACTACTGCTGGTTTTTTATAAACTATTTTCTTAGCTGGGGCACCAAAAACTATGTGAGATGAATCTGTGTTATAGTACTTTGTTGTCTCCTTCTATGTGCACTCAAAGGAGAAAGGAGCAACCAGTAACCTCAAGGTGGGTCATAATGTTTGTATACATTGCATACAGGTGCAGCATCAATCTAAATGAGCCAACATCTATTTTTCAGATGTTCTAGTATTTTATTCTCTTCATTGTGGAAGCTGTGCAGCCTTTTAGGGTATTTGAGTGCTAGTTTTGATCTAGTTTTGATGTAATTGTGAACAACAGTGCCAGTGTTCTTCCACCTTTGAGTCATTTGTGGGTTTTTAAATGCATTTAAATATTGTTATTACAGAGTGTATCTGCTATGAAATAGATCTCTATCTGTTTTGTGTTGTGGGGCATCTTTTACTATGGAATAAGACTGAATAAAACTGAGAAGGCTCCTTTGCTCCACATAAATTACACTCTGTCTTAACATCATGTTCTGCATTTGCTTCATTTCCTCAATGACTTAATAATTACTTAAATTAAACAAGAAAAGCTTTCTAGCACAGAGGTGAGGAAATCCAGAGTTAAAGCTGCTACTCTACTCTTAATTCACCCGATGGTGCAGAGACACTCTATTAAGAAAGCCGCAGAACAGCAGGTGAGCTTTTATCTGATGTTTCTGCAATGCATATACCATATGTGCTACACAGTTCACTGCATATGCTATGTATGATCACCGGCTACTCCGGACCCCTGCTGCCCCAGGGTACAACCAGGTGATGTAAGAGGATGAGGAATGACTGCCTGATTAATATATTCCTGTTTTGCCTGATGATCTCTCTGCTCACAGCACATTTTTTCAGTGGAATGGGACCTAAAACCACCTCCCCCACGCTGGCCCTCAGTCTCCCTTCGCTCTTCAACTTCTGTAACGCACGGAACCTCTTGTTGTGGTCTTCAGCTTATTAGAAACAGAGGCCCTTTTCTCAAGCAATAAAAGCACACAAGCCTTTTTGGTTTCCCAAATTACTCCTGCAACTGAAGAAATTAGTCCTGGGGTGTGCCAGCTTTGATATTTCAGGAATCCCCTGCAGTGAGATGAGCAGGGACTGTTGAGAGCTGCCTCTCTGCTTCTCTTCCTACTAAATGCCATACTATCTTAGACTAGATAGACTTCTAGGGGAAGCTGATGATCTTCATGCAATACTCTTCTGTAAGTGTGTACACACCTAGTGCTTAGTAGTCGATTCATGTAATTCATTCTGAGGTAGCTTTCCAGGATATAGAGCCTTAATCTTGAGTCATTCTTTCCTTACACCGAAATGTAGACCACAATACGGGGCACTGTGTTAGTCTGGTTCTCCGGCCTTGGCTCCCCACGAGTCTGGACCCTTCAGAATTAGCTGACCAAGTGTATTGTCTCCTTCTGCCCCATCCCCAAGGCTGTAAAATGCTTGGAGACACCCAAGGGAAGGATGCTATTAAATGGTTTTGGTGCTTTGCTGCTGATTTCTATGTCTCCGCCTTCTGAGGCGGTAACAGAACGGAAGAGCAGAGGGTGAAGTGAGAGTAATTTCTCTGACTGTGCACATTGGGAACTGGCTGTGAAGTCTGTGTAGACATCCTGCAAACTGCAGTTCCCCTCGTTTTGAAAATGCATTGATCAAAGGGGCTCTGTCAGTATCTGATTAAGAGCCATGTAAGAGTACTGAAGACATTTCCTTCTGGCTAACAGCTCTGATTACAGGGGGCTCCTGCAGTGAATTTCCCTGCTAGCAGACAGCCTTGTCTCCAGGCTCCACCTGACGCTATAGGGTTTCTCAATGGCATGGCTTCCTGTTGTTGAAGGCTACTATTCATTCACAGCTTGTAAATCAATGGCTTGTAAATCAGGGGATGAAAAAACTACTGTTGGAGAAATGTTCCTCAGCAAATTCCTCTCCCTCCCCCAGATATTTGTTTTCCCAGGGCGTATAGTCCATGATCATGGAAAAATATTTTAAAATTCAACATCTGTAACTAATGATAGAGGTGGAAATGAAGGACCATACCTTCTTCATTACCCGGGAAATTTGCTGTAACTAGTTTAATGTGATTTTTTTTTCTTTTTTTGGTTAGTATTGGGTTTGTTTTATAGCAGAGCCAAATTAACATTTTCATTGCTAACAAGAAATCGTCTTTAGATCAGTAAGACTGCAGCACAGCAGCCTTCAGAATGACTGAAGGCTTAATGTAAGTGAGAAGTAGAAGAGAGATTTGGGGTTGCTTACTACTGCTTTTCCTGCATAAATGATTGAAATAGTGCTAAGAAGCTCTGCCCTGATGAATGCATCCAGGTGACTATCAACAGCTGCTGCTCCTACAAAAAGGAGCAAAAAAATCACAATACATCCAGTGAGCATCTCTCTCAGGGGCTGGAGAACACCAGGAAGCTCTGACAATTAGAGCACAACATTTGGTAGCCAAGCCTCAAGAAACACACACATTTAGAAAGGGAACAGGCTCAAACTGAATTACTGCCAGACATGCTGCTTCTCTCGTGTAACGTTGAGAAATGTGCTATGCATGTCATTTTTATCGTTAACTCTTTTCTGTGTCAGACAGCAGGCAGAGTTGCTTCCCCTCCCGCGTGGTTCGTGGTGTGCTTGTAGAAATCCTCTTACTGGCACAAATTTTTAGTGATGTCAGTATTAAAAACCTCTGACCTGAGTGTTGCCCATGTCAAGGTGCACCAAAAGTGAGTTCAGGGCGCCCTGATCTACTAGAGATGTCAGCAGGTCACAGTTCAGATGTCCTTCTACCCTTACCCCAACCAAATCTGGAGGTCCATCAGAGAGAGAAGGAGATAACTGCTGCAGCCACAGCTCTGAAAGTATTGCTGTGATTTTGTAGGGGGAAGAGAGGGCAGAGAAGGCATAGAGACGAAGGACAGGCTGAGTATATGAAAAGTAGTAAGAACTAGTGCAGGAAGGAAGGAAAGGAGAAAAGATGGAAAAGAAATCTAAATTCTCATTCACTTAAAAGCTAAAATATGACTGTTGCTTGACTTCCTAAAGGGCAGTGTGGTGATGGGGGATAAGTGTACAATTCTGGTTCCCACTGGGTGCCAAGGAGTCTTTGTGGCAGTGTTTTCTGCATCAGAGTTTTCAAGTGTATACTTGAAAAATGAAGTACAGCCTTCCATGAGAAGTAGTCTGTTTTCTTTAAAAGTAAGCTCCTTCAGTTGAAAGCACTATGTCTAAAAGCTGACTATGGTTCCAGTATCCCAGACATCCTCAGCTGTGTTTGAGCTGACAAAATGGTAGTCCAGGACTGATTCCAACAAACTGCCTTATTAAAAAAAACAAAAGGGCAAGAAAACCCCAAACAACAAAGAAAACACACAATTACCAGCCTTGGCTGGGTTTACAAGAAGAAAAGGTGGCCACAACTTAGGTGGGATTCACATAACCAACATTCTTGGCACAGCTTCACTTGGGTGATGAGCAGGGAATGCCTTTGCTCTCTCTTCCAGTGAAGACACTGCTTTCGCTCTCGTTATCAGCCTTTTTTGTTAAACCTTCCAAGGGGGAAGGAAAGCAGGATAATTAATCTTAGGAGTTAGCCTCTTGCTGCATCAGAAGAGGTGGTTTGCTTTCTTGTAGGGGGTAGCAGATATGTTTGCTTTATGGAATAGGACAGCAAACTCCTTTTTCTACTAACCAGGACGATGCTGCAGGCAAATAATCATGAAATTGCCAAGGATCAGAATAGAATAGCTGTGATCAAAAGATGCGAAGAAAAAAAGGATTAATTGTGTTTTATTTTTAAACTATAATTATCAAACCATTAATTTTGAACTTAAAGAATACTTGCTATGTTGTTACTCTTGATTATGCAGTTGGTTAGTTATGCATGTTGTTGTGTTACTTGTTCCCATGAGAAAAATCTTTAAGCTTACTTTGAAGTCGGATCTGAGATGCAAGAAAATGTGTTTGGTAAAACGTATTGACAGATTGCATCAGAGACTGGGTTAGCAAGAAAACCTCGGGTATGGAAAGAATGATGTGCTTAATTTCACAGTTTCTAGAGGTGCTGTCTCCAAAAGCACTCTGTGCACATGCATTACACATACAGTGAGTGCATAAATCTCTTTGGATTCACAATACTAATAAAAGCAGGTCAAACTTATTTTAAGTGAAATCAGAATTGAACATGACACAAAGTTGGGTAAAGTTTTTCTGTCCCCAGTAACTTCTAATTTTTATGCTCATTTGCGTTTCTTGGTTTTAATGGGGAGTAAATATAAAAATGCTGAAATGTCATGGTTAAGGGTTGCCTTTGTAAGATGTCTACTAGTAAAGCTGGAAATCTTGGTGGGACATCACCCAGTTCTGTGGAAGCCCAAGAAGATATCTCAGCTTGTGGGTGTTCACTTAAATGAAAATCCCAGACTTTGAGGTTTTCTAATGCTAACAATTAGTAGGGATTACTTATTCCCTAGTTTTGCCTCCTTCAGAACTTCTGAAAACAATTACTTCTATTGCTTTTACCTTTAGGAGTCAAACTTCCTGAAGTCAGGTATTTAAAGATTCATCTTGCTCCTATGCAGATAAGCTAACCATAAAATCCATGCAAGACCTCAAGCCCTGTGCCACCTGACCCTTCAAAATCTGCTTATTCACCTGAAAGTGCTGACTTGGAGTCCTGTACTCTTTTTTTTTTCTTCTGTATTTTTCTGCATCCCAATAGAAACGCTGTGGACTCTTCTCTTCTCAGTACTGTGACTTGTACCCTCCCCATTTCTGAAACTTCTAGTACTTTTCAAAATTGAACCTCTGGACATAAATTCATGTAGAAGTAATTTATTTCTAAGCCATTTTAATAGGCTTAGGTACTAATTAGTTTTGATTTCTTGATTACTGTCTTTAATCATCTCGTGGCTGGTCACTTGACCCTAATGACTCAATCTTTCTAATTTGATTAGGAAGCCATGGCCATTGGTAAGACTAGTTGCTCGGATATAAACTGTTTCTGGAAGACCTTTTAGCATAAATGTCAAAAGAATAGTTGCTCAGATCCATCATTTCCCTCTCATTCGTGCTTTGTGCTTTCCCAGTTTGGTAACCAAGGACTTGTAGGAGACCTGGTGGGCGCTCATTCCTTTTTGATGTTGTGCTAGACAAACACCAAGCTGAGTCTTGGCTCGGCTGCTACTTCATCACTGAGAGAGGGGAAAGGCCTGTAAGTAGTTACTGGGTCTGTTCTCAGGAGGAAACTTTTCCCTAGAAAAAGTCCTTAAAATGATAAGACCAGCTTAACATCAGTATGTCTGGTATGTCCATTCTATTATGAGTCATGTTACGAACCTCATCCCACCCTATGAGACTGGGGAGGAATTTAGCATTTAATTTTCCCTTGGTTCCTGCTGCATCTCTTATTTGTGTAAATAAAAGGCATAAAATCCCCCACTAAGTAACATGTGTTTGTATGAAGTGAATTGACTTTTGTGTGTTTCCTTCATGGTTTTTTTTTCAATTTCCTCCTGTGTGTCTTTTTGGTTTTTCATGCCTCTGCTTTTGACTTTTGTTGCCTTTTTTCTTTCTGTCAAACATTAGTCTTTTTATTTGTGTCACGTTTCCTTCTTCCTCCGCCATCTCTCCTGCCCTCTGAAGTCTTCACTGCTTTTAACCCTACTCTTGTTTAATCATTACATTACTTTCTGCTAGAACTTGCATAAGCAGAGAATATTTGTACTATTAATGGGAAAAGAAGTCCTGGAACTGTATCCCACTTTCATTTTCTCCTGCCATTGGAGTTTGTATTTTCAAGGATTTAGAAGGCCAAGAGCATCTTATGCTGATGTTGCAGAAATCTGATGAACTTTAATGTATTAGGAAGTGTGTAAATCCAAGCAAAATTGAGGAATCCAAGCAACTGTTACAGACACAAAGAACCCTAAAAACTTCAAAACCTTTCAGAAATTGCTTCTTGTTTTTGTTGTACTTCGGCAATTGTGATGGTTTAGAGACTCAATAATCATGTAATTAGTCATTTTGCAGCCTTAAGTGGCTGAAGGTTTTTGCAGGGGGTACTGATTGGCTTCATTTTTGCAAAAATCCGTGTTGAAAATTTTACTGAGGAACGTGTAAGCTGCAGATGGAGAAGCTGGGTTTTTCTACTTGTAGCTGGTGTGGAGGCAATAATCCCTGAGAGGGGGGTTGAGGAGTTATTCAACACCATAACTAGGTTCGGTAACATCTCCCCATTTTCATAAGGAGAAAAACCAGTTAAAAGCATTAACTGTTAGTGATTTTTGTTGTATGATTGCCAAGATAAACTGATTAAAACCGCAAACTGATATTGAGAGTCACTCAGAGGTATAAAGCATATCAATGTCTTTTCCAAGGTGCACAAGGAGGTTTGGTCAACAATGTAGAATTTGTTTTCTCTCTTGAGCTAAATCAGAAATGGCGATAAGGATGCGAAGAGGAAAATTGATCAATACCCACAGAATTTAGACCATTGAGACTCTGGGCACTGGGTTTTAATTTTGGTTATATGGAAGACCAAGTGAATTAGACCTTTGGGAAAAGGTGTCCTAGAGAAATATTTGCTAAGTCCCTGGTCTATGACAATGCACATCTCCAAGAATCGCTGAAAACATCTGTGGTAGAGGGACACTCTCAGTAATCTTGGATGTGTGAAATATTAATGCACGGTATTTTAAGGACACCGTCAATGTTGATAAGAATTCATCGAGGCAGTAAGTTCTCCTATTCTATCAGACTATACCTAGAGAGAAAACAAATATTGTTAGACTGACAACAGTTCTTCCTATTTAACTTCTTCATGCTCTTTTCAGTGCGCAGCTCTTATCTACGCAGTTGCTTGAGCAACAATCTTGTGGTGGATGCATCATGCAGGGTTCTTCCCTCTCTGGAGTTTGCAAATCACTGCAGAGAAATATGTTTTTCAGGTGTGCCCCTTTCACACTTCTTTTTCCTTTCCCCGAAGGCTTCTTGGCCTTTTTTCCTGACCCACTCCTCCATATCATCTTGTAAGGGATGTATTTTCTTATTTTTTGGCCAATTTTTTGTTTAGAGGGAAGAAAACACATATTCAATGTATTACTAGTGATGGCACTAAATTAGATTCTCTGGGGAGGAGGGGCAGGAATTCTGTGGGGCTGTTTGACAATTCCAGCTGAAGCAGACCTCCCTATTCCCAGTAGAATAGCTTTTTTGCTGTTCTTTCTGTATAAATTTAAATGTCATTTATCTGTAGGGGATTACAAGAAATTTACTGTGAGAGGGCAGCTCTGCCTCTTGGGGTTAAAGCAGAGATTTAAAGTATTTTCTGTATTTTTTCCTCATAACTTATATTTATTCTGCGTTTTATTAATAAGTTGGAGCCTTTGTAAGGAGACGGCAGAGCAGTGAATAAAGCAGTGGCGTTAGGTCTCAGGTATGTGAAGTTTCCTGGCTTGGCTATAGTCTGTCTGTGTGGCTTTTCACAACTTCTCTTGCTTCTCTGTGCATATTAATATCATAATTTTACAGTCTTAAGATTTTGTTACGAAGGCACTGCAGAACACCTGCATATTACTGTAAGAGACAGGGAGGGAGTGAAAAAGCTGAAAAAGGCCTTAAAATATCTGCATCTCTTCCTAGCACCTTTTTGCGAATGTGCTATAAGAATAAGAATTTGGTATAAGTCATAAGTCATTTGCTATAAGTCATAAGAATTTGGAAAAACCATTCTGGAGTCTGAGATCTTTAAAGAGAAATAAAAACAAATCAATTTAAAAGCTCAAACTCCAATCCACCCACCAAAAATTTGCTTGACCAGGCTGTGGAACTGGAATTGCTGACTTTATTTATCCCATCTAGGAGGAAACTGTCCACATTAAAACCAAAATTATAAAAGATCACAGTGTGTCCAATCCAATTATTCATGAGCCAAATTCATCATTTCTGACCTGGTCCCTTGGAGATAAAGGAGATCTGCTCCGTACAAGGGAGGGCAATATGAACTGTCCTCTCTGGCGAGTGCCTTGAGGTACCAGCTGGTGCTCCTCTCCTCTGGTGACTCCCTATTTCCCATGGGATCCTGCCCCAGGTCTGACTGGGTGTTCTGGGAGAGACTGGGAAGCAGGAGGAATGGATTGGAGGAAATGCCATCAGGCTGGGTGCTCTGAACTTGGACAGCTCTGCTACTCAGGGATGGCCGAAGTCTGCAGCTGGTGTGAGATGGGAGGACAGAAAGCAGAGACCTGGGTGGAAAAGACAGGAAATAGCATTTTGTTGCAGGATCTGGTGAGAAAGTTAATTTTACTTATTCTTTTTAATTGCAAGGTTCCTCTGTGTTATTTTGCTCCCCAGTTTGGTTCAGAGTGCTGGAAGCTTCCATAGGGTGTTCCTCCAGTGGCTTTGTTGGAAGTGGTCCTTGGGTTCCCCACCCCTTGAGGGGGATGTAAACTTGCCTGTGGTTAAGGCATGAGAAGCCTTCAGTGCTGGGAGGATAGCAGGCCAGTATTCTTTTTCCACAAGGGGTGAAATTTTTAGTATTTTTTTTTCCTGTGTATGTGTTGTCCATTTATATATTGTCATATTTAAAATATACCATCAGCTCTGTTTCCTAGTGTAGCCACAGCAGTGCTTTCTGTTGTGGTTTGTTTGTTTGACTTGTGGGTGAAACAACAGGCAACCCACAGATGGCATCTTAATATTTAGGCAGGGAGAAGTCAGCCTCAATATCACAGAGGGAAGTGTTATAAATAGATGCGTCTGTAGAAGAGCTAATTAATTTACAGCGAAGACACTGAGTGAGATAACTGGTGCCAGATTCTCACAGGAGTATTTCAAAGTGACATTTTCTCAGGCTTCAGAATGTCTTCCACTCCGCTTCGCCACGGGCGAGTGTAAAGACGCCGTGGGAAGTCTGATAGTGCCTCGTGAGCTTTTCTGAGCACCAGTTCTGCCAGCTTAAAAACTCCGTCTCCGTTGCACAGCGTGTGCTGGGGAGGGGAAGATGCTCAGCAGAGCCACAGCTTTGAGCTGCGGGAAGCTTTGCCTCTCACCCCTTGGAGAAGCTCAGGGATGCAGGCAGTCCCACCAGGGTGCGAGGCTGTGCAGCACACTGGGGTTTCTTCCGCGCTTAGGTGGGGCTGGAATCGACTTAACCAACACCAACAGATGGGTTTAGTCACTTGCTTTATTTTTTTATTTTTTTCCTCTTCCCCTGGCACACTTTAAGACGTGGATTTAACGTTTATGGTTAAATGATACTTTCACCTTACCTCCCACATCTGGCCCTTTGCTTTGAGCCCTGGATGCAAATGAATGGCTTGTCTGTTCCGTGGGCCTCGCCTTAAACTTGAGATCTGGGGCATAATTTGGCCCCCATTTGATAAGATGCAGGCACGAATTCAATCTGCTGTAACGGAGCCTCGCCATTTATAAATCTCTTGAGGATGCTGACACTTGAGGCAATTTTTCTTCTCTCTGATATATGGGGCAGAGGCAGGTCTGGTGTGAATGCCAGCTACACTGCAGTAGGATGCTTGGCTCAGGCATGTGGGGACACTGGCCCGTTCACTCACTTTATCCCCAGATCCTGCCTGGTGGCAAAGTGGGCACAACCCCCAGTGCTGGTTGGGAGGCACCAGCCTTGAGTGCTGAGCAGGTCCCACACAAGAGAGTGATGGTGGCCCCTGATCTTCTATTTTTCCTCATCCTTGCCTGACAAGGAGCAGTTCTTCCTAAGTTCTTTTCCCCCTCAACCTATAGATATATTTTTTTAATATATTTAATTTGAATCACCACAAATTTCTCTTAAATTAATGTAATTAAAGAATTGTTTTTAATTTTGACTTTAAGTATCCAGAATTTTTAAATTGCCTTTTCTGTAGTGGGAGAATCTCTACAGTTGTACCAAGTACAGATTACAAGACTTTGGAATAGCAGGGGGAACCTTTCAGGTCAATCCAGCTCTTTCTGCTTGGAATAAATTAATTTATAGTATTTTGTTCTGGGTCTTGCAACAATGCAATACTTAGTAGCTCCTGAAGAATAGCTGTGTGAAATACACAAATAATGAGATTAAAATAATTTTGAAATGAAATATTCCCAATTTTGCCTTTCAGTGTTTTTTTTTTGTTTAATCTGTATGGTCATCTGACTTCTTCAGCCACTCTAGTGAGCACAATGAATGCAGTACTAGATGTGTTGAGAGACTCTTTAGCATTTGACAAAGTTATCTCTGGAAATAACCTTCAGGCCTCCTGATGGAATACTCTTATTCAAATATTCACCAGCCCTCATACTTTTTGGCCTCAGTGAAATTTTCCCCCTTCTTCCCCCTTGTTTGCCTCTCCCCCCTCCACCTCCAGGCTAAAGCCATATGGACTCCTTCACTCTGAGCAGTAACCTTTGATGAATGTGCCCTTTATTGCTGTTCACTCCTAGAGTCTGCAAAGAAGCAAGACTGATTTTGGAACTGGTTTATTTCATATCATAAAATCATCCTGGGCAAGTAAGGATCACAGAAGTTGTGCATCTGAAAGCTGTTTTTTATCCACTGAACAAGTTCACCAAAGTTAATCTCTTCATAAAGCCCGAACCATTCCATACTAATGAGAACCACGTGCATGTCAAATAGCACAGGTCTTGAGGAGAACACTTTGATGCCCCAAACACAGAACATCTTCAGGTTAAATGTTCCAGGGGACCCCTGAAAGGACTTGCTTGACTGACCCAGCCTGCTGTGGGCTGGATCCTCTGCTGCTTTGGCATTTTGCAATGGGGACAGCCAGCCCCCTCCTCTTGCACAGCAATCAGGAGTCCTTTGAGCACTGAGGAGAGTCAGAAAATCCCCCACAAGTTTGCATTTAGGGTGGGAGAAAATGCAGTGTGGAAATGGAGATCAGCATCAAAGGTCTGTGTTGGGAGACAGGAGCAGGTGACAGCTCAGGTCTCAGCGTTTCGGTCCCTTGTGTAGGGGCTTTATGCTCTATACAGCTCCAAGCTATCACCAGAGCAAAGATCTCCAGAACTCTCTGTATTATGTGAAGCGTATCTTTTCTTGGCTAACACATTGCAATTGGAGGCCAGGAAAGATACGGGTGGGTTTGGGGAATTGTGGAAGAAATGCTTAATACGTAATCTAAACTCGAGGCTGCATTAAAGCTGATGTCATCACTTGTGGTATAGTTCACCTTTATTTTCCATTCAGAGTGTAAAGCAAAAGCAAACCTCACTGTCAAACTGGAATGATTGTTTGAAAGAGTTAAAGCATCTATTACTGTTTTAGGGGACCTGACCAGGGCTGGGGGGAAGGATGGAACAAAATCCATTTGGACCAGGAGCGTGGGGGAGGAAATCATGACTGGGAGCAGACCATATGCTGTGGCTGGTGGGTAAATGAGCAGGCTTTTTGTGCATTTATAAGCAAGATTAATTAGGTCTGCTCTGTAACTTCCTACAGCATGGCAAAGAGCACACAGCTTTACAAGTTCACCATTTGTGCATCTACATGTTTATGTGAAATGTTCCGGCTTTATTTCTTGCAATAATTATCCTTTCACTTCTAAGGA
Source organism: Sclerurus mexicanus (assembly GCA_013396755.1). NCBI lineage: Eukaryota > Metazoa > Chordata > Aves > Passeriformes > Furnariidae > Sclerurus > Sclerurus mexicanus. Next base: position 512,120 of record VWZF01006291.1, on the reverse strand, counting down.
CAGCTCTGACATTTATCTCTATGGAAAAAGATGCACTCCCGTTTTTCTCTCACTCCTAATAGTCGCAGTGGCTAATCCGTGCCAAATAGTTCCTTGCAAATGGATCAGCTTTCTGATTGTTTCCTCAGCTTTGTACGGGATGACTTTTGAAGTTCCTGTCCTCACATATCAAAGACTAAAATAACTGCGTGGGTAAAAATGAAGTATTAGGGCTGAATCCTCAGATGTGTTACAGTAGAAGATGCACTTAGCATTTTAAAGGTGTTTTTTCCACTTTTACGGTAATTGAGAAGCCATTAGATCCTCCATAAATTTGACTAAAGGGTCCTAACCACGATCTGCGCTGCTGCTGTGTCACAGCTCTCATTTGTAGCTCTACTGTGTGCATCTGTAGCTTTATTTATTTTAAATCAGTAAATATTGTTGTTTCCCGCTCCCTTGCTCCCTGGGCTGGAGCAACTGGACAGGTCAGGTTGCAGAAGCTCCACCTGGAAGCGATCCTGCAGCTGCTCCCCCTGCCTGCCCTGCAGGGAGTAATAGCCTAATAGTTTACACGTGTATTTCAATTATCTCCTGCCTGCTTTCAAGCTCTGGTACCTGCTATGCATCTATCATTATGCAATAGCAGATTGGGGTGTAACATCAAGGCTACATTAAAGCCCTGCTTGATTGATTTCTTATAAAGATTAAGGTTGCTGACATTTTCCACCCTCACTCAGATAGTGCACGCTGGCTTTGATTATTCTCTCTTCCACACCAATATAAATCTGAGTCAGTGGGCTTATGCAGATGCAAGGAGAAAATCAGATGTGCTGCCCAGGCCTTTTGATGTCACCAGCTGCCTGCTCTGATTTGCATGCATTGCTGCAGAAGGAAAACAGGAGTTCTCTTTGTAAGTAATCACTCCAATAATTAATCTAAGAGCGCACAATCTATGTCATAGCTGGAATTATTGTGCCGGGTTTCATCACTCTGCTTTCATTTCTATCTCCCTGGTAACTGGATGTGACAGGGAAAACAATCAGTGGGTTTGCTTAACCAAAATGTTGAGATGGAAAACACATTAAGCTTTAGGTGCTAAAAGTTTTCCTGGAGTTGAGAGGCGGAGGTGAGCGGGTATGGAAGCCTTGAACCAGTGATTCTCACTTTGACACCAATATTTTTATATTGGTGTTCCACAAGCAAAGCCCTTCCAAACTCGTTCCACTTTTGGGGGGTTTCTTTGCCACTAAAAATCGTGGCTTTATTTTTCTGTCACTGCCACCTGCCACATAAAGGGCTTGTTCTCCAGTTGCAATACGGCAAAGCAAGTTCTGTTGAGCACCTTAGGTCAAACACTCTGCAGCACTGGACCTCCTGTCCCGCTGGTTCCAGCAGACTGTGGCTGGCTGCTCCACTTTGGCAATGTCCAGACAACCCAGCTGCTGCCACATCTGGCTGTAGGCCCTCTAGTTGCCTTTGTAGCACCAGATTTTGTCTCTAAGTGGTGGTTGGAGAGAAGGGAACAGTCTGTAGATATTGCTGTTTGCTTGGATATATGTATTTACGTGAGACATGATTACTGAATTAGGAGATTTAATTCTAATTGTGGTAGATGATGCAGGGAGTGGATTTGTTCAGTCTCTGTGGACCTTTGTTTGTCCTAGTGATTACTAATGTTTTAGGGGTACCTTTGCATTGGTATTTTCCTCCTAGAAGGTAAAGATGACAAAGGAGGTCATCTTGCTTTCCTTTTGTGACCCACAGGAGATGTTAAGGAGCTGAGGAAATCAAGGGTTTAAGCCAGTGATAAACTTGGTCCCTGTACCCCTGGCACTCCTGGTCTAAGCTGTAGTGTGGCTGTGCAACCTCTTGCAGATTGCAGTGATGTCTCTTGGCACCTTGCAGAGCTTTGTGTTGTTGGGAGGAGTCCAAAATGGCCCTGTGATCTAAAGAGGGGCTAATAGTGTTGAAAGTGTGGGTAGAAGAGGTGGAGGTGCTGGTCTAGGACCCAGTATTTCTGGTCCACCTTTTGGGTTGTTTGAAGTGTTTCACCTCAGTCTCCCTGAAGACAGCTTTGAAGGTGTCTTTCCTGGCTCCCTTGGGCCAGAGCCTCTTCATGATTCCCTGGAACCTGAGGCAGAGAACCAAAGAGTAACTGGACCAGAGGAATTAAACATGTAAACCATAACCCCAGGCCCCGGGAAGGCGTGAGGTGCCTGAGCTTTACTGACTGAGATCCTGCCTAGTGGAGGTGTTTTGTGTCCTAAACAGAAATAAGAACTGGCAGCACATGCTGCCTGGAGCCAACTTGTAAATTAAATGTGCATCAGAGGGTTTCAAAGCCTGCCTGCTAAACTGCCTGTTCTTTTACCTCTAGGAGTTTAAATGGGNGTTTTTTTTTTAAACATAGGAACATACCTATGTCTCTGTGTGCTCAGAGGTATAAGCATAAGACTTTAAAGGATTTTTCACTCTAAGGATAAAACTAGGAAAAGCCAGGGAACTGAAACTCTTGCAGCTTGGGCCACAGGTGACTGTGAACTTTTTGACCTATGGATCAAATTGGATTTGTGGGTTATTCAGAATAAGACATCTTGAAACCTGGGTACAGAGGGTTGCTGGATCCTGTGATATTGTGACCCATTTGTTGCCATGCTGGGGAGTGAGCAGATGAGGCTCTCCCCCACCATGTACCTTTCTGCTCTGTCTTTCCTGATTCATATTCCCAACCACAAATCATGTGGAAAGATGCCCTCTACAGGTCACTTTATACACTCGTGATTTAGTTGCAGATGCTGCCCCAAGTACTTTTCTGTCAGTGTGTCTTAAATCTCAGCCCTGTAGGAGCTACAGGCTTGGGGCTCATTAGTCCCCTTCAATGGGCATGTCTGTGAGTTCTGATTATAAACCTGCATTACCATATTCTGTATAAGAGTTGTTTGTCATTATCTCTTTGCAATTTTCTTGCCTTCTTCCCACCAACAAAAAAAAATTATAAAAAAATCAGGGCTTCATAAATTGTGAATAAGCTCCTGTCACTTGTGATCCATTGGCCTGTAGAAAACCATTAATTGTGATTCCTCCTCATTAATTCTCATTAAGAAGATCATGCAGAGACCAGTGTTGCGTTAAGCTTTTTTTTGTTGAGAGACAGCAGCGAGCCATGACCTTCTAAAGCATAGCAGTCAGTATTTTTATTAGTATATAAGATATGATGCATTATACCTGCCATTTCTGTTATTTTCACGGACAGTGCATAGCTCTTAGAAACTTGGTACTTGACATTTAAGATGGATACAGCATCAATTAATTTAAAAATACAACTCAACACAAGAGTCTTGGCTGTCCTCATTATTGAATTAGCACAGTATTACGAATCACTTGCATTCTCTGTGTGAGAAAAAATTCGTAAGCAGGACATCAATGTTAATGGTGTTTTAACCTTTGCTGGTTTGCTTAAGGATAGAACGTTTGATGAGATGCTTATGCCTTCTAGAAAGAAACTGCTCATTTGAGCCAGCTGATTTGACCTGCTTATTGATATAGTGATGGGGAAAATGTGCTTAGGGTACAGGTTACAACCTAGACATTCTGGTATTCAGACTTCTTAGGAAAAGCAGGCACCTGATAGCAAGCTGGGGTAAAAGTGGCAGCTGGGAGTTACTATCAACTAAAAGAATTATTCTGTTGCTTAGAGAATATCCTTGGAAATATAAGGAAAACTCTCAGCTGTCTGTTTTTAAATCGCTTTCCACTGGTTTTGCCCTGAACTGTAGGAGTTTGGTGTTGTTCCCACTCGTGTCTAGGCATGCATGTGCAACTGAGGGGAGTTGTGGGTGTTGAATTGTGTTCCCTCAGAGAGGACAAGCAGCTGCACAAGGCACCAAACAGCCAAGAAGTTTTACTTCTGTATACTGTGCAAGAGAGAGAACAGCTTTGACATGCAATAGATAAGAGCTGGGTTGTTTTAGTGCCTGTATCAGCAGCCCGAGAAAAGTTGGCTCTCTGCTCCCACAGTGAGTCTTGCAGCTGCAGGCTTCATCTACGAAAACCATTGTAGGTTTTTACCTTCTCTGTCTGCAGCTTGTTTGAACTTCCCTAGAAATGTATGAAGTTATTGGAGGGGAATCTGGTGCAGAGTTTTGCAAATTGACCTCGGAACTGGAGAGCTGTCAGGAACTGGAGGAGGAGCAGGGAAGTTCTCAAACCCATATTTTAGCTGCATTTACTTTGTAGTATCTTTATCAGGAATGAAACCCATTTTAAAGAATGAACCTCCTGTATCAGTCACTTGGATGAGGTTTTCAGGGTCAGAGATCTGAATGCTGAGATGACGTAGTTGGGATTTGGATACCAAGAGCACAAACTGCCTGGAAATTGTCTTGTTGAAACTGCTCAGGGTAGTTTTCAAGTCAGCAGTGTTTGTAAATAAAGGTAAGGAAGCGTCTGCTAAGCCACCAAGCAGAAATAACAATCAGAAAATGGTATTCAAATAGTTGCTGTACTGGGGAAAGTGCTAATTGTTTTCTTGGGTGAATAGGCAGAAGACGACACCTGCCTCAGGTGGAAAAATCACATCCTCAAGCCAGTCACAGAAGGACCTTCTGGGTGTCTCAGCAGCTGCTGTAGGAAGTGTGTTCTGACCCTGGCAGGTCGGTGCTGGCTTCGTTCCTTTGTGCATCTGCAACTGTGCCCTGCTTGAGTGAGAGCTGAGGGCACGAAGAGCCAACTTCATGTCCTTAAACTACAACTAACTTGGGAGAGCCTGCTCCCTGACACTAGGCTGCTCCTTAAAATTGCTAAGGAAGTTGAGTTAATGTCATCAGGCTAAAATGTGAGCTTTCTGTCATCTTCCATGTCTCAAAAAGGTTTTTACTTTGACAAGGGAACAATAACTTCTGAGGGAGTCAGCACCATCTGTTGCATTGAGCAATATAAGAGTGTAACCCCATTAACACACCTTTTTCTTTTTTTTTTCTGCCTGAGTGGTCTGATCTATTATATCAAGACTGTAAGTTTAGCCTGTTATGGCTCTGCTTACCTTAAAATTCAGCCTAATCTGGTGTGATGTATTCCCTAGCTCCCACATGAAAAATGAGGAATTTGCCTCTTTGGAAACGGCTTCAGTCCAAAGCCAAAATACCCATAAAGCTGTAGCTACTGTTTATTCACTTGCACAGAAAGATCCGTGATTTTCTTACAGTTTTTGGAACCAGTTACTGAAAGCGTCACAAGTTAAATAACAAAGCTTATTCCCAGAGATCTGCCTTCATTATTGATGGTGCCTTTAGCAAACAGGAAAACAAGTGAAGGGGTGGGAGTGTAACTTCCACTTTGATCTCAAGGTGCAGTGGGGAGAAGTAGAAGGAAGGAGGAGGACAATGGTAGGACAGCTTCTGACCTGGTGTCCAAAGACTGCCAGAACTTCACAGTTTTTTGCTGATAAATGAAATAGCTCTTTAAACATGCTGTGACCTCACACCAGAGCTGTGGTAGCTTCCAGGTGATTTCTCTCAAGCACTGAAGGGGAACTATCTCCTGACAGGGAAGTCTCTGCACCGGTTCATTCACTGTAGTATTCAGTGGCATGCCCTTCTGGTCCTCAGGACTTAAAACAACCTAGCTGTCTCTATTGGCTCTCCTGCAATACTATATTGTGCTAATTTGTCAATCTAATTAGTTCTTTATATGTCTGCTGGAGATTGATGTGTTGTTTGGGGATGAGGAGTGGAGATGAGAGGTGACTGGGGACACACTGAGAGCTGCTGCTGACAGCAGAAAACAAGCTTTGTCTGTCCATGTGATGTCAGCAAACTCCCTAAGCTGAATATATGGGGCTCAGTTCCTTTCAAACACCCAAGCTGTTCTGGCTTTGAGAGACACAGTAATTGCTATGCCTTGGAAAACCTCTCACGATCTTGAGCCTTGATTACAAACACAAAATCCTAGTAAACTGCATACACAGGTCTTGAGAGACATGGTGGAAGAGCAGTATGGTCTTCTTCCAGGTAGGGACTTAGGGTGGTGGTGACTCTGCCTCTGCCTTAAAACTTCATACATCACGATGACCTCTGTTCTCAGGGTGTTACGTGATCAAGCCTAAAATTGAGACTTCTTAAGAGGATCTGAAACAAAAGGCTGTGTCCAAGCTTGGATGTGGCCCTTTTAGAGTGAGAGAGGCTCCTGCTCTGCCATTGACCACAAAATCACAAAAGAGTCAAAAATCTGGTTTCGTTTGATGGCACATGAGAAGCCAATGCCTGACCTTGTGAGAGTTGGTCTGCAGCTCCATTTCTTCCCGAGGAGCTTGTTTGCTGTGGGGTTGGCTTAGCACTGTGCTCTGTGCCCTTACTCTTCTGGGCCTTCTCTAGGTGATGCTGGAACCCTTTGAGTTGGGAAGTGTTGCAAAAGCCATGAAACTCCTTAGTGCCTAGAGCAAGCTGCTGATTTGCCTCTTCTCTTCCAGCTAGTGCTGTCTCTGTGGTGTTTATCCAGAAATATTTGAACACAAATGAGTTGTGAGTGTCTTTATTTGTTGCAGCAACAGGCAGTTGAAAGGCTAAAATAAATGTAATAATCCCAAAATAAATCTGGGGAAAACCAACAGCCTATCTTCAGCATTCTGGCAGCCAGTTGTATTTATTTTTCTTTTCACCGAGTCAAACTGCGACTTCTCTCAGCAGGAGGAAGCCAAAAGCATGTATTGGGGTGGTTCTGTGAATAGCTGAAAGCATTTGTGGCATTCAAATAAGCATGTTTTTCCCAGCTGTTTAGGAGGATATTCTACATAATTGGTGTACCATAAACAAAGTGACTATCGGAGAGCACAGCTGTCATTTCTATAGCCAGAGTGCTGGAGGATCTGGGAGTAACTTATTATGAAAATCTGGTGGCTCTGTTTTCTCATTCTTAATTTGCGAGCTTCCGGAAGAATCTAGAAGATTTCTCAAACATAATGTGCTTGTCTTCTGTGCTCAGGGAAAACCATAATCACTTTCCCCATTGAGATGCAGGATTATTTCTTTGTGGGTGCAAAGGGAAGTAATCAAAGCAAACTTAATCAGGGCTTTTGACTGTGGGCTGGGGATTTTGTTGCTTTCTTGGTTTTTTTTAAAAATGATGAGGGAAAGTAATTTTTAAAGCAGGCAAGCAGCTTTTGTTTAAATAGAAATCATATTTAGTAATCAAATGTTTAAAACTTAATGTGCTGAAAGAAAACAGTAAATAACTTGTTGGATTGTATCACTGCCACATATGAGCTATTTTTCTGAAGCTGTGAAGGAAAAAGAAGCTTGTTGAGAGTAGGAGTCTGCCCAGTTGCAGTAGCTTCCTAAATGGATATGCTTTAGCAATCATAATCGGTTACTTCTGGTGTAGTGATTTTCCAACCAGAGAAAAAGGAGAGTATATCTTGCCAGATAAACCTCTTCCTCAGCAAGGAATGGGTGGAACAGAACTCTGATCAGTTGGTGGGATGAGGGGCCTTCTGATTTCAATGAAAACAGTGTGCCACTAACACATGTGGGCAAGGAAATTTGGGGATGCTGCAGCCACCTGTCCCTTCACTACCAGTTGGTTGGATCACACTGGAAGAGACAGGGATGGAGGGGAAGATGAAAACAGAAGAACAGGGTCTCTCTGGAGAGGTTTACTCCCTAAGGGAATTTGTCCAGCAAGTGTAGGAACCAGTTTTGTGCAGGTATAACTCCTTTTGAGGAGATCAGTAAGCTTTGCTGAATGAAGACTGCTACAGGACCCAAAGTTGGTGTAGTCTTGGTTCTGTGGCCTCCTCGAGAGACCCAGTTCTACAGGTTTAACTCTTGTGTAAGTGTGGTGGGACTTGGAATCTGTCACATGGCTGTGCACAAGTGCTCTCCTACTCCCCAAAGGCTTCCAAAAGTTGAAGAGGGAAAGATGAGGCTTAACACCTTGCGGGAAACTCAGAAGGGCAGAGGGGAAGCCAGGACAGAAGCAGAAGGGGTTGTGCCCACTGTGTTCTTGCAGGTGGATCCTCTTCTTCAGGTTTCACTGCAAATGGTTTTGAGCTGCCGGAAATGCTGCACCCCAGGGAGCTTTTCATATGGTTTCTGGGGCTTAATTACTTCATCATAGTCACTTTGGGTGCATCTGAGACCTGTGACTCTGGTTGGCCCCAAAGGTATGACAAAGTGACCAGGGGAAGACTCTTCTTCCCATGTTTCTGTCTGGGGAGGGAATGTCTCTCTTCACCAGATAAAGACCACGTAACAGAAATAAGAGCAAAACAAGTAACACCCCACATTGCCCAGCAAAATCAAAAATACCGAATGAGCATTGTCTCAGGTTGGTACAATAGCTGTGGCTTTTGTTTTGTTTTATTCTTAATCAAAGACTAGAAAACTTACAAAGCTAAACTATAACTTTTGTTAAAAACAAACAAACAAAAATACTCTCAGTAAACCCATACAAGCCCTCCCCCCCAATAACTGTAAACCCCCCCCCCAAAAAAACCCAAACCACCTGACAATACAAACCCCTGATAATTCAGCATAGGGCTGTGAAGATTTTTAGCGTATTACAGTCTTCTCTTGGAAGCCTCCAGGTAGCTGTGGAGGAGACCTGATGAGAAACACGTGAGGTGAAGCTCTTTGAATAATGATGCCATCTGCAGGAGTTTCCCAGCCATCAGCCCTTGTCCCAGAAGACCATTTGTACTTCCCAGCATTAATATTCATTAGGTGTAACACCATATGTTGCACAGCAGGATGCATCGCCAGCAGACTGTTTGTCATAAAGCCAGATTTAATAAAGCATTGTAAAACAAACATTATGATGATAAATACAAAATGACAGGCTAATTAAGAGAATCTTAATTGCCATTTTTGCCGTAATAACATTTGTTTAGGATGTATCTGTCTTGTGCTAGTGCCTTCCTTGTGCAGCTTTTCACCCTGCGTTAGTTCCATAAGGGGATCTGTGCCTCGTATGTTTTAAGGAGCTGAGTGTTTTCTGTTGCACTTAATGGGTTGTTGCCACACTTTAGATGTGCATAGTCACCGATCTCCAATTTTGAGGAGTACAAAGAAATCCACCCCTGAAATACAGATTTCAGGGGGCTGTGAGCTTGGGGACAACTTAATGCCCCCTCTTGAGGCAATAATCTGCCAATGCAGCAGCTGCGTTTCTTAAGACAGGTACTGTGCAAACCTTCTACAGGAGGAGTGCTTTTCCGTGAACAAATTAGATATAAATAGCAGTTTTTGCATGGCATTGTGGAGACTGAAAGGCCTCGTTGTTCCTCCTTCACTAGGGCACAGTTTTATTATCGCTCCATTCCCCTACACCGGTGACTTCATGGGAGAGGAAGGGATTTAAAGAATGTGAAATGATATTATGAATTAATGCGGAGAAGTGAGACCTATTTTTCTTCTTGCTATTACCTTTTTTATCATGGTAGTTGCTGTCAGTGTCAGAAAACTAATATATCCTTCTTCAAACCTGTCAAGGTGGCAATTTAGAAAACTTTCAGAATCTTACAGTATTTTTGTGGGTTCCTTCTACATTTTATAATGTGTGCATTCGGACAGTTGCCTGACCTTTTGTTATATGGGGAAGGCGAAGGAAAGATCATGATCTGGAAGGCCACAGTAAAACTTGTTTGGGAGGTTTGCCCATCATAAGTGGGGCTGCAGTTGGTTTTTAGTCTTCATCTTAGTGAGGTTTCCTCCTCTAACGTGGATAACTCGGGTTTCTGCCACTGACTCTGTGCTGGTTTGCAGAGACAGAGTGGTGACTGCAACCAAACCCAGGTACAAAACTGAAAGTCAGGCAAGGAGAAAGCCCAACCCTTTAATTTTATCATGATTTCTGCTCATGTGTCTTAAACCTGTCATTCATTTCACAAAACAAAATATCCTCGGGGACAAAAGAGAGCGAAAAGGGTCCAAAAGTTTATAATTGATTAATTCATTTTAAAGTGTTTCTTCTGCTGTTGTACCTCAGATGGAATATCTTCATGTAGCTTTCTTTGTAGATTTTGAAATGGTGCTGTTTCAGCAAGTTCTTGCTTTTTGTTTGGATTTTATTTTTTTTGGTTTAATTTATTTCTTCTCTAAATTGTAATTGTGTGTACAATGCACAGTCTTTCCAATGCATAAAGTGTTCTTTATGGAATTAATGATATTTAATGATGCTTAAGGAACTCCTAAAACTGGAAGTCACTATTTTATTCCCACCTCATCTTTCTTACTAGATTGATAGATGTAAAAAATCTGGTGTGCTGTTAGCCCTGTTTTTCCTGTTTTAATTAGTTTGTAAACTGAAACATATGATAAGTCTTGAGCTACAGTAGAGAGCTGTATAGGATGAGAAAATTTGGGGTTATTGGGTTTTTAGTGTTTTTGTTTGTTTGTTTTAAATGGAAATAGGTGGAAAAGATTTTATTCCTTTTGTGAACATTTCCTGAACTGCAATTTACTGTCCTCCTCAGTCTCCCACCTGGAGAGAGCATTACCTTGTAGAGCATTTTACTTGGTTTTCTCTCTGAGTTACCACTTCTTTGCATACTCTTGGGTTTTGGCCATACTGCTCAGGTTTCAAGGTTCTCTCTCTAGCACACATACGTTATCAGGGAAGGATTTTCTAGGTTTATTCTGTCCTTTTATTTTTTTACTGCTTTCACTCTAAGTTTTAACCATATTACACCTACTACTCATTCTCTTTGCTTGCTGTGCTATCTTCAGATGACTATTGGATATTTGAGATTGCCTGGGATAATCAATTCCCCTTACATCTTCCAGGGCATAAGTGAAATATTCACCTTGTAGTCTCACCAGATACCAGACAGTGCAATGGCCCAGCCACTGCCTGGAGAAGATAAGGCTTTTCTGGTCCTCTGGACTGCAAAGCACCTTTTGGGCCCTCCTGGCACGTGAAAACCTGGGCACACAGAGCTAAAGGCTGTGTTGGGGACTCTTCTGCAAGTGGCATTGGAGGGCAATATAAGAAATCGTGGTCCTGGGGGTAAAATCACACTGGGGTTCAGGAGACGAGTGAGATGACAAGGACAAATTCATTAATGAGTGCCTTCCCTTCCCCAAATAATGACCAGGTCAATCTAATCTTGGGCAGCAAAGATGAGATAACTGCAGTAAGGGATTCAAGCAGACAGATTTGTAGAAAACTGGAGATGGAATCTGAAGGCACTTAGTGAGCCATCTGATCTCACTTAGAAATGGTGAATTCTGTGTTTAAAGTCTTCATTAGGCACCTATAAATGACTTAAAACATTTATATTGCATTGTTTTTATAACACCTTTTGTTTTGTGACATTGAAATTTTCACGCTCTGAAGTTTGTGCTTGGTCGTCCAATTAAAACTGGAAAAAGAGATTTAACCTATCCAGCATTTCTTCCTCTTCCACTTTTCCAATTAGTGTGAGAGTGGGCAAACAATCACTGATTCACAGACACTGGCTTGGGAGAATAATTCAACACCTTTGGAGCTGAGTGGTGAATAAATACACCGAATGTGTTTTATGCAGTTTTTCTCTAAGTTATTCCAAGTAGGAACTATGTTTTTTTCTGTCCTCACGCTTTGCTCTACTGCTGTTATCAAAAATTGAGGGGCAGATGTTGGGTTTAGGGTGCTGTTCTAACTCTTTTGACATCAGAGGGCGTTTTTATTCAGAAAAGGGAAAGTCAACTGCTATATTGTGGCTGGAAATTTGTGTTTTTTGTAGCTCTGTATTGAGGAAACCTAGTGTGAGTTTCCTTTATACAGAAGGGTGTCTGTCTGTGAGTGGTGACTTAACCAAAAACAATAGTATGTATTGAGTCTTCTCAGTTCTTACCCTGTTCAACAATACCATGCTGAGAGACGTGCAGTATATGCTAAGAATGGGCTCTTAAGAGAGCTTTTACATAAAACATTTTCAGTAGCTCAGTGTTTCTTGAAGTCTGCATTTCTTTTGACAGCTTTGCCATCTTAATCACTTGAATAAGTAACAGCAAGTACAACTGGGTTTTTTGATTTTTTTTCCATGTTTTAACATATCAAAGCTTTCAAAACAGTGGCAACAAAAGAAAAAAATGGTTTTTTTGCCTTTCCATAATAAGCAAATAGAGTTGTTCTCTGTTGCTGAATCTGTCGTTGGCAAATAGATTTTTGACAGACTTTTCAATGACTGAGGACAGTAAAAAAATTAAGAACTGAGGACATGCAAGCTTTTGGGGCTAGGGCAGTAAATAACAGTGAAGGAATGATGGAGTGCCTCTGCAGCAGTGATTCTGCTCTTGGATTTGTGGCCTCTAAAGTCAATTAAAAAAAATAAATAGATAAAGATCAGAGCTGAATACTATTGCAGTGCTGTGCATGTCTTTCAAAAAGAGTTAACCTTATTTCCATCATAATACTAATGGGTTATCATCTGGGTAGCTCTGAAGATCATGGAGATGTCACCTCTCTCTCTCTCATCTCTGCTGTAATGTTTGTAACATCCAGGCTTCACACAGGCCTTGCTTCAAAGCTAAATGTTTCCATTTGTTAAAAATCATCTAGGAAAATTGATATAAAATGCAGCATTATTAAATCAGGCTCAGAAAGTCTGAGTTGCAAACAGGTGGAGGCTGCAGGAATTATTTGGTGCAGTGGCTGGACCCTAATTTTGACTTGGTACTGCTGATCTGCTGTTGGCTAAAGGTGTTGGAGAACTGTTGGATGGTGGTGGTTCCTGGGGGAAAGGCTCTTTTGCCTCCTGGATGAGCTTTGTGTGAACGGAGGAAGAGGATGCCCACTCTGGCTGGACCAGCCTCGATGGGCAGAGAGGGTGCCCTTCACCTTTCCCTCCCTGCTTTGGAGTCAGCACAGCCTCTAAAGCAACTGAAAGAACAAATAAGCTTTGAGGTAGAGCAGTGAACCGTGCTCCAGCCCGTTATTCCAAGGGCTCACAGTATAAATCATCTGCACAAAATGAGATAGAAATGAAACATGACAAAATAGAACAAGGATCTGAGAAGATTTTCAAGTTATTTATTGTCAAGCCAGCTGAGGAGGCTCAGAGAATAAAGCACCCAGCTGAGAGGGCTAAGAGAATAAAGTAACTAGAAGTCAGACTCAAGGTTCAAAAATATTTCAGGCTGTAATGAATTTAATTAAAGAAAAGTTTTCAGGTTTGCCCCACTATAAAGTTGTCCAAGTCTCTTGGCTTAAAATCTCCTTCATGCCATTCTTATTATGATCCCACAAATGGTCACTCTGAAGTCTGAAGGGTGGCTTTAATCAAACAATGTCTCTCTTCAAGGGAAAATAACACAGCAGTGGCTTCTACACCTCTCTTCCAGATTCCTTCCTGTCCAATCTGCATTGTTCATGACTGCTCAAATAGCTCAGTACAAAGAGTGAAATGATGAATGTGTCACTTTTTAATCCACTGAATAAGGATACAGGGGTCTCCACTGCTGCATAGGCACTATGCAGAGTTAAAATAAATATTAACCAGGTTAAGGGAACATAAGGGAAGGCTCAGCTAACACAGTATTATTGTTTGTGGGAACTGTCGCCGGAGAAGTGAACTAAAACTCTCATTATTAAGCTGTATGTCCATTTTACACCAGAGTTGAGCATTTTTAAAGAAAGATTAACGGAATTTAGATGCTTTTATATCTTATTCTGCATTTGCATTTCAATGGCATGTTTGCCAAGTTAGTGCCTCTCATAACCTAAAAGTTAGAGAAGGTTTTGCTGCAAGACTAACAGGCCTGGGAGCTCTTCTGAGCTCCACTCTGTGCTTTTTACCACACTGAGGAAGTGCCATCAGTTTGTGACTCACTCTCTAAATTATTCAGGAGCAGCCGTGGTGATTTGGATCAAGGTTTATTCACAGTGACATTCTCTGCTGCGTTTCCAGTCTTAAAAACAGGCACTGTGTTCTGCTAATGTAGGACAAGAAGGTGTGTGATAGGGGAAGGAATGGGAGCTAAAAGGATGAAATGGTGGCTAAATTTAGGAAATGCTGTGAGCTTTGGTGTCAACATGCAAGAAACAAAGCTGGGAAGGAACTGAGAGGAAAGGCATAGCAAAAGGCAAAATGGTAAGAGGCAATTATAAATGGATGCTAAAAAAATATTTAGGACCTCAAATGCTACCAGTGAGATTCAGTCTATCATATTTCTTTAACATTTAAATTTTATGGTATGATGGACAATTTCTGCATGTTGGATTTCATCTTTTCTGGTGTCTTTTTTCATCAAGAGGAAAACAGCAAGTCTATATTCTAATCAGATCAATGAACAATAAATTCATTACAAACAAAAAAGCCAGTTTAGAATACAACAGGCTAAATCCTAAATGGACATTAGTCTTAAATTTATCTGTGACTACTTATGCTCTCGGCATCCTCCTGTGCATTTGCTGCAGAATGTCTGGCTAGGTGCTTTCACATCTGTCAGCAGAGCCAACCCCACTAATGTGAAGTGCAGCACTTGGGAACACTTTGTGATGATTCCCAGAGGACTTTTGGCCTGTAAAAGGCAAAGAACGGATTAGATGGACCCACAAACGCATTACTCTGTTTTCACCTGCAAGAGGAACAGCGCTGTTCCAGCTTGGTCCCACATGTTACATCGCTTTGGAAAATGATCTTGCCAGACATGTAACTACTGCTGTGTTTGAGAGGCAGAAGTGTTATATTTAGAAATCCTCAAGGCAAAGTCAGGACTTGAAGGATATATTGTGAATTATTTTAGTAAGTACTTATTTTTTTCTTTTTTAATAAGAAAACAAATTTTTCAGTAACTAACAAAAAACCCCAACCTCACCTCCCTAAAAACAACAGAGAAAACTGAATGAAGAGCACAAACTCTCAGAAAACAAAGGCATTGATGGAGACTGGCAAAGACATGAATTTCTGGGAGCTCAGGATTTCTAGATCTCCCAACCCTACCCCGAAAGGCAGCAAGACAAACTCATCAGTCCCTTCAAAAAGAGCCATCAGCCTCAAGATTACCTGGTACCTTTTTCCAGATTCCTTCACCAACAGAATAGATGCACTGCAGAACAGAGGCACAGTAACGTGGGTGATTCTGCAGGTGATAGGGAGAGCTCTGAAAATCAACACCCCAAAATAATCACAGTGTGATTCCATACATGGGTGCTTTTACAAGTTATAGGTAATGACAAAATTATTGGGAGTGTCTGGTGTGGTGCTGTATGGGAGAAGAGTTACAGTGGAACAGTTGCCATTGTTAACACTAAGTGGTTTAGATCAGTCACATCCATAGTAGGTAATTAAATAATTTTGATTTGATTAATACACGTGTAATAAAGACAAGGAAGTCTGTATGCTGCACTTTTAGTTGGAGATTGGTTCTCCTTTTTGTTTCCCCCTTCTGGATGGCTTCAGAGACTGCCAGTTGAAAGTTCAGTACTGCCTAAATAATTGTTTCTTAAACATGCTGGTGGTGATATTTGTTGTGAACACTGTGTGTCTGCCCAAACTGTGAGGCAAATGTGTGATTTTAAACAGAGGGTAAGGAAAAGTCAGCAAAAAATGTGGTTAGTGTGATGTGATGGCAGTAACTGCGCTAAGCTTTTAACTTGCTGACCTACAATACTTGTTCTTTATTTATTCATTCGTATAAATGTTATATTTAGTGTCCATCACAGACTTTCCTGCAGTAACTTTGAGAGAACTGGATCAGTCTGAAATGAAATTGAAACGGTTCCCAAGCCTGTGTATGTCTCCATGATCAAAAGAATAAGAATTTTATTTTCTTTTTCAATGGCAGGAAGGGAGATCCTCAGTAACTCTCCCACGTGCACACCCTGAGTCGGAGTTCTTGGTGGAAATCCAGGCTTTTGAGAGCATTTGGTCACATGAATAGGAGAGACACTCACTGGTCACTTTTCTTGAAATGCTGGCATCTCTAATTGCTTTGATTTGCTGGGGTGGTGTGGATTCTTCGTGTGTTTGTTGCCACCAAAGCAAGCTGTGCCATTTCATGAAGGCTGAAAAGAGGATTCTGGGCTTCTCTTGCTGTTTTTGCTTGGTTGGGATTTTTCATTACGTCGTTTTTGTGTGTGTGATTTGTTTGGTTGTCAGGGCTTTCTCCCCTTTTTTATGTATTACTGAGAGATTATACTACTTAGAAGCACCCGTGGTAATTATAAATTTCAGCCTTTTCCTTCCTGTTTCGGACAAGACTGAAATACAAGAGCATGGCTAACAAAACATGCCAGTAAGTTGTCAGTGCAGAACACTTAAATAGCTGTCGTTGGATACACATCTTCAAAGTGCCTTGCAAACAGTGACAGGCGTAGTGGCTGAAGGAATTCAGCACTTCTGAAAAGTATTGTCTTGATGAGATAATTATCTCGCTGCTTTCATGCTGTGGGGCATTTCACCTTCAGTCCTCAGCTGCTGGGGTGAAGTATAAATACCTGGACTCTTCCTGTGACTTTTTCCAAGTATTCCTTGGGGTCCCTGACAAACTTTCTGAACCTCCTTAATTCCCTACCTGGCCTCAGGTGTGCTTTTTACCTCCATTAAAAATCTTCAGAGATGCTTTTTCTTCATGAGAAGGAAAGGGGGGAGGCAGCAGGGGCAGCAGAAGCACATCTGCTGCTGCATCTGCTTCCCTGCCAGCCACGCCTTGCCTCTGCATCCTGGGCACAGTGTCTGTCCCTGGTGTGCCCAAGGTGCCTCTGTACCATTGGAAACTGAGATTTATTGCTTAGAGGGTAGACTCTGACATAACAAGTGATGAACCATCAGGGGCTCTGCTTGGAGAGTTACTTATCTGGGATTACTATTCAGTGCCAGGGGAACAGTGGAGGGAACCAGGTAAGTTGTTTTCCCAAGCCTGCTCCTTCTGACCACAAAGCCATTCTGATGGGATTTGTTGCTCTCAAAGCTTGTGTTCAGACTGAAAAGTTTGCCAGGCAGAAGAGGTAATGATTTTTTTTTCCTTTGATAGCTATCTGGAAACATTCCTCTTTGTTTCCACTCTACACCCTTCTAGGCAAAGCAAACCGCTCTAGTACTGGGGGAGGAAGAGACTTCTCTGTGGTTTAAAGCCTTCCTACTCATGGCCTTATACCTGGGCTGATTTTCCCAGGAGGAGAGACAGAGGGTAGTCCCACACCTGCAGTGGGGACACTCTCACAGCCCCTTTACAAGTGATGCTTGTGCTGCTGCCACAGGAGAGAGTGGTTTGAGGGATGGGATGAGAGGGTTTGAAGGAAATGGGAACCTCTGAGGTCAGGGATTTGTAAGCTGGGAGGCCTTTTGGGAAAGGGAAGTTGGGTGATGAGTACAGGTGAGCTGTAGGCTTTGGGCAGGGCTCTGTCCTTTGCTGTCATATCTCTTGTTTCCATCCCAGGTTGTCATGTTTCTTAAATTACTTTTGCAGTAGAAATTGTGATTCCTCTAGGTTTGCTCTTTGGCATCGCTTGGCCACCAAAAGCTTTCCTCTAAAATTCTCCTAGCTGTGGACTGAGACTTGTCCATCTCTTTTCCTGTCCGTAGTGATTTTGGCAAGTGAATTCTATGCCTCCAGTTTCCAGTAAAACCTGATGTCGCAATAAAAAATGATCTGTCCCTGAAGCCAGTAAAGTAAATACATCTTAACATGTCTAATTAAAAAATCAATCAAACAGCTCATACCTGCATTTATTTCCTTCCAATGCATCCATATTTAATCTTCAGAGCATAATCTTTCCTCTGACTTTAATAGCAGGGCATTACATATCTTTTCTATGTTTCAAATAGCGATGTCCACCCTCTCCCATCTCCAAATATTGGGTACTTCCATCATAAGCAAAGGAAATAATTTGAAGTGTTTTGGGGTTTTTTTTATATGTAATTCCCATTGCCCAATATTACTAAAATAAATGGGCTATAACTTCTGACAAAGGGGTGTGGTTTCAGCATTTGGCTTTCACATGAAGTCAATGTCTTGACCTCAGTTTTTACAGATGGAAAAGCTGGGATCTAGAATGGGAAGCGGCTGGCCTAAGGTTGCCCCAAAAACTCTTGAAACTGAAGCAAAGTCCCTCAGTTCTCATCTAGTGCAATAATTCCAGGCAGCTGCCAAGGACCAATATCCTTATTTGTGTTGCAGCAGCACTTAGCAACCTCGGCTGGGGCCAGGGCTGTGGGGCTGCACCGTCCCTGATTTGTGTGCTTGCAACCTCGACAGCTGCAGCCAGGAGCCCAAAAGGGGATGCAGAAGTGTTGAAGTGACATATATAAGACCAGACCATAGGGAAGGGAGTAACTTCACGGGGAAGTTCTTGAGTTTCAGCCACTGGACAGTGATTCCTCCTTTGGTGTTATGGAAATATCCCTGGGTTGCCTTGGGGTGAGCCTGCAGCCTGTTCTCATGGGGATGTTGGGAGCAAAACAGGCCATCAGTCAAGTGCAGTGTGTGCTGCTGGCAAAGAGGGTGTTTGTTCTGCTCATAAAAACATGAGATACACCTCAAATTCGGTGTCATGTTTCAGTTTAACACAGCATTTTGGGGGGTTTTGCTTCCTTTGAATGGTCATATCTATTGTACGTGCTAAGCTGAAAATAGCACCTTAATAGAAATGGTTCAGCTGTGTAACACCACCTAATGTTGTGTGTGAAGGGACAAGCGGGGGATTTCCCTCTCGGTATTTCTAGCAGCCTCTTTTTTTTCTTAGAACTGTCACAAGACAATAACTCATCCATGCTGAAAACATAACTCGGTGGTTATAGTTCTTTTCTTAAGCTGTAACTGCTCCAGTTTGATAAAAGATGTTCATGTTCTAATTGGTCAAAAGTAAGTCCTCTGAATAGACACAAATATTTTTGGATAGTTCTAGCCATGAGTGACTTGGTCAGATGCCTAACTGCTAATTTACATAGACAGAATTATGATCATTCACCATCCAAAATGCAGTAAGTCACTAAAAGGGAAGGGGGGGGAAGTCTGTCTTGAGAGCTTTGCAGTGAAAATAAATTAAAAAATATAGGAGTCTCCCCCTCCCTTGTGGAGTTGGACAGCAGAATCCTCTAGTCCAGCATTTGATTAATTTTTTTTATTATTTTATATATTTCCCTAAAATCAGCTGTGGCTGTGCTCTCCCTTGAACTGGTGGCAATCCCTTGAAGTTAACAAGCAAAGAGACATTGGTTTTCAGTGTGAAGCCATGCCTGTGATGGGGATATTTGCAGTGGTGAGGCTCATAATGAAGGCTGGTCAGAGTCACTTGATGGCACTCGTTGCTTTACAGCTTTTAGGGAAGGGCAGGAGGCTTGGCCAGACTCGTGTCTGTCAGGTGAACTGCACGTTCCCTCTCTGGCCAGGTGCAATAACTAGAAAACTTGCACCAACAAGCAGACTGGTTAGGCAGTAAAAGTTGGCAAGAGCCACTGACAAGGAAGAAAAAAGGGTCTTTGAGACTCTTCTCCAGCTCTGACTTTACAGATCTCTCACCACCTGCATTCTCCTCCAGCACTCAATTACCCATTCAGGTTTTTAAGAGAAGCAGAATGGCAATTAAGCCTAGTAAAGCAGTGGAAGCTGTGGGCTTGCTGAGAAATCTATCCATAAATGAATTAACTGCACAAATAAGTCCAGCTAATTAGAGGTGTACATTCCCCAAATAACTTGATTCTCTCGTTTGCTTAATTGAGTTGATGGTTGCCCTGGGATGAAACAGCAAACTGTTCAGTGGCTATTATAGTAAATATCACTTTGACTAAATCTCTTCAAACAGTCCAGACTTTTTCTTTTAACTTTTTAAAATTATGTCTTTGTGCTAAATATTTTAGAATATTAAGATAAGCTAAATTTCATTTACAATTCCCAAGTTCATCTGAACAGTAGGGACTCTAAATAAGGGTTGTGCAGTGAAATGGGGTCTTTATTTCACTCTTCAGAGAAATGCTGACAGGACTGACAGCTTTAAGTGATGGCATAGATAAAACTGCTTGGATAACAAATCCAGGTATTGCCCGTGCTCTGAACAAGCTTCTTTTGAATTTACATGAGTTTAGGGTCTTCACAGACAGGGAAATGGAAGAGAACTAGCAAGCTTTGCTAGTGGGATGATTTTTCTGTACATGATGTGAGAAAGTTAAAAACTTTGAACAGCCTCAAATTTTTCAGTTTATTTGAGCTTCTTGAGTTTGTCAATTCAACCTATCTCCAACTTTTTATTTCATCTTCTAATAAACAGCAAGCACTAGGCATCAGTTAAACATCTTTCTTTCCCGTTTCTTTGTCTTCTTACTTCTGCTAAATAGGAATAAGTATAAAACAACTGATAGTACTGAAAGCATCCTTTTCCAACTCCTTTTTTGTGTCAGGACCAAGTGAGAGGAGATTTGACCAAGATTTTTGTTCTCCTCTAGAGTAATGCTTGATGGTCAAGAGTTTCCATTTTGGCACTCAGGAGTTAGGGATGTTAAGGAACACTTTAAAAACAAAAAGGAGAGAAAGTAAAATAAGAGTAGTGAGCCTGAACAAAACAGATGGCAGATGCCTTTTTCTTTAGGGGAAGTAATCCCATAAAGGTGTTCTTGCTCTTGCTCTCCTTGAAATCATTAAATGCACCGGTCCTTTCATTAAGGAAATAATTTCAGCAAAAGGTAACAGCCACAGTGCTGTTTGTCATTAGCTTGTACCTGCCAATAAACAAGGAAATCCATTTGCTGTGCAGTCACTTTGCTAATGGACCCTCCCAGACGTGTTCCACATGTCTGTGTTCACGGGGAAAGAAGGCAGGAGGCTGCCAGGCCACCCAAATCCTTTGCAGATAGAAGATGTGTTTGAGGAAACTTCAGAGAGGTCCAACAGAACAGTCCCATGGCCAACAGTGCTCCTCAATTTCTCTCTACTGTGTTATTACTTCACCAGCAAAACCTCTCCTCTGTTTTCGTTTTCACCCTCTCCCAATATCACTTGGAATCCCAGTGGAAATTCCATTTCTGCTCAGTCCTGTGCTTATTTTTTTCCACCCCTTCTCTCACTGTTTGTTTTTCTTCTCACTGTTTTATTTCCTACTGGTACCGGTGATGCAAATTACTGGATGTGTCTGAAGCGGGACCATTTTGGATTCTTAGGGGCATGGGAACATTTGTCTTGAAGCAAAAGAGCAGTGTCCCTAATTTGGAACACTTTTGAGACTTTAGTTATGTTTTAAATTTTTTTTTAAATTGAATTTGATCTTCAGCAGATTCAGCAGATGTTGCAAAGCAAATAAACCATACGCAGTGGTTGTTAGACATTACTCATTGTGTAATCCCTTTATCCAAATACTCAAGTTAAACATATGAAACCATATCCTTAGATAACTGGAGAAGTTCAGTACATACTCAGAAAGCCACCACCAAACTAATTCACTCACTATTTGACGTGTCCCATGCGTTTTTAAGGAAGGTAGGCAGACAGAGGGAACATGGATTCATGGCAATGCTTTAAAATAAATGTAAACTAACCACAAAGGGTCAAATTGATTGCTGATGGAACACTGCTGCCTTGGTGGATTTATACTAGGGATTAATATAGTCCTTTCTCTAATATATATTTTCAGGAGGGAGGAAGATGGTTTTTATATGGATTCAGCACAAGATCTGCTGGCATATAAACAAACCAGACAGAATTGTTCCTTTCTCAAACATCTGTTAGCGTGAATGTCCAAGTGTATCTGCCACAGGTTGTTATAATATAGCTGCATTACATTAACAAAAAACACAATAACCATTTGGTTTCTACTTTAAACAAGAGCTTGTGAAAATGACTTTCAGGTGGAGGGAGTGGTGATTTGGCAAGGTTCTCTTGGCAGGGCTGTGGATTGCACATGAGGGGAAAGTTGTTTGGTGGTAGAGCAGACAAATTGCTTAACAATTAATAAAAATAATGACTTGTGTTTCTACATGACAAGGTGCTGTGTGGGAATTATCCTCTCCCCAGCTGCTCTCCACTCATAAAGCACAGTGAGCTCTGCAGGTTTTTAAATCACACGCAGTAAAGTGGAACCGGGCCTTGAAATGGGGTAACACATTTGCACGAGTGAAAATGTAGTTACAGGGGTCACAAATTTGAGTTTATTTGGACTACACCACCCTGCTTTGCAAAACCTTGCGCTCTTTGGAGCCCCGCATCAGTCAGCACTGCAGCTTTTGGGTTTCTTCTGTTTTACCTGAGGATGTCAAAGAATTTTCTCCCGCTTAACCAGTATAATGCAGTATGTAGAAAACTATTGCAAAATCAGCTGCGTGTGGTTAGGACTTGGAAGGGGCCATTTTCCTCAGAAGCAGAGCAGTTTCAGTATCTTAGTTCTTACTTTACAAGGCAACCGAGACACGGCAAAGCCAAAGGGCGATGCAAAGTGATAAAAGGCTCTTAATTAACCTCTTAAAATCACTGAGGTGTATTTGAAAGTGTCCCGTTTCCGATGAGTATGTGATGGGGTCTCAATTCTAGAGACAAACTTTGTTTGCCTGCTGGGCTGCGGGTCAGTCAAATGGGGAAAAATGTGCCCTGCTTTCTTCAAACTAGTGCATGGGATTATTCTGCTGACAGTTCCACAACCAAACCTCCTTTTGTGAGACTCTACCATCATCTGGTCCAGGGTTGTTGGCTTCATGCTCTTGGCTATACTGTGCCTCTACAGGTACAACCAACCAGTTTTATTGTCTTACCAAGGATGTTTTCTATGCTTAACTGAATGCTGCAACTTTTGCTTCTTGTAAAAGTTTTTTTCTATCATGTTTTTGACAGTAGAGATGGTTTTCCTCAAGAGAAAACAGTGTTTCTTGGAATGGCTGCACTGTCAGCTGCTGTCAACTCCTCTAAAAAGAAATGTGGGTTCCTGGATGTGGTTTTACTCCTTGGCATTGTGTGTGTGATTCACGTAGCACTGATAATGTTTGATCAGTGGTAATTAGATGCAAGATAGTGTGAGGATATCATCTTTTTGGAAGATATAACTGAATACAGGTGCAATAAACCCTGCATTTTCCAGGAACTAATCCCCAGTGTTTTGTATCTGAGCTCACCTTGTTCCCTTGTGAAACAGCTCATTTCAACTATAAGGATGTAGGTTTAGGGGAAAATGGTGCTACTTTGCTCAGAGTGCCAGAATGGTTAGGACTAAACCTCTAGAAACATGCTGGAAATCTTTGAAATTGGACGTGGCATGCAGCAGGAGCTGATGTGACATTTGCTTTGGGCAGGGGTTTTGTTTCTTCTGTAGTACTTGAAATCAATAGGACTGGGATGAATTCTCCCTCTGCTGCCTAAGTATGAAATAATTACTTTTGGTTCTGCCTTTCCCATATACTCATTAGTTGTCTTGTTTAGAATTATTGCCTTGGGCTTGATAAATTGTTTTCATGTTTGATTTTAAAAGATGCCTTGTTTTCACCTATATCAGCAAAGACTCAATGCTTCTGTCTGGAGTTTAGAGAACCTCCTAACTGCAGCATTCTGTCTCATTGTAGAGGAAACATGGTGAAGTAGATCTCTCCAGTAAAGATCACATAAATGATGGCTGAGGAAGGCTGATGGAAGATAAATAACAAACATCACTTTCAGGATATGGACCCCTGTAGGAATCCATGTGTTTCCAATTAACACCTTTATATCCAGAAATGGTAACTGACGTTGTCACAGGGATTTTTTTCCCCCCTATTGATTTCAGAGAAGTTTTTATGTTGATGGCATGGATGCATAGGGGTTTGTTTCCCAGCTCCAGCTCTCCAAGAGTGTTCTTTACTCATTTGAGTGCCCCCAGCACATCCCTAGGCTGTGTCTCTCCAGGAGCTGCAGGTTCTTCGCACTCCCACACTGAAAACAGGACCCCAGGGAAGGTTTTTCTGTCCAACAGAATAGATCCCAAGCAGCTGAGGGCTTGTCTATGGCCAGGTGCTGTGCTTGCTTGCAGCATAACATCAAAACTGTTTGCTTTTTTCATGTCACTGCTTCCTTATCTTTCTAACATGGGCTTGATTTATCTGATCTGCTTAAGGTAATAAAGACTGTTTAGAGGTAAAAGGAAATAAACCACTCCTAAGAACAAGCAGCCTGAAGGTTTGTGTCAGTGAAGTCCAGTCTGTATAGGCAAGGCGTGTTGACTTTCACAAGACCTTGATATTTCAACTGCAGGCACGAGCAGGTGGGAAGGTGAGAGTCTCCTTTAGGGTCTAAGATATCTTTAGGGCCTTTGAATCCAGGTGTTTACTGTCATATTTTTGATAAGGGAAAGCACCAAGCTTTGTCTTACAAGCAATGAAGTTTCTTCTTTCCTGTGCTTGTAGGATCTTTCTAGGACTGTACACCTTAATTTTGTGTGTCAGGCTTGCAGTCCACAGGCAGGCGTTTGCTCTCAAGAAAACAGGACTGAATAATGGGGACTGTTTTACTTTGACTTGTATCCTACATGTCCATTGGGATGTTGAACAAAGCAATGCTGATAAATACGAGCATTTTCTAGTCAGGATACTTAGTCAGAGATTGTTCTTCTGATCTTGATTTGCTGCTGCAATGTTCAACATGATGTGTTAAAGAAATCTGTACAGTTTGATTTCTTTTGGAATTCAACTAAATGTTTATTCTCCTCAACTAAATGTTTATTCTCCTCAAGTGCTTCCTTAGTGATATTCTTGTAAATGAAAATGCGTAGGTGTCTACAAATCACCAATAGCTGCCAATATATTTCTCAATTAATCGAGTGAAGCCTGTTAAATAGAGCTTAGGGATCATTTTTATGAGGATTCTCAGTGATGCCTCTGCAAATGCACTTGAGTAAATTTTATCTGAGACCTTAGCAGGGCTCTTGGGCAAACAAAGCTTTACTCCTCCCACTAATGCTGCCTTGAGAGCTGTGCAGCATTTAGAAGCAGTGAACCTGTATACCTAATAAATTTACCACGTTATGCAACATATAATATTCCTGCCTCTGGTGGTTTTCTAATTGGTAATAAGGAAATGCAGTTGGCCAGAGAGGAAATACTGCAGATTCCCATTCCTAAAAATCTGTAGATACTCAAATCAAAAAGGGGGATATGGTGCATCCTAGCTAATTCTGCTTTGATGCTGTCCTTAGCAAAGTAATAAAGTTTCTGAGTGTAGCAGAATATGTCAAGTCTGTTGTAGCAAAGAAAAATGCTCTTGAAACCTTTCAAAAATCTCCCAGACCTTGAATGGAAGATGCAAGCAGGAACACTACGTGAGAAGCCTCTTGATGGATTTGCAGGTGCAGCAGCAGTTCAGCTCCCAGGGACTGCAGGCAGCCCAAAGTTCCAGAGGCATCCTCTGCCCTGGAAGATTGTCTGGGGAGAGAACATCTCAGCCTGTCCTTATCCCAGGATTTAGGAAGTTATGTTGCTAAGTCTTGTGCTGATGGTCATCCCAAAAATTCTCTTCCTTTGGAGCTGGCTCGTGGCCATCAAGAAGGGATTCAAACATAAGAGGTAGCCGAGTATTGAGGTGCAATTTGTTGGCATCCAATTGCCGAGAAGCAATTGCTGTGGTTGAGTTTATTTTGATGTTGGGAGCTCTGTGGTGTTTATCTGTCACACTGTGTCACCAGTGATTGCTGCTGCTTTCTGCCTCTACATCTGCACCGTGGCACTGCTGTGCTTTTGCTGTTCGGAAGCTTTGTGCTAATTAAGATGGCTTAAACAAGGATTTTGTGCATCTGATGGCTCTGTTTAGTAGCATGGAATGCTTCTGATGTCATATTCAGCAAAATGCAACCTCTACTGCTCTTATATATCTGCTTTGTTGAATTGCCTACAAGCTTCTCTTGATTTAAGAACCTCTGAACTGGAAATCCTCCTTGATAAGGATGGAATTTCCCACTTCTCTCTCCCAGGGGTATTCTCACAAGATGCTCTCTGTGCAGTCAGTGTGCCTTCTTTTTGGGCTGTAAATCCTCAGTAGTATTTTTATGGTGTATTAGCTGTGACTTATGGAGGGGGTCTGAGTTTCGTTTGCCCAGGAGCTTTTATTGCTGCGCCTTTGGATTGGAAGGGTGATGACTGGAGAGAAAATCAAAAATACAGGTGGAAAAGAATTACTACTTGTCAGAGACCTTTATCTTTCCTGCCAGTCCACAAGTCTTTGTGAACTGGCCTAGAGTACAGATTGATCATGAAGTGTTTGCATTCAGCTAAGAAAGACCGTAACACCATAAGCTTTAAAACACAAAATCGGTGTTTGATTTGTAGCTTGCTGAGGGCTGAGCTCTCCTGCTTTGCTCCTCCAGCTGAGATCTGGGGAATATTTGTCTTCTCAGTGGTAACAGGAGATGGTGAGCTAGCTGGTCTGGTAGTCTTGTCATTGCAGAAGGGTGGCATCAGTTAATAAGCTGTAAAAGTCTGTGCAAATGCATTACCTTCCTACCAATTGCTGCAGGATTGCTATGTGGGCATGAATAAACAGTGTCATCCAAGGGACCAGTAGAACCTCAGAAATTGTCCTTCTCTAGCAGTGCTTGACCTGCCTTTTTGAAGTTTGTACGTTGTATTTTGGTGAGGCCAATCCGGTGTTTGGACAACAGTGCATATCTGTTTCAAATTCTGCATTCACTGAATTGAGTGTCCATAAGTGTGACAGACGTTTCAGGTTCTGGGACACAACTCAGTGTTTGGGTTCTGAGGAGTTCATGTGTGATAGTTCTTCTAAAGATGGCATGTTCCTCTTACCGTTCTCCCTTTGAGCTGTTAAGGAAATCCGCATTCCAGATTTTGTGCCAGGGTACAGCAGGGGTGGGACTGCCCCAAGAGACAGCACAAGCCAGAAACTGGAGTGACCTGGCACAGCCTGTGCCTGCCCCATCCAGGATAAGTGCTGGTCATGGGGTCCAGCAACAGCTCCTGGCACAGTGAGGGGATGGATTGGGGTCCATCTCCCTCCAGGAGCTGAAGATGAAGCTGTGTTGTGTGTCCAGCCTGAGCAGAAATGAGCTTAGAGTGCAGGTGCATAGACATGGGTCCTGGAGACCCAAAATGTTACATCACACAGAAAGGGTCTTGTACACCCCTTCTGCAATATTTATTTTCTTTATCATAGCTATTCATGGTACTGTGGCTCCTGGACTTTCTGTATTTATTAAGTTTGACTGAACATTATTATATCAAGACTTACCTCTTTCTTATCTCTTTTCAAGTGCTCACTTTTGCCTGCCTTTGATTATCCCTGCAGGTATATTAACACAGAATTTGTACCTTGATACTTTGTCGCTGCAAGGTATATGTGAAAAGCTCACAAGATAGCTGATGATCTCTTTTGCATTGCTAAGTGGTGACAGCAGGACTTCAAGATCATAGGAGAAACCAGCAAGAGTCCACTGTAATATTTATAATGCTCTTTTAAAAGCTCTGTGAAGCTTGGAAAAGTCATGAGAGAAACACCTGTGGGAGACAAACATGAATTTTCATGGGATCAGAGGGCAATTCAATTTGCAAGGGAGCTCGAGAAGCCTCTAATCCAACTTCCTGCTCGGAGCAGGGTCAGCCGTGGGTTCAGACCAGGTTGCTCAGGGCTTGATCCAGTCAGGTCCTGAAATACATCAAAGCTGGAGACTGCACTGGGCAGCAACTGCTCCGCTGTCTCACTTTCCTTATGGGGAACAGGTTTTCTTGTATATCCAGTAGGAACTGCTCTTGTTCCAACCTCTGCCCGCTGTCCCCCGCTGTCCTGCTGTGCACCACCTCAGTGAAGGGCTTGGCTCTGTGCCTTGGTGACCTCCCCGCAGGCAATGGGGGCAGCTGCTGGGTCCCCTCAAAGCCACCCAGTTATGAACAAGCCCCAGTCCCCCAGAGAACATGTGCTTTCACCCCTTTAATCATCCCGGTACCTGCCTTCTGAACCTGTTCTAGCTTATCCAAGCCTTTTTCATCCTGGGAATTGGGTGCAGTGTTGTAGATTCAGCCTCTCATGCTGAGCAGAGGGCATCCTTTGACCACCTTCCTGCTCTTCTGTTCCGACAGCTCGGGCTGTTCTTGGCCCTTTCCCATATTCCACTTTTCCTTTTGAGTTGCAGCGTGACTAGACTAGAAGAGAATAGACTTCCCTTCATTCCCTGGATGAGTGTCAGCTCTTCTTAGGTTCACTTCCACTCACAACAGATGAGAAACTGGCTGGGAATTTTTGTTACTCCCAGTAACACAGTGGGTCTGGAGCATCACAGAGCATTTGCAGCAGAGCTCCAGATAGGAGCTGGATAAAGTTAAAGAAAGAAACAAAAATAGAACTGAAAGTAGAAATTCAACAAAATTATGAACACAAGACTCATGAAAAGTTTTTTAATGGTGTAGAATTAAAAAGGATTTAGTCTGTCAAAATAGGCGATGAATTGTTAGGTAAAGCCCTAATTTTCTGAAAATAAATGTATTAGTCTGCTCTGAAAAAGGTGCCAGAGAGAATTCCTGTCAGAGAGTAGCTGCTTCCACCTTTGTTTTTGATGAAACTTTATTTTGGGAGGAGGAAAAAGGCCACCAACATCATACCCACTGTTGGCAAACTACATATTAGGCAGGCATGAACCCTTAAAAATGGCTCAGTCTTCATCAGTTACGTGAGCTGTCTTGATTCATTTTGGGGTAGAAACAAGTTTTAAAGGGGCCTTTGTAGTGTGAACACGAAGTGCATGAGGGTTGTTTATGAAGGGATGAAGTGCTGATCCCTCTAAACTGGTAACAGCAATGTATTTAGGGCCAGGTAATACCTTGGCATTACTTTTTTATGTACAAGGGATTTTTGGAAATGGAAATAACTGGAAGTAGTTATTATACTTCAGTTCTCCCAAGTGAGAGTTAAAGCTGCAGGTGATGTTTCAATAGTTATGAATTACATAGTTCCAGTTAATTCATTTAAGGTCATGATGAACTCATAGCCTTTGGAAAGAAGATTTGAGCCATCCAGAAAAGGATTGAATTACTTGTCTCGTGGGAGGCTCTTCTCTTCTGCTGGAGACTTAAGGGGGGTCACTGTGGAGCAGCTTGGCCAATGTCCTCTTGGCTTGGTCCCAAACCATCAAACCCTTTTCACTGGTTTTCATTGCCAGCACTTGCTTAACTTTCACCAGTCCAAAGAGGAGCAAAGCCAAATAAAGAAGAGAAAAGCGGTCCAGATGGGAAAAGATGACCAGATGTCTTGGTGAGGTTGGGATGATCCATTAGAAAAGAATTCTGCTTTCTTGCCATAAGCATAAAGACTATTCTTGTGCATTGAAATACAAGTTTTTGTTATCCCAGACCTTTGTTCCTCCCTTTCAGACATGTATACATTTCTGAATCTGCGCTCTACTTATCATGGGTATAATGGAAAATAAATGGCTTTTACACCTGCCTGTAGCAATAGTTTCTAGAAAACACTTTCCTGAAGAGGCAAAGCCTTGCAAGTTACCGATAGAGTCTCTCTGAAAGGATTCAGCCTTCATAGGGCTGCTCCCAAATGATCTGAACCGTAATTCTTACAGAACTCCTGCCCTGAGTGTGCATGTTCATACATTCTCAGCAAATATTTGTCTAAGTCATAAAATTGTGATTTTATTTTATATAAACCAGTGAATAAGTTGGGCGATCCGTAGCCCTTGAACATTTGTGGGTTTAACTCAGTGGTGGTTAGTGGAAGTGTTTCAGACTATGCAAATATTTATATGTGAAGAAGCCCCTGGGGAAAAAAGTGTTTTCTTAGGTGTCATAACCTTCAATTTCCCTTTTGTTAGTAAACGAAAATTCAGTCTCAGATCAAAAACAAAGCATGTAATTTGTAAAGACTTTTATTCTGAACTGTCAGGCCTTCAAAATACAAAGTTAAGAATGTGACAAATAATTCAAGAAGAACAGGCAGGATATGTTTGTGTCTAGAGTACCTAAATTTGTTTGAAGAGCAAACCTGAGATAAACAAAGCTTCAGTTAATTCATAATTAATTAAAGGTAAAGAGACTAATTTGTAAAATAAAATAACTTGGCTTCCTCAGGGCTACTTTCTGACTGCACTGATGTCTTGAGGAACCTTTCCCGAATTGTAGAGATCGTACACATTTAAGATCAATGTGAGAAAAAACACGCTCTTGAAATAGATGACTGACTGAAACTGTGCCTAGGGGTGCTCAGCTTCACTTCTCATCCCACACAGCATGTGTTAAAGAGCCTGTATGTGGGTTATGTACTCTTTTTTTTTTTCTTTTTGGACAGTTAGTTGGCTGTGCATAATTTCATTCGGTAGGATTTAGGCACATACTGGAATTGGAAACGTGTCAGGATTGTGTAGTGAAGTCATTTTTTAATCTAAGAGCACTTTGCTGAAATTAAAAGGCACAGAGATAATTGGTCTAAACTGGGCATGGGATGATACTGCAGGTGGTCACATAGGTGGAGAAAGAACACTCAGTTTTGTCCTCTGAATCAAGTCTTCTGAGCTTATTCAACATAAGAGGAGACAAACCTGCCAGGGCACTGCCTCTTCCAAGGCAAAGCAGATTGTTCCTACTCCTTTGAGATGATCCCCCATCCTGTACTTCCTGCTGCATCCCTGTGATGCCCTGGCATGATTCCTGTGCTGCTTCAAGTTCCTACAAAGGCAGAAGTGCAACTGGAAGAGGTTCAAGTTTCTTGTCAGGGTGTGGAGGGCAAATATAGCTGAGTCTGTCAGGATGCAATTCAGTCTCTTTGGTTGATAAGCAGCACCAGGTTGGTATCATACACTTTTTGGTGCTCAGCTTGTAAATTTACTTGGAATTTGTGCCTTAAGTGGGTGGTTGTGTCAGTTCACTAAATTGGGGTTTGCTCCCTTGTGATTCAATTTTAAATACAAGATATAATGTTAAGTCTTCATTTCTTACTTTAACCAAAGCTTTGCCTGTCTCCAGAACCTTATTATTTCTATGAGTTTTTGACTATTTCCATACACAGCAACATATTCCAATAACTGCCCTGTTGCCAGAGCAGTGTGAAGCGCTCCAAGCTCGGCTCACCAGGGCTTTGCTGAGTGCTGAGCGTGTTCCAGTTCTCAAAGATTTACAAGACTGGGAGTTTGAGAAGGTTCACGCTCAGAGGGAAATGCTCTTCTCACGGCTGAAACTTGCTGTGACTCTCCAGCAAAAGTGTGAGCTGAGTATGTTTGTACTGGCTTACTTAAATATGTGTGTGTGTGCAATTTCAGCTCAATTCTGTGCAGTCACCAGCGTACACAAATTCATGGTGTCCTGCACTACTTGTTGTTCTTCTAAGAATGGCACTAAACCTGCTGTTGCTGAAGGTAAAACCACATTTGTAGAAGACAGCAATGCTTTCTGTTTGTACTCGAAGGATACCATAAAGACAGGCTCTCTCCTGTGATGTTTTCAGAGAGAGCCATTCCTGCACTCATTAGCTGCTTGACAGGATGCTGCTCCTGGGACAGCTGTAAATTAGTATAGTACATGTCATGTTAATGAAGAGGGGCAAAGGAGAATAAAAGAGCTGAACAGGAAGGAGATTCACTGAGAGAAATAGAATTAGTGGGGCAAGGAGTAAGACAGTTCCTAAAGAACAAAATACTGTGTGAGTGGCGTGAAGAGAAGTGAGAATGAATAACGTGAGCAGGTAAAAAATTATTTGCTGGTTAGTAGTCGGCTCTGGGCAGATGAAGAAATAGGTCAATAAGAGCGAGGAGACATAAAGGAAAAAAGTCTTTTATGGTGTGAGTTTCACAATCTCACTTCAAAAGAAAGAGGAATAATTTATACCCACCTTGTTCATATTTAAGGTTAGTTTGAACGGGAGCCTAGTGGTTTATTGATGCATCCATCCATAGTGCCAAAAATAAAAAACTCCATCCTGTAGATCAAGGGTGTAGCAGATGTGCTCAGTCTTTTGCCTTCAAGGATTGTTCTCCGAGTGCTTGTAGTAGTTTATCTTAAACTGAACAGCTCAGTTGCTCAGTGAAATAATTAATTACTCAGATGAATTTCTCTCTACTAAGCAGTAGAGAGGTCTACAAGCAGCGTGTCTGCAGAAATGCAAAGACTCAAGCTGTTTGTAATCCTTGATATTTAAAAATGGAGATGATTTCTACAGGAAGACTTCTTTGTGCTTTATCAAGGCAGGAAAAATTACAAACAGAAAATTCAAATAGAAACAGATCAAGTATTTTCCTCTTCTCCTGGGCTGTTTTATTTATTTACTTAAAAGCAACTACGTTTTTAAAAACTAAGTCAAAATATGGTTTGATGAGCTTGCCACAGCTAATTTTAAAATCTAATTTGAACAAAGAATTGGATGATTAAGAATCTTAAACTGCCATGTTTTGAAGGCAACTGAAACATCATCCCAGTGCGATAAGATAAAGTACCAGGTGTGTGTAGGAAACATTCCTTGTTCCATTTCGGAACTAATTTTAAACTATATGTTATGTTAACCTTGTCTGAGGAAGTTTTAGGAAAAAACTTATCTGTTGAAATGGAATGTTTCCCCCCCTTTATGCAGATAGAGATGTTTGAGTTACACAGGTGCAATTCCCAGTCTTTGGTGATTTGTTTGTGGGTTGGTTTTTTTCAGTGGCAGAGTTTGGCCCCTTACACACTTCCAAACAATTCAACTGCAGCATTTCCCTCCTGGTTTGGAAACTTGAATAAAGTTATACATTTCCCACTCCTTGACCATTTTGGCACTGCTCCACGAAAGGGAGGAAAAGCCTTATAAAGTTCCCTTTGGACCCAAAAAGCAGAAACATCTGCTGCAGCCACGCACAGCCAGGGGAAGCCACATCTCACGCCGTGGTGGGTGCCCACAGTGGGAAGGGGAGATGCCACCCTGGGATCCCCATGGCTGAGGGAGGGGATGGCAGAGCAGGGATACCCAGGATGTGCTGGCTGGATAAGCAGAGTGTGCTCTGGCAGGGAAGAAGCTCTAGAGCAGAAGTGCTCCCAGCGGTGTTCCAAGGGGAAAATCCAAGCCTCGTGCTCAGTAAATACAGCTGCTTGGCAGGGAGGGTGGCTGGGAGTGAGGAGAGGCTGTGAGCTCCCCTCCTCTCCACCCCAGCGAGGAGCTGTGGCTCCTTCAGGTGAGGCTGGGGAGAAAACCCAAAGTCTTCATGCCAAGCATCGTGTGCTCTTGGGGAGCCGCTCGCCAGCTCCTGTGGCAGCTGCAGGAGGAGGGATGGATGCCTGGATGGCAGGTTTAGGGTGCTAGGCAATAGAAAGCTTGAGGCACAGAAGCACTAATATAGAATTATAGAGTGGTTTGGGTTGGAATGGACCTTAAAGATCATTCAGTTATGACCTGGGTCTATACTCTCCTCATGCCTTTGAAGATACTTTGAGTTTATTAAGGCTTAGGTCTTATTTTTGGTTATCCTTAGTTTTTCTTTTTCCTGAAAAAGTAAATTTAAATAACCTGTTGAGAAAAACCTAAAAAGCCAATAAATATTTTTAAGGTTTATGGGAACATGAGAGAAAGCTAGTTTTCCAAACAGCAAATAATTGCATTAATGTGTTCAGATTATGCTGAAGGCTAGGCAGTCAAATGTCAGTGCTCCTTCTTTTTCAAGGCTCTGATGCCCAAACAAACCACAGCAGTTCCCCAAATTACTGTGTTTCAATGCTCCCACCAACTGTCCATGCTCATGGCTGGTGCAAAGCAATGCAAGCGCCTTTCAAACCCAAAAGAAAAAGGATTATTTTAACCAGTATTAGCTTATAGTCGCTGAGGGTTTGCACACAGAGACAGAGGGTTCATTTGACTTGTAATTTGTTAAGCTATGAGGGAATGAAGCTTAGCTGAGAATTTCAGTCACACCCACAACACAGTGTTTGGAAGTAATGGAATAAAACCCATGGAGAGAGGAAGGCAGCTTGAAAGCACAAGTGTCTCTCAGGTTTGAGTTCCCTCTGTTGCTGAGCAGGGGGGAGCTGATGCTGCCTTGTGTGGCAGAGGGCATGTCACTGGGATTCTTGTCTGCATTTCATGGCATATAAAAGCTAGGAGGACAAATGAGTTCTGTATCTCGTTTGGGGGATAAATGCATTGAGGGCTGCAAATGCCTAGGTGACTATAAACTGCAAGAACAAGCTGCCAAGAGCAGGTACCTTAAAAAACTATGTAAGCTTAGCCAAGCCTCCATTAATGAATGGGAAACCCCATTTAGAGATATCACTTTGTGGGGCAAGAAAAGGACAAAAAAAATCCCCTCAGATCTCATGAGCTCACTGAGCCTGGGTGTTGTTCCCTGTGCCTCCACACACAATATCATGTTATGCATTCCCCACTCACAGATGACATGAGTATTAAGAAGATAAAAATGAGCTTTGTATCTGTAGCATGTGAATTCTGCCAATGTGTGATGCATTAAGCTTCATCGAAGTGTTTGAGGTCCAAGAG
Organism: Sclerurus mexicanus; assembly: GCA_013396755.1. Classification (NCBI taxonomy): domain Eukaryota; kingdom Metazoa; phylum Chordata; class Aves; order Passeriformes; family Furnariidae; genus Sclerurus; species Sclerurus mexicanus. The sequence goes on along the minus strand of VWZF01006291.1, from coordinate 477,816 downwards.
AGCACACTGATATGGAAGCCACATTAGATTTGATTATGAAATGACTTGAAAGATGGATGTAGGGATTAACACAGCACACCTGCAGTACTTCCCTGTGCACTTTGATCCAGCAGATGATGATTTGTAATGGCATCACCTCCACCCCTGGTCCACCTGCAGTTTGTTAGGATGGATGCCAACTTACATTATGGGTCAGTTACTGGCAACCAAGATCTCTGTCACACAAACAAAATATAAATCAATTGCTATTTATCAGCAGCCCTTTGCCCAGTAAGTGCTGCCTTGTGAGGTGCTGTCCACTTTCTTCCACATCTGCATCATAGATATCTGTGATGGTTTCTTCCCTGTCCCCTTCCCTAGCCATTCCCATGTGTTTTTTGGCTTTTTGCGTGCCAGCATTTGGAAGCATCACTAATGACAGCGGATGCAAGGACGGCTTCTCAGTGGCACGGGCAGGATGCCCACTGTTCAGGAGTGGTACTTCACCAGCCTGCAGCTGGCACAGGAAGGTGTGGGACAGGTAAGAGGGCCACTTCTGAGTCCTCTGCCTGGCAGCCTGGCAGGAGCAGCATTCAGGCTCCTATCAGCAAGACAAGAATTTTAATTGAGAATGAAGCCACTCAAGCTCATTAAGCTGGTCCTAATTCATAGCTTAAAGGTAGCCAGTTTCCATTAAAACCCAGATATAAATATATGCACACGGTTTGACCTGCTGGGTGCCTTGGGTTTTGCTCTCCATCACAGAGCTTCCTGGGGGCTAGCCATCCTCCCAGGAGAGCAGGCAAGAGCGGGAGAAACAAGATGAAATTCCCCTTTCAGAGTTTTTAGCAGAATCCTTGGTTTGGGAAAAGATTTTCCTTTCCTTCCAGGGGAAAAGACAAAGCTCTGATGCCCCAGAGCCTTCCAAGACACACGTACAGCTTCAGTGAAAGAAAAATGCCTTGGGACTCCTTATTCTGCTGTCCTTCTGTTGTGATGGTGTTGTTTAGATTGGACGCTGAGGTATTGGGGTTATTGGCAGCTTCTTTTTCCTTTCGACACTCTCATCCTCAGTTTCTTGCATAGACGGGGTACAGGTAGCATTTCCAAGTGACCATGTCATGAATCCCTCTCTTGCTAAAGGGCAGTAGTGATGTTTCTTCTCCTTTTGCACCAATAACAGCTCTTCAGTTGTATATTTAAATCTAAGACATGTAGATGGGGTCTTTGAGACAGTGTGTGGTACGTGCCATACACATAATGGAAACTTGTCCTCAGGTCTGCTGTTCAGTTCCTGTGTGATGCAAGATATGGTAGAAGAGAGTTTGATGCGTTTCTGGAACATGCTGTTTGTCAGATCTTCTGAGAGTTCATACTGCCTGATATAATTTGTTCTCCCTTCACCTGGTTATGATGTAGTCATGCTTCAAATTGAGAAATAAGAGCAAAGCCTGTTCAGATGTATACCTACGTAACATTGACATCAATGTGTGTACCTACTGTAAGTAGTTCCTCTTCCGAAGACACTCGTTGCAAATACTGCTTTGAGAAAATTTATTACTTGTTCACTGAATGGCACTACTCACCCTCAGCAAAACAAAATCAGAGTGAAAGAAATCTGCTTTCATCTCTGTCCTTTGTGGTGTTCACGGAGTTCTTTCCGAGGTTGTCCAAGCTGACGGTTCCAAACATTTCTCAGTATGCTGCATTTTGAACCCACTAAAACTCTGTTCTGTGCAGTTAGGTGTATCATTTTGTAACTTGCTGCTCATCTCAGGAAAAACCACACAGACCCACCAGATAATAATAATAATTGTTGATTCATATTAAATTATATTAAAGGACATTTTAAGGACGCTGGGTTTACACTTCCCCAGGTTTTGGAGCCGTGTAGGTAAAAGGCAGGAGGCAGAGAATTGAAAACATGCACTTAGACTTATAGGGGAACTATAACCAGATATTATGGTGACATCTCTGTCCTTCAGTCAGCTGGTGTTAAATTAAGAACAAGGGTTGATAATGTCCTTCCTGAAGGACATCTCTTCCTTGCCTGAAGCTATAAGATATATGACACCATCAGTGATGAATTCCTGGGGCCGCAGGAGAACAGAATGCCCTTGGATCCCCTGTTCTGCAGTGTCCCTAGGAATGGGCTCCCCACCCTGTCTGTGTCATTGTCAAGGCAAGTCTGAGGACGCCTCTTGGTTTTCTTCAAGCATTTAAATGATGAAAAGAACACAAAGCAATTCCCCAGCCCCAGCTGTGGATCCGTATTTGAGAGAGCAGAATGCGCCCGTGCGGGGCTGTGTCCAGAATGCCACAGCTTCCCAGCACCGTGGTGCCCATTTATCATGGGAAGTTATTCCCATCAAATAGAAATCCCACCAGATTCTGACAGCCACCTGGTGGTGTGTGAGCCACAGCCAAAAGGAGCAAGAGCTGATTGCAGCTACAGGCTGATTTCTGCAGAGAATTAGGAGTTGTCTGTTCATACCACATTTTGGAACGAAAGGCTTGCTTTTGCTGCTAAACAGCAGCATTCCAGCCTTTCTGCTGCAAGGTGGTTGATGTATACTTGTGGAAGAGAGAGGAATGTGTTGTTTGAAAGAGGGAAAACATTTTTGGATTTTCCTCTGGAAGCGTTGCAATGGTTACTCTCACATTGTGCTCGTTTGGCTGCTCGTGTTGTGGCTCTGCATAAAATTCTGTGGAATAATGGGATTAATATGCTAAATTTAAGGAGTCTGTGCCAGCACAGTCTTTGTCATAAGTTGTCAGAGGAAGCAGGTCTGCATTTGGAGAGAAAAGGTGCATTAATTACCAGGGAAAATGTCCTGAGCAGCAAGAGGAACTAGACCAGTGGTGCTGGGATTGTGGCTTGAGCCAATGTGCCATGTGTGGGGAGCTGCAGCTGATTTAGCTCAGTCTGCAGGAAAAGGTAAGCCTGGTGATGCCACAGAGGGTTTTTTGGAAGTAGCGCTGCTGGGAACACTGGGCTGCTCCGAGTGACTCCTGCTGATTGTGCCATTTCAGAAAAAGTGGAATAAAATTCCGGAAAATGCTGCGTCAGGAACCCCCTTTAACCAGGAGTAGGGGAAACATTAAGCAGTAACAATCTCAGCCAGGTACTTCCATCTCATTTTATTTGATCCTTTTAATGATTTACCATTTCTTTGACTGACTTTTACAATAACCTTATCTTGGGTGTTAAAGTTCTTCTTACTTATTTTTTTTTTTAACACGTGGCACTATTTCCCAACGCGGTTTTTCCCAATGTTCACTTTGTCAAATCAGCAGAGACAATGGAACTAGAAGTTTCTGTTGATAATGTATGATCATAGGGTAATCTTCCTGTGCAAGTGAATAAAAGAAAGCAGGATATGATTCATTTCAGCTCATGGGCACTTCTAGAAGTCATGAACATGGTAAAGGGTGGTCGTGATCCTAAAGTCCCAAAACTGTAAGCTGGGATTTCTGGCTGGCCTTGTCAGGCTTCTCAAGAGGCCTATTTACCTCATTCTTTATTTTTAACATTTATATTTTGACAACTAACATATATTAGAAGCTCCCTGTGTTTTGGGAGACATTAGATATTGTACCTGTGGCTAACCCAGCCGATGGCACTCAGAAATCAAACCTGGAGACCCCCTTCAGAGTGTTGTGACTGTTCATCTCTTCTTATTTGCTCATCTGTAAAATGAAGATTATTTTCTGGTTCACAGTAACCAAATGTTATGTGTAAAATATATTGAGGACTCAGTAAAGGTAAAGTGATGTCTGATGGACAGTCAGGAGTGGGTGAAGGCAGCAGAAGTTCCAAGCAGAGTATTTTGAGTATGAAGAATAAGCAGGCAGCCACACAGACTCTCACAAAAAAAAATAAAACCAAAAGGATAGAAGAATGAAAAGACAAAATACCACATGAGAAAACCCCGTGCTCACCAAAATGAATATTTATCTCAGAGAACTAGGGAAAATGGGTGGCGGCTTTCTAAAGAGAGGATATTTCTATGTCTTGTGTTTCATTAAGTTCTTTTTCTCCTTTAGTGGAACTGCACTGTTTGTCTTTGTAGTTGCATCCCATGTGATGAGTTCTTCACATGCTAAAACCTTGGTGGGGGTTGTATATTTGCTTTACAGCTGTAGCTTAGCCATGGCAGACCTTTTTGTGTGTCCAGTGGATAAGCACGTTGTTGACTTTTAATGTGGTGCCTCAATAGACTTGTGATTAGTTAAAAACTCCAAAGGGATGAGTGAAAGTGGAGAAAAGCAACCGAGACAGAGGTGCAAGAGGATAGGAGTGAAAATCTAGAGAAAAAGCTTTTAAAAATGAAAAGAGCAGCAGATTTTGTTCCAGCTGGTAAGGAGCAAACCCAGAAACCAGTGCAGCTGCTGAGGCTGTGGAGCAAAGAATTTCTGGAGAAGAAATTGATTATTCCACTCAGCAGGACTGTTTGGATGTTAATTTGTCCAGTGATGAATTTGACAATGCAGCAGATAGCCATGAAGGTATAAATTCTGTTTTCTCACAACACTCAGGTCATCCCTGGGAATTCATATCTGGGTTTACCAAAATCAAAGCATCCCTTAAGGAGTGGTCACTCAGAACAATAATGATGTATTAGAGATATAAGACTTTCTAGCAACAACAAAAGTGTTTATTCACTGGTTGAATTACCAATCTATAGTAATTTGGATGGTTTGACAAGTGTGATTTCTTCTTTGCAACAAAGTTAAAAACTGCAAACCCCCGTGTGCTACATGAAAATTTATTTCTTTGGCAAGCAAAGGATATTTTCATTGCTGACTCTGTTCATTTTTGAAAATTAACACTTGAGAAAGAAGACAAGAAACTTTATTCCTACTGAGAGTTAAGAATGACTCAGTTTATTCCTCTGACCTCTGTATAATTCATAGCCCAAGCTATAGCTGACTGTAACTCATAAACTATAATAACTGCTTGTTGCTATGTGGAAAACAAAATACACAAAAAACTTTATTATTTAATAAACATAATTATCAGCAGCACAATAGATGGGAGAAAATGTGGCTACTTCGTGTGGAATTTATTCATTGATGTCCCTGAATGCTGAACAAATTATCGGAGTGTGATGCTAAAGGATGTGTTTTCGGTGATGCTTTTGGGGTCAGGGTCACGGGATGCTCTGCAGTCACAGCTGGGTGTGGGGGCAGTTCTAAGGTGACTCTCAGGGTGCCTGGAGCTGCTTTGTTCCCAGGCACAGAATTCCCAAGGGATTTGCCTTTAACAATCCAAAGGGGGGGTGTGTGTAACCACAGACAACTTTGGCTCTGCAACCAAATCACTGCCTACAGGGCCTGAAGTGGCCTCAGCAAATTGGTACCTAATTATATAATATGACATTTAGTTGACTTTTGGGTTTTTTGCTAACTGTTGTTGGACACCTGCGTTTCCTTTCCTGTTTCGTTTTCTTTTTTTCCTATTTTGTCTCTGAAGCCTTGCATTAAATTAGGTTAGACCAGAATGAATGATGCTTGTTTACCATATAAAGTCACATCCTTTGCTTGCAAAATCAGTCATTTTCGAGCCCAAGAGCAATTTACACAAAATTTTACAGTTTTATTGGTCTCCAGTGGTGAGATATAATTTCAGAAACAGACAAACCCTCAAGAAAACATGACTTTTCTTATGCCTCTCCCTCTAGTACTAAGTAGTCAGTTGGGGAAGGAGGAAGGAAAGGAGGAAGTAAGAAGTTGATATTAATCCAAGTAGATGATTTTGCCAAAACTACCCATGAGACATCAGCAACTTTTTCTTGAGAGATGAAGCAATTTTCCTTTGTGATATTTCAACAGCTCTCTTTATTTTATTTTTGCAAGGGAAATGCTTTTCAAATTCTACTGTAGGTGATAGCCCTGAAAATAATGTGTCCCGATCCCTAAAAAGTAGGAATAGAATACAGAGACTGGGAAAAATCACTGTGTCACTTCTTCTCAAGCAAAAGTTGTAGGACTATTAATTCCAAAAAATTTCCAAGGTAAACTCCAAATTCACAGAAACTGAGTGTTCAGTGCACCGTCCTCTGCTGCTAGAGAAACCTTTTGGAGAACAAGCATTAAATATATATAACTTGCCCAAACATAGGAAGTGATCTGTATTTCCTTGTGCCTTAAGCTGTTGAAAGGTACTTTAGTTGAAAAACAAGCAGAGTAGCAAGTTTAGTGTGTACTGGGACAACATGAGCATCGCAGAAAAGAAGATAATTTAAGGTGAGGAAAGTAAAACAGGAATGACAGATTTTGTTGTCTGCGCTGGAAGGGGATATTTAGCTTTGTTAAGAAGGGTAAAGTGATAATAACTGAGAATTGGATGAATCTCAGAGGAAAAAAAAGGCTTCATACTGTTTTGGGACAGACTGACTAGTCCAACAGCAGAGTGGAAAAGTTTGGTCCTTCAGGAAGAGGAAAAAAAGTGGTACAGGAGCCGTGCTGAGAGACAGCAAAAAACCCCCCACGGGCAGTAAAGAGTCAATCACCTTACAGGAGTGTTAACAGCAGGGGGACAACAAAAAAATGATGGGAACCTGCACTGCTAGAGGATGAAGAAGTGGGAAAACACCAAACCTCGTGATGCAAGGGGATACCAAGGGGGAAATAAACATGATTCAGGAAGAAGGTTGGTTGAGGGGGTTTTTTGACAGGATCATTTTAAAGCTCATGCTTTTAATGGGGCTTGTCAGTACGGACAAACTATTATTTAAAAAAAAAAATAATAAAATTGCCTTTTGGCCAAAATGAGAGGAAACCCCAGAGACCGATCCCAGAATATCTTGCATCATTCCGTAGGAAATGCTGATTTAAGGTGTGGGAGGATAGCAGGATGGGAAAGCAGCGTGATATCAGCTAGTCCAGTGTGTGCAAGCCTTAAGCTTATTGTGAAAACCTGGGGAAAAAATTGCCCAATTATTTGAGTAAGCACAAAAACATTGAGGATAAAAATACTTGTGTCTTGTTACCTCATTTGGGGCTCAAGAGTGGGAAGAGCATGTGAGTCTTAAGTGGGTTTTGTTGAATTTTTATAGGTTTGTTCGCAGTGGTTTGCGTAGTATTGCTGGAGTTTTCAGGCTTTATTTTCTTGTTTGTCTTACTAAACAAATCAGTTTTAAAATGTCCTATTTTTAATTGCAAAACAAATGTGCAACTGAACATAAGGTAGAGCTGTTGTCACAGCAGAGATGCTTGTTAGCACTCTGGGGGAAAAAACCCACAAAGGGATGGTAAAACACTGATTCCTAAATTTAGTATTAGGAATGAACATTTAGTGATGTTCAATCTGAGCCAATTTATCATTTCGAATGTCCAGAAAGCTAAAAATGAGAGTCGAAGCATATCCCATTTTAAAAGTTGTTTTGGGTTTGTTGCTTTAACTTCTAAATATGTTTACTCTCTCTTTATTAATATATCTGTGCTACCCGTGTATGGATGCTGGGATTGCTGAGGGAAATTATTGTAAAAGAAATGAGTTTTTTGGCATCAGAAAATCTCACCTGAATCCACCTGAGTCTCACTAATCAAATTTAATGGAAACAACGGGAAGGTGGAGGATAATCCATTAGGTTCTCTAACAAATGAACTGGAGTGCCTGTTCTCACCAAGATGCTCTGAAGACTTAAAAACACACCCGTATTTTATTGAGAAACCTGGACAAATTGAGTCAGCTACACGTTAAGAAGAGTAATTTCATCAGATATCTTCTTTTTTTGTTTCCCCTCTATATCCTGGTGTTTAATATAACTTCAAAATCACGCTCAAGTGGTCGAATGAAGGTAAATCCTATAATGCATGCAGGGCTATTATTGGTGATTTTCCTCCTCATAATTGTTTGGCATTGATTCTTAAACTGTCCAGGGGTGCTGCAGGAAACACAATGATTTGTAACATCTTTAGGTCTTTAAATTTAAAATTGATTTGGATGTATAAGAACAAGCACATACCTTCAAAGTGAAATGGTATATTCAGCTTCAGAGGCACTCGAGCCAAGGAGACAAAAGTGGAAAATGAGCCAATTAGAATTACACTTAGGAGAATCTCTTCTGAGAAGCCATTCAGACACTGAGCATTGAAACAACTCTTTTTTTTTTTTGGCGTATTTTCTGACTCAAAAGACTCAGAAACATACTAGAATCTTACACCATAATTCAGTAGGCTTGTTTTTAATCTTTCTTTTTCTTTGGCACTCCTAGAGAACAAGGGAAATTTTGTTGTCTGTGAAAATAAGAGGATCTCAATGAGAAAGCATGCAGTTGAGATAACAATAATTATATATAAATAAGGAGGCTGAGGGTACACGGTTCCATATTTTTTAATATATAAAGTCTGTTCTGGAAAATGTTGGCCAAATTACTCTTTGCTGAAAATTGTCTAGAGGAATCTAGCACTAGAAGTAGCAATGTAAAGTTGAAATATTTGTTAGTTACCTAAATATCTGCATTACCATGTTTAGAAACTTCAACCTTAGAAAAACCTGTTGCATCCCAAATGGAATCGACTAGTTCTGTAAATAATAGCTTAAAATGTAAAATAATTGGAATAAACATCTATTTCTTTTTCCTTTTAGTATATTTAAATTTATTTTCTCGCCAGTCTCATTTGCTTTAATGATCTCATCGTCCCTGAGGATATCTCCCTTTTTTCTTCCCCTAAGTAAATTTTCAGTGTGTGGAATAACAGGAAACAATGGTCTGGAACAAGCAAATTAGCCTGAGATTATTCTCCTGCTCACACAGCTCTGTCCTACTGCATTTTCTGAAGCGTGAGCCTGTACTTCTGGTCCATAATGATTCCTCAAGTGAAATTTTCCTTCTGTTAAATATTTTAGCAAAACCAGAACCTGTGCTCTTTTTGTGTCCTAACCTACTGCCCCTTTCACTTCATTCAGCTCCTGGATTTCCCGGGTCGCTGGATTATACACTGCTTTGTTGTCCCCAGATTTGATGGAAACAACCATTATGTCCTTATGTTCTGAAATTCTGTGAATGGTTTCACCTCCCTGTTTTTGTGGCCATATCACAGTTTACTCTTCCAGAGCCAAAGGGGAAAGACAGCAGCACAGCAGGTACCAGGAAAAAGATATTGCTGAACTTGAGTTATGTGAACTCGAGATTAGTCTGGTCCGAAAATAAATTGACAGGCTTTAAATGTTACAGAAGTAATCAATTATTAGTTGAGCCTCTGCCAGGGAAATAGTAACCATCAGAAAGAAACTCTCCTAACCCATCAGGACTGAGAAAATGAAGCTCTTGATGTGCTTTTGTTGCATTAAATATAGAAGTTTACCACCTTTCCCATGGAATAAATGGGTGGTCCACCCTAATCCGTAGATTAGAAAGGAACATGGGCATTATTGGGGGGGAAGAACAGTGTTCAGAGGCAACTGCAGTGCCTGCTGACCTGAGTGTAAGAATTCTGTGTTGTGTTTTCCCTATTCCCCCCAAACCCAATTTGCAGCCAGCAGATAATTGTTTGTGGATACAATCACCAACCTGAGGCAGAGTGCAGCCCAGCAGAACTCTCAGGCCACAGGGTTAATTCATCCCCTTGCTCCTTTCAAACAGTGCCTGAACATCCAGTCCTCGGGATGGCATTAGGCACCTGAGCCCGCTTGGTTTGGGTTCTCTGGGATCGCAGTCACATTGCACGCACTGCTGACATTTAAATATCAGCCAGATGTGCTTGGGATTCTATTTTCAGCTCCGCTGGCCAAACTCTGTGAGTCACCTCTTGCTGATCAGGATAACGCAACTTACTGGAAGACCCTTTCAGGCAAAAATTATCATCCTATTATGATCGTCTTCGTACCTCTCCCCAGGGATTCCATTTGAATGTATTCTGCTTTACAAAGGAAATCAAAGTTGCCTAATTCTAATTAATTACAGTCACCAGTTCTGCAATAAACCACAATAAGCTTAGCTCTACTGAAGCAACAATTCCTTCTCCAGTCTTGCAAAGGTTAAAGACTTCAAGCGGAGCCTGTTTCCATTTATTTTGAATTTTTTCACATATCAGAATCCCCACTCTGAGGATATCTTGTCATAGCATGTGCCATCTCTGCCTTTTCTGACTCTGTATGACTTGACAGAAGGTTTCTGTAGTAGTTCTGCCGTGTTAATTCTAAACCAAAATATGAAAATAGAAAGAAAAAGAGCTACTGGAGAGAGTCCAGCAGAGGCCATGAAGATGATGAGGGACCTGGTTAGTCAAGAGAAGAGAAGACTGAGAGGGGGTCTCATCAAAACATATAAATATCTCCAAGGTGGATGTCAGAGGATGGTGCCAGGAACAGGATGAGGAGCAATGGCCATAAACTGAAACACAACAAGTTCCACCACACCATGAGGAAGAACTTTCCGTGGAGGTGGCAGAGCCTGGAACAGCTGCCCGGGGAGGGTGGGGAATCTCCTTGTCTGGTGACATTCCAAACCCACCTGGACATGTCCCTGTGTCACCTGCTCCAAGTGACCCTGCCTTGGCAGGGGCATCAGACTGGGTGAACTCCAGAGGTCCCTTCCAGCTGTAACTATTCTGTGATATTGTATTCCCAGTTAGCAGGGACAGAAGAGAAGAGAAAATGCTTTTTCAATCGGTGAAGGTGAAGTTTAAAACAGCTACAAAGCAGTATTTAAAATTGGGAAACTGTAAACATTACAAATCAACCTTATTTCTTTGGCTTGTGTTATATATCTATTATTTTTTTAGCCCTAATGATATGATCAACCTATATTTTATCCTTTAGCATTATTCATCATTCAAGTTAGACGGAAAGATGGGTGGTTTTAGTCCTTTTTCCATTTTAGCTCCATGACATTGACACAGAGCAATGTTTTAGAGCGAGTGCACATCCATTTCCTCGAGGTAAGAGACAGACAGGGATCTTCTGGGACTCTCCTCCAGTGATTCTTCTAGATCCACATCCTTTCCTCCTTTTCTTGCCCCTGTAGGATACACAAGCTGATCCTGACATTTTGGTTTTTTTTTATTTCTTCTCCATGTTTCCAGTCCACCAAGAGCACAGAGTTAGAGGCTATTAAACAGTGCTGTGGGAAGGAATGATTCTTGTTTGGACAAAGTCCCAATGTCTTTTTGAGGCCCCTCGCTCTGTTTGGAGCCCCCTAAAATGGGGTCAACCTCAGTAGCCCATGCTGAGCCTTCCAGAGCTTCCCTGGGCCTCCTCCTGATGCTGTGCTGAAGTCCAGCTGAGACAAAGTCACCCGTTTGCCTCTTAGAAAATCTGTCTTCCCCCCCTCCCCGCCTGGGTGTCTTCAGTTTTGGTGCTTAAAAACACCCAGTGAAGTGCTGACCCCAGGAAGATTGATGTCAGGATGCCAACCAAGTGATGCAGGGGCTGGGGTTTTCCCCCTGCTGGGAAAGGAATGGAATCTGGAGACCAGGTAAATGAGAAAGGGAAATCTCATCATTTTCTCCATCACTCATAAGTGGATTCACACCACATGTAAGGTTCCGAATGAAATGGCTCTCCATCAGTTTTCAGTTCGAAATTATCAGACTGATACAGGTGCTCTAAGGCTGTTATTTTCCAAGGTGAGATAAATAGTCTTTTGCAAACTAGGCCAAGTCTCTTTATCAAAAAAATCCAAATTTTACTGTGATTTCGATTTATAAAGTCTGTGTGCTATGATTTAGACAAATTTCATTCAGATTGTCTAATATTTAAAAATATGTTTCAGAGTGATGACATATTATATAGGGTGACCAATAACTCCCACCTACAGAGGACAGGTCAAACGCTCTGCATTTCCACAGCACTGAGTTACCTGAGGTGCTTTGTTCCATTCCCCCTCTCCTGCTGCAGACAAATGAGAATGAGGAGGGTACAGTTGTGAAGAATGAACACTTCCCCTATTTAATATCCATTTTTATTTTTTTTTAAATGAGTGAGCAGCGAAAAAGAATTGAAAAGCTTCAATCTTAATGAATGATACATATTTTCCTGATCATTATTGTGGAGCTTCCTGAAGTGGGAGTAGCTAGTGAGAAAGAAGGAAAGCAGTACCTTGGTATAGCTCAGTCATCAAGGGCTGACAATGATCATCTTGGACCTTCATGCTGTCTCTAAGAGAGAGGGAGTCCCTGGCCAAATGAGTCCTCTCCTGTACCTACCACCATATGGAAGTGCTTTTCAAGAAACCGTTCCTTGAGGGTTTAGAAAACAGAGGAAATGGTTTTCATGATTGTTTTAGGACTTCATAGGGATGGGGATAAATTCTTTGCCTCACCCACAACTGACAGCCAGTGCAAGAGACCATACCGACAGGAAATTCAAATTTTCTGCTGGATATCAACGTCATCCCTATTTAACTTGGGAAAGTGGGGTTAAAGGACGAGCTGTGGTTAAAGTCTGTGGCCACTAAAAGCATTATTGCCTGAGATGCTGTTGTGAGGAGCTGAGCCTTTCTAGGCACAAAGCCAGCGTTTCTTCCCACTTATTTAACAAACTGGGCTCCAGAGATGTTAATAATTTCAAGTGACAGATTATAGCGGTGAGGATATTAGGTGGGTATGTTTTAAGTAGTCGTAGAGGGTATTCTTTTCTTCCCCCAAAAAATTTTGCAGGCCCAGATTTAAATTCCTAGAGTTTTAATCCAAAAGGGACTACTACATCAATTTGACTGAGCTCCTGTTTTCCCCAGGCTGTTACACTTAACACAGTTAACTGTGTTGAGCCCAGTGACTTGTGTTGGCATAACACACAATTTCTAGCAGGACGTGAACTTGTAGCTTGAGACTATTGCACCCTGTCCTTCAGTGCTGTCCCCTAATTGTTTACATCATGTACTTTTGAATCATTTGTTCTCATTTCTGTGCAGTGAAATTGGTTTACTTGCCAGCTATTGTCTCTCTTGTGCCTTTGATAACTCGATTAAATAATCCTTAATGTTAAGTTTCTTAACCAAAGTCCTGTTAAGTCTTTACATAGATAAGAAAGCTGACACCTGTAAGTATCTTGTTGTATGACACGGTTGATATTTGTATCCTGACATTTCAACATCTTTTAAGCCCTTAAAGACTTCATCAAGAATCCAGATCATTGCTTGTATTAACTACAACAATGCTATCAGCTGCGGTCGCGTTTAAACCATTGATGAGACTTGAATAGGTAGTTGCCTAGAAGTGATCCCTAAAAATTCCTAACAAACTAACCTGTTCATGAGTGATTAATTGCTTACCTTCTGTTTGGACTTGAGAAGTAGACAAGTAACATTGAACATTTGCTTTGTTATTATGCACTACTAATAGGGAGGTCTGTAGAACAAGGTCCAAAATCTCACAAAAGTCTAATTTTAACAAATCAGTTACTTTCATTGTCTAAACTTTACCTATAAAAGATGGCATTGTGTTTATTGGACACCACTTGTCTTTCATAGGATTGCATTCTTTAAAAGCATGGCTTTCAAATCTCTACTACATTTTTAGGGTTTTTTTCCCCTCCAATTTATATCTCTGCCTTACCATTGTATGCATTATCTTGTGAGCCTTTCTTATGAGCAGATTATAAGCCCCCACTCTCTTTTCCTTTGAAATATACCTGGCTTTGCAATTTTTAGAAGCAATAGCAAGCCAGAGATCTCTTCAAAGCTTCTAGGATTTTCAGTAAAACTTACCATCACTCCTGGAGTTAAACTTCTTTTAATGCCTAATTCCCAGTGGATGTTGTCTAATGACACCGTTCTCCATTTCTAATGGACTGGAAAGTACTTCATTGCCTTCAAAGGATATGATTATGTCATTCTAGCTCCCTCTAAATCGAGAATTGTAATATCTGTTAAATGTCTCTGCACTGGTACTTATTGGAACTAAAGAGATGTCGTGCAAGATGGAGCTGATCTGCCAGTTTTGAGCTAATTCCACACTTTACTAATTTTAGGTGCCTCGCAGTCTAGGATTCCCATTAATGAGTCATTTTACAAGAGCCATTTGACCCGCGTTGCATTTGCTGGTTTTAAGTACGTATTTCTCCCATAACCTTCTACATCTTATAAGCAAACCAACCCCCTCCCCTGACACAAGATTACGGACACGTTCTTTTCAGACGGGCTCCTTTGCCAAAGAATTTTCAATGCTGCTCAAGAATTGTGCAGAAGAGGCAAATTCTCAGAAGTTTTGGTTGCTGGAAGAGTGAAGTAACTTCTTGAGTGACTTCTCTTTGTGCCCTCAGCCCTTCATCCCTGCCTGTAGGTTGTGCCCTATAGGCAGAGGAGCTATATGCAGGTAAGAAATGTTTCGGCCTCAGAGGAATTCTTTGTTTTCTTGTGAGATGAGTCCGCACTTCACACAAGCACCGCACAGGGAGTAATTCTAACATTGCAAAGTCAAAGAGCCCCGCTTGCCTCTTAGTTTTAGTCTACAGCAGAGAGCTGAGATTGTTCAATAATTATCCAAGCGGGTTTGTCGCCCACTTGTTTCAGAAGGAAAAGGACAGTAAGGAAATCGGGGTGTGCAGCTGTGCCTGTGTTGAAGTGGAAGCGGTTTGGGGTCTGCCGCTGCTGAGCACGGTGGCACCTGCACAGCCACGGCCACATCCGTGGGCAGGGGTGCCAGGGAGGGACCTGCAGCGCCTGTGCTGCCAAAAATGAGAGAACATGGGCACGCTCTGACTGTGCAACATCTGCTTGGAGGGATGCTGCAGCAGCTGTGATGATCTACCAGCAAACAAAGCACTTCAGTATTCAATTGTACAAAAGGACCTTTGAAGAGAATGATAAATGACCTAAATTAAGCCACAGTTTTTAAGTACCTAATTTGAGCCTTGTCCATAATGAATATTTTCCTCAAGACTTCTTGCACCTGTTACTGCTGGAAAACAATTGGCATTCACCTGTCTGTTATTCCAGGTTGTGTTCTCAACACTTTGTCAAACAGCACCTCAAGTATTGGCATAAGAAATTGTCGTATTGGCTTTTTGGTCCCCTTTGGCATTCCACTTCCTTGTGTGTCCCTGGCAGTAACTCAGAGAATAAATTGTGTCTGGGGGGGAGAAAAAAAAGTCTACCTCGGTCCAGAGTTCTTTTGATTTAAAGTGTTTTCTGTATTGAGGTCTCCAAAATTATTTTGGGGTTATCTATATCTCGAAATAGCAAGGTCTAGTTAACCACTTGTCAAGATGATGAACCTGCAACGCAGTGGATTTTTACATAAATGAGGTAAACGTGGTTTCCTTAATAGGAGTGCTTTTACCTGCTGGATTGGTAACTGTATTTATTTGCTTCATGTTTTGAAGGTCCCTGACTTTGTTATTAAATACAGTACAATGCCACATTCCTGGTTTGAGAAGCACCTTGGGGTGTGTGCAAGTGATCCTTATTTTACCCTGTGAAATGAAGAGTAACGCTTTTGCTGAAGCCTCCCTTGCAGGAAAACACCACACTGAAAAATAAGATTTTCCTATTTACAGGTAAGGTCAACAGTAGGATTTTAGCCTGCTCCCTTTGTGATTTTAATGCTTGTTTATTCAACACACAGAGGCAAGGTACCAAATTCTCAGATCTGGGCAAACGCAGCAGCACCGAGAACCAGCTCACACAGGGTTTTCCATCTAAAAACCCC
This sequence comes from Sclerurus mexicanus, assembly GCA_013396755.1. Taxonomy (NCBI): domain Eukaryota; kingdom Metazoa; phylum Chordata; class Aves; order Passeriformes; family Furnariidae; genus Sclerurus; species Sclerurus mexicanus. The sequence continues at coordinate 462,237 of VWZF01006291.1, read as the reverse complement.
AAGGCTTTTTCAGTAGAGACTCCAGTGTCCTGCCGTCTTCCTGCAAAAGAGGAAAATGAGCAGAGGGGAAGGGAAATGACTTGTTGCACTCGCTGGGAGTGTAATTGCATTTGGAATTTTTGGCTGCTCTGTGAGGTGGTGTTCAGTGTGATGGGGCAGTTCCTGTATTGTGTATTTAGGGCAGTAATTTACACATTTTTGGCAGCCTGGAAGGGAGAATTGCCTGTTTCCTGCACCACTCCATCACAACAGGGTACCTTTGGCAAGGTCAGCACGGTGGAGGCCCCCACTGCCACCCAGCCCCTGCCTGGCACGTGCCAAAGGGCTTTGACATTCCCAGTTGGATGCCTTCTGTGCTCTCATGAGGATGCAGCGGCCTGGGCAGTGCTGTCATCTTCATTAGGTCAGGATCAGGTAGTGCTGAGGAAAATTCTCTCCCATCCCAGAGTAAACCTCCGCCTCATCTTTACATCTGCATGTTGCAGCTCTTGTGAGCCTTAGAGGAAAAGGCCAGTCTAGACCAGACTGGGATTAAAAATGATCTGAAAAAAAAAAAAGAGACATTTTTAAGCTGCATCAGATGCTCAGTCCATTCTGCCAGGTCCTACAGAAACATGTCACCAGAGAGGAGGCTGTGCTTATTGACACAAGTGCTTTTTCCAGGGACAGAGCTGGATTTAACTAAAACATGCGTGAAAATATCATTTGCTCCGTCATCCTGTATTGCCCATTCTGCTTCTTGGTAAATGTCGTTGTTGTCTAATCCTTTACTGAAATACTTTTCAGGACTGGGTTTGCAGCCATCAGATTTGAAGATTGGCAGTCCTCTATACTTTGGAGCTCTGTTATTATTTGGTAATCTATTTCTGAGTGTTGCATTTCCATTTTGGTTGAGTGGAGGTTGGTAAAGTGCTAGTCCATAGGTTGTGCTTGAATTGAGCTCGAAAACATGGCTACTAAAGATTAAAATCTGAGCAAAAGTGAGGAGCCAGAATCATAACTTCTGAAGATCAGGTTTTTTGGGATTATTTTAAAGTAATTTCTTCCATTACCTCATTAATATCTGTATCTTTCCCTCCTCTTTTTTCCCCCTGCATACCATTTCAGTGAAGTAAAAAATTACAGTCATGAGCAGTAAAGGAAAAATATGGGGTTATGAAATGAATTTAATTTTTCAGGCTCTTTTTACTGAATGACAGTGTGAGCATTGCTGCTCAGTGCACCGCACTCCTTGTAGACATCCCACCCCTGGGACAATTACAATGCTGGATTTATAAAAATGACTAAAAGGTAAAGATTAAAATGAAACATGGGACTACTTTCGGCTTTCTCTGGAGGATCTGAACCTCACAGAGGTTTTCAGTGGCTCCAGAGGTCCATCAAGTGGGAGCTGGGGGAGGGAAAGGATTGTAAAGCAAAATTTTGTCATTTTGATTCCAGGAGGTAAAAATGTCAAATGTTGTAAGCTCGCCACATTGACTTTGATTCTTGCCAGAGGTCCAACAAAATGGTGCCATTTTGAAAATCCAGTTGACCAGGAGCACGATGTATGTTTGTGCAAACCAAATGCCAAACCTGTGTGCTGGAGTATCCCCGTTTCTGGATTCATAAACAAGCATTTGAGCCAAGGGTCCTTAAGTATCAGCCTGATGGAGAGCAGAAACGCTGCTATTCACTTACCCAGCTAATGGGGACTAATCAATACTCCTTGAAGAGTGGATATTTGAAGAAAGTAATTCACGCTTTGTCTGCAATGTTGAAGGAATTAATTGACCAATTTTTGGCAATGAAAACGTTAGGGGAAATTGCAGTCTGATTGCAGAGCAGGCAAAGAAGCAAAATGCACTGGTTACTTTTGCCTTCATGAATTAGTTGCTCTGTTACACCAAATTCTATTGCAAGGGCTCAAATACGCTTAGTGTATAACATAGAATTGCCATTAACTCTCCTGCACAACACCTATATAAGAACCTTCGCTGCTGAGGGCTATTTAGAGGGTATGAATCAGCTGCCGATAATTAAAATTCTGTAATTAAATTGTCATATGCTTTCCTTTTAACACTATAAATGTACCCTTTTCCAAACTAAATTCTGATAGCTCCAGATTTCTGGGGATTTGATTTGTATATAGGAATAGTCCCACTGTCCTCCCTCCTTCTCGAATCTCCCTTAGTCCATACAAGCTCATGCATAGCTGAGTTTGTTGGTGTTTTCTTGCATTGTGTTTTGTTTGTTAAAGACAAATTGATAAGATCCATCTTTTTTTGGTTCACAGAAATAATAGGAACAACTTCCTCTGGGAGACTCTCCCGTGGATGCCATGTAATCACGTGGCACAAGAATTTCTTCTCTGCAGGGGCCACCATGAATTGTCCTCCTTCATAAACCCTGGATTCCTAAAGGGTTCTCTGTAATGTCTCTGCTTCCCACTCAGGACATTCTTACCCCTTTTTAGGTGGAAGCTGTCAGGAGAAGTGATTGGGAAAGTGTACACAGGTTGCATTTTACATAAAACTGCTAATTAAAAGCCTTCAAAGCTCATCAATCAGCTTTAGCAGTCAATAATTTTTAAACGGGAGTTTGATTTTACTTCTTGTCTGGACTGGAGTAAATGATATCAACCTTTTTTTTTAGCTTTTCTTGAGCAATGACAGAGCTGGAGACCCCCAGCAAGAGCTCTTGTCAGGGATAGTCCTGTGGGCTCTGCTCTTGTTGAACACCCTTTCATGGCCACAAGAGCTGGAGGTCTGTGAGCTCTCCTGGGTTCTGCATTTCAAATTAGAGCACTGGAAACTCGATAAATTAACCAGAGCTTCTCTACAGAGGCAGGCATTTTTTGTCCTCAGCCTGTAATCCAGACAGAGCTTCCATTGATTGTTTTAATTTCTTTTTCCTCAGGATATTTCAGACATGACACTCAAAAGAAAGGGAAGGTGATGTTAGGAACGTATCTACGTGTTCCTGTTTACAATACAGCTGAGAGCCCTTCCAGATGAAGAATATATCCAGGTTCCCATAACATACATAATTACAACAGCTCTAAAACTTTATTTCCTGTGGTTAGTTTCAGTGACTACAATGCTCACATTACTATTCCAGTCCTTCTCGGGCAGGCAGAAACCGGTGCAGCTTTGCCTGTCTTTGTTAGATGGCTTTGCAGACAGCAGAATTCAGTTGTGCTGCTGCTATTGCTTTTTCATAAATTCCACACGTCCTCTAAGGTTGTCAGTATTGTTCCTACAGTAATAAATTAACCACAGTTTACGAAGAAATAGGATTCCTCTATAATTTGTACAATATGAAATTTTAATAGTTTATATGACTGGAGTTGTCTCAGTTTTGTGTATTATTGTTTCGTTCGTCATCTAAAATTGTATTATTTCTGTATAAAACTCCCATTATAACACTAACTTTGATGTTCATTCCCTTCAGTTGTATTTTAAGTATGTTGTTTGTTTCACTATAAAAGTGACTAAAAGGTGGGAGGGAAAAAAGCTGCAAACAATAATTTTATGGCTTTTTATTTTGCAGTAATTTTTCAGAACCTGCAATCTGGGAGAAGCCCAGCCCACCAATACAAACCTTAGTGAAATTGTGCTGTTTCTGCAGTGAATTTCGAGGTGAGTGCTCTATTCCCATCTTTAAGGAAAGGTAACTGCTCTGCTCTTGTTTACCAAACGGCGGCACACGGGTAGAAACTACACAAAACTATTTTATAATCAGAAAAGCATCTGTATTGCCACTAACCTGCTTCTGTACCCTCTAAGGGTATCTGCCCTGTCAGCTGGAGTAATTTGCAAATTTGGGATAACTCTCTGATGCCTTTTAACATGTTGTTGGTGCCATATGGTTGCCAGATGAACGATATGCAATATAATAATTTTTATGAGCCTGTGCAAAAAAAGTAGTTTTGTGTGAGAAAGTGTTTTTCTGTAATTTCTTCCCATAAGAATATTCTTAATCCAGCCTAATTTGTTCATGCCAAATATCTGAGATGAAATGGTAACCATCAAAAAAAGCACTTTTACTCAGCACACATCTGCATCCTACAACTCTGCAGAGCAGCATCCTGGCCTGTATTAGAAGGGATTTACTTTTGGTAGCTTTCCCAAGCGGACTTAGAGCTTGAAAGATCAATTTAAAAAAAAAAAAAAATCCAAAAGGCCAAAACTTCAATGTTTATTTCCAGTGGGTTCATATACAGGAAATTAAGAAGTCTCTCCTACCATAGGCTAATTGGAAGGTGGAGGAACATCAGAATAGTGTTCCAGTGCTGAGTGAAGCACTCCCCTCCTGCGATGCTCACATCGTGTTCAGCCAGCCTCAGGTGGGTGGCTGGGAATTGCAATTAGCCATTCCTGCCTCATTTCTGGGCTGTCTGCCTGGTTCGAGATGCCACTGGTAGTACTGTGGGATAAGAAGACATGGGATCTGAGAACCCAAGCTGGCTCTTTCAATGTGGTTGGGTAGAGGGAGTGCCCAAGTGCCCTAATTACGGAAAAGGGCACCCCAAACCCAGAGGAAAGGGCAAACCTTAATAACAGGAGAGATTTGCTCTGAAACTTTAGGGTTTTTTTCAATATTGTTGCCACAAAACCACAAATCCCAAATCCACGTGAGCACAGCCTGCCTGGGACCCCAGGGAGGGCTAGCTTGGCAAGCTTCCCATTTTTCAGTGTCGAAAAACAGGCAGAGGTTTCTTCCAAGTGGTTTTCTTACATTGAAAACAAAACAAAATAAAGGCACACAGAGGAAAAAACAACCCCCAAAATTGCTACTGCCACTCTGTTTATAAGGAGGTGGTAGCTGTAGATATTTCATAAAATAATGTGAGGCCCTTTTTAATTCTTACTTAGAGGATATTCCAACAGAAATTATTCAGAGTATAAAACATTCATGGGAAGGGATGTAAAATATCATCCACTTCCTATTATTTTAGCAGTAAATTAAAACTACTGACCTCTAACAAAATTATAAAGATGGTTAGATTACCAGGGAAGGAGTTCAGCCCTATTTTAGCATGCTGAAACTACAAAATAGACCTCTCTGGCTCCATTAAGAGGTTTAAGAATTGTAACAGGGGTCTCCGGGTTTCTAATAAAATAGCACATACAGTATGATTACAATACATTATATCTCTATATAATATTTATTCATTTCCCTAGTCTTTTGAACTTCATGGTCCTTTGATCAATTATTTTCAGGGAAGGAAATTGAAGTTTCTTACCTGGCAACTTTGACAAATGTGCAGCATATATATTGTATAGCATTCCCACGGGAGGGGAACTTCACAAGTGAAATGAGTTCCACCACCACACTGCGAGTTCATCAGCCTGAGCCCTTTGTCGTGGCAAATGCGCAAGGGGCTGTTTCCTTTTTATCCCTGCTTGGAAACATTGTCTAAGATCACTCTTATCACTCTTCCTAATTACCTTTCCCAACACTTACCCTTCCTTTCTGAATATGGATTTAATAAAAAGGTATAATTTCCCCGTGGAAAAATAAGTGAGGAAATATATATGTGTGTGAGTGTATATAAAGTGCCTGCACACACACGTATATACATAATTTAGAGGAAGAATTACTATCTCAGCAGGCAATATACGTCTTCCATTTAGAAGCAGGCCAAAGATGATGATAAAATCATTAATTCTGTCAATATAAATGCTAAATAGGAATGGGAAATTGGATCTCTGCCTCGTGTCACATTTTCTCCAGTCGGAAATTACAGCAGAGAAATTCAATCTGATGAACCTTCTGTGTTTGTAGTCCCTCATCAAAGGTACAGCACGTGACATACAATAAATAGTCTGACACCTCTTAATTAAACAGTGCTATTGTTTAGCCCAGAATAAATGCGTTTTTTGCTTGGCCAACGAGCAAGATACAAGCTCCCACAGGGATCATAAAATGAAGAGGCCATAAAGTTAACCAAAATCAAATTGACAAGCGTGCACTAATTATCTCTGGCATTATAGCCCTGCAAAGGTGGCTACAGGTTGATAGATAATAGAAGGGAGCCATTAGTAGTAAAGCACTGAATGTTTTTATGTTTGGGAAGAGAGTGTTTTTTACCTCCAGTGTAGGTATTCTACAATTTTCTAAATTACCATCTTAAATGTGTTTGCAGGTTGAATTTATAAATGCGTTATTTCTGGTAAAGAAACAGCTACATCATAGGTGGGGAAGCCAATTTTGGACAGATTTAAGGTGTTTGACTTTCACACTGGATGATTGCAGGGGCTTGCAGAAAGTGTGGTGAAGAGAAGGAAAGGGAGAATAAGTAAATTTTTATTTATAATAAATGAAATAAATGAGTCTAGTATTACAGTGTGAGGGAGAATATTCAAAATATCCTGTGTATATCTGTGATTTGCTTTTCCAAATATACAGAATTCTTCTTGTTAGTTGTGGATGGGAGTTCAGTTTTGTCCAAAGGTTGTAAAAGTGAAACACCTTTTCAGTTTCTCCTTATCTCTTTAATTAGTTTAATGGATTTATTTTCCTAGTTGGGAGGCAAATATTAAACCCCCACCTCCTAGAAGGCCAGGTGTACCGGGGGGTTAGGATTCTTTTTCCACTCAATTCAAGCATTGGAGAGAGTCCATATAGAAGACCCCAGACAATGTTGGTGAACAGACATCTGTGCTATTACTTCACATTCAAGTTGTCTTCCAAGTCTTCACAGGAAAAGGTAGCTGGCACTCAAAAGCTGGCTTTACAAGTAAAAAAGTCTGGATTAAAAATCATCCTAAGAAGTAGTTGTTTCCTGTAGCTCCTAAGTAATGTTAATAGGTATTGTTGAGCTCCCAGATGCGCAGAAGCATTTTAAATGATGTATGTTTCTTTAGCTAGCTAACCTTTACTGATCTTTCCAGTCATGTTATCTTTAGGAATCAATAGCCTACCAGCAAAAGAAATTATAAAAACATGGAAAGCGCTCAAAGAGCCGTGACTTTGAGTGCAAATGATGGAAAACTCTCAGCTCAAATTACTGTTGGAAATATTGTTATTCATAAGGGCAAACAACCCTTTCGCTGTGTCCGTTAACCTGAATATGAGCAACATTAAAAAGCAGCCCGGCTGAACCCTGAGACCCACTGAAGATGAAGTGTTTGTTAGAGCTGTGTTCATGTGCAGTATTCTCCAGTGAGCCGTGGCGATGTGGCTGGAATACAGAGCGAGTCCTATCCCTACCAGAAAAAATAAGACTCTGTAACCACCCTGCTGTCAGAGACCTGTTTTAGCGTGCTTTCCAAACCCAGGGCTTGCTCCAACACCCAGCGCGCTGCGCGGAATGAAAACGGGATGCTGCTTTATTTGACTGAACTTTGGAATTGTTAATGCTTTCTGCTGTTGTGTGGCATAATAAAACTCATATGGAAAGGCAAAAGAGTAAATTTAGATGCAAGGTTAGAGGCTGTGGAGAAAAGAAAGGGTAATGAGAGAGAGTAATTACACACAACGTAATTATTGCAGAGGCTGTGGCAAGTTCTGCCTCTCTCCAAACCTTTAATCCAAGTTTCATGTTTGTCAAGGACGTGTAAGTGTGAAGGATGGTTACTAAAGGATTTAGTCAGTGGTGGAAAAACTTGACAGATTTCCAGTTTTACCTTTCCTTCAGAAGTTCTGGGCCAGGAGAAGGACTGAACCAGCAGCCAACCAAGCACCATTTGCTCAAGGCTCTTCCTCAGCGGAGTAGGTACATCCCTTTGTGGCAGCTGGACACTGTAAATTCACAGCTTTTTTTCATTCTGTGTTTGCATCTTTATTTGGATCAATAACCTCTGTAATAACCTTTAAAAAAAAAAAAAAACTTTTTTTCATATCGGTGTTTTTCCAGTCAATTCTCTGAGGTAACCCCAGAAACATTTCACAGTCAACTCTGCTTCGAGGGTCATCAGCTTAAAATAAGTCTGAAAGTTACATACGTGGGTAAAAAAAGCTTGGAGATGCTACACCTCACCAAGTACCATATGGATTTTTATATCAGTCGAAACCTGACTGCAGCATTTCTGTCTGTCCCTACTAGAACTTAGAAAGTGTCTCTGAATTACATAATGTTGTTGAGCTTTGAGAGTCTTCCGTTTGCTTTCAGTAAGAAACTTTTGGTGTGCTCGACCTAAGGGTGGTTTTGGGACTGGAGAGAGGCTTGGATGGCTCTTTCGTGCCTTTATGTGTACAAAGGATTATCAGTCTTTAATGCACATGCTGAAATTCTTTGGTTCTAACTCCCTATACCACAATCCCTAAACTTGGAAACCCAGGAATTTCTTAAAATCTTTCAGCAAAGACGTAGAGTGAGACCATATGAGCAAAAACTTGTAGTTTTGGAGTGAACCCTTTGAATGAGAGCCGGCTGAGAATGTTCAGATATGAATTCCTTTTGGTTTGCCAAAACTCTCGGTTCAGACTGACGTTCTCATCTGTCTCTGATGTGGTTTCACTGAGCTGAACATCCCAAAGCAAAGGGCCTCTCGGCTTCAGGGGTCTTTGCTGGGGTAAATTAATGGCTTTAAAAATTAAAGGTATGTTGGGCACTGATATCTGTGGATTCTGGGTCTGCCACCTTGAGTGTCACCAGCCAAACACCATGCGAGGGTGTGGGTATCTCTGCATTTCTGAGCTGCTGGGGGTAAGAAAGCTGAGCTGATTTTCATAATAGCTTAAAGTCACAATTTCTCTATTTGTTTTCAGTGGTGGTTCAGTTTAAAGCAAAATAGAAATAACGTTTTGCTGATTGATACCACAAATACAGGTTAATAGAGGGTAAAAAGGCAGTTGCAAATAGTGGCAGATACTGGGAGTTTGTATTGTGAAAGAGTTATGTTTTTATTTTTTTATTTTGAAGCTCTCTATTACGTTATTTATGAAAATGGAAATCTTTACATTTCAATTGAAGTATGTGTGCATACCAGTAATGTTTTCCTTTTGTATTCCTATTCATAAACCCTCTAAATTCTCCCTCTCTGCTAATACCCCTTGGTATTTAAGCTTCTAGGATTGTTTCTGTCCAGAAATTTTCCTGCTATACATAAGAGACAGAAATGAAGCTACATTTTCTTAAAGAAGTCAGAGTTTAAGGAAAAAACCATCATTCCCACTCACAGTATACGTGTCCTTTGTTCCTTATGAAATGTCTGAAATAATTTTCTGGCTTGTAGAAATTTAAAATCAAACCCACTGTGACAGCATTAGTATCCTAAATACGAGGCAAATCTGGTAATTCACTAGAAGAGACCCAGTCTGAGTGTCATCTTGTGTGGGAGGCATTTTGCCCAGGCACTTTTTTTTTGTGTGTTAAAAATACCTTCGGATCCTGCGCGCTCGTGCCAAACACAAAGAGCAAAGAAATTCAGGAGACCACCTCTAGACTGAGAGGAAACATATGCTCCAGAAGCTCTTTTTCATTCCTTCAGCCTGGCATAAGCCTCGCATTCCCAGACTGACTCTTGTCAGGATTTAAAAACTGCATGTGGGGGCAGCTGGAGGAGTTTCCGTTCCACTTTATTTGAGCTGTGCCTCTTCGCCTGCCACACACTTGGCAGACAAATGCCAGCCTGCTTCAGCTCTTGGTAGGGCTGACTGAACCGAAGCTCTTGTATTGATTTCGGGATGATTTAGCACCCCCGTGTCAGGAAGATGCCCATGGATTCTTTTGTTCAGGCTGTTACAGTGATGGTTTGAACTGGCAACGATTCAGTTAAGGCTTCATCTCTAATCCATATTAACAGAATAGTATTGCTTTTCAGTAGCCATTAATGAATGATTTGCTATGGGCTTTGTGCTTTCTAGGTGGCCCCCAGACCATCAGATCCTGTATTAATGCCATAACTTGTTTGCTCCATGAGATTTTCTTCACTCGTTTGCTCTTAAGCAGATTAAACATATGCTTGCATTGAGTTTCCTTATTAACAGTATTATGTATCAAAAAATATATTTGATAGATTTATTTATTTCAAATTGTTCCTCTGTAAGTACAAATTGTCATAGACCTCTAGAAATAAATCTGCCAAAGCCTGGAGGGAAAGGAAAATGTCAAGTGCCGGGTAGTCAGGGCAGGGCTGGGATCAACATGCCACAGTTTAAATCAGGCTTAATGCAGATAATCTGTGCATAATATTTTGGGGGTTCTTTTTCACATCCTTTGCAAGTTTACATGGACGAAGAAGGCAGGACAGGATACACTCACCAAAAATCTTGATCTTAATCATGAGAGCATTGTACTTTAACTTTTAACTTGAATGCTGCAAGACAATAACATAAATCCCTGGGTTATATCGGGATTCAGAAATGACAGTGTTACCTGTGATTGTGTTGGACATACTGAAACTGAAATGTTTACCTGAGGAAATGTGGCCTTGGGTTCATGCCAGGAACAAGACAAATATTTATTTCCATTTGATGTAATTTATGTTTGTGAACTGTAAATACGTCTAGGATCACACATGTAGAGTTGCAGATCCATCAGCCCGTGAATCCAAAATTAAGCAATATTAACCAGAGTGAATTTTTTTATCATAAAGTTACATGCTGAAACAGATTCTGAAACAGGTACTTTTATGGGTTCAGATATCCATTTATGCAATAGTATTTCATGTTTGGGGAATGGGCATGTTAATTTTGACTATTCAGAATTTAACTATCTGAAAGCCTGACGTGTTGTTTCTGTTTTTAACCTTTCCTTATATTTTCACACATAGGCCATGTTCACAGTTTAAAAGGGACAGAGGGTTCTCAGGGAAGCCTTTTTCTTTTAAAAGAAAAGTAAGTAAAAATAAAAAAATTGCAGAAGGAGAATGGAAGCACAGCTAAAGTATTCAAAACCTCACATATACAATCTAGTAAGTGTGGTTTCTATCATTAGCCTTTGGAGCTTAGCAAGAGAAATTCAGTTTGGGGGAATATAAATCACGTGTAGAGATTATATTGGAGTTTAGGACAGAGAGAATGGGGATGTCTTCCAGTTTCTAAGAGGGAGTTAATCTCTGTGTGTTGAATTTCTGTGTCATTCCTGATAAGAACCAATGCACGTTCAATACAACTCAGTTTATACACATGCAACACCAGTGAAAACAAACATACCAACCAAGCCCCAAAAAGGTTAGTCAAACCTTAATCTATTTTTATGCCAGATCAAACATTCAGGAGGGAAAATAAATTTTCCAACAATTCTTCACTTTTTATTTTCTCGCTTCCTATTCCTTGTCTTCTCCTTTCCATATGGTATCTGTTGAACTGCTGTAATGAGAAAATGTCTGTTTTCGTTTTAACAGCTAAAGAGCCACACAGAAAACTATCAGAGGGAGGAGATCCTTCTTGGAAAACGAAAAGAAGATCTATACATCCTTTTGTCTTCTCTCAGGTAAAAGATACACACCATGTAGAGTGATGCCTTAATACCTAAGTTATATAGATTTTAGTATAACTCTTTTAGTAGCACTTTAGCTACGTACCTTTGTATTGGATTCCTGAAATACTGGTTAATGGTCCTTGCTAAGGATTTTAGCAAGAACATCTGGTTTGTATACAATGCACCCAGAAAACACAACAGGCACATTGATACAACTCTAGGCAATGCTATTCAGAGGGCTCCAAGCAGGACAGAGATGATGAGGAAGACAAGGTGAGGATAAAGAGTTGTCCAGACTCAATTTGAGGAGTTGTGTTGAGGGTGGCACTAAGAGAGGGACAATTTTGGAAATGGGTGTAACGGAGTGGATAATGCCTTGAATTGTTAATTAGGTAACTAAATAAAAACAAGAGGCTTTTGTAACTCTGTTGAGTTTTAGGGGTTTTCTTTTAAGAGCTGATTTTCAGCATCAAGAGACCGCTCCACTCTCTTGGTGAGAGGTGAGACAAGCCCAGGAGAGAGCAGCCCTTGGAAAGGTGACACTTGGGACTAGTCCTGAGCACAAATAAGCCAGATTTGAGCTTGTTTTAGCTCAGCTGGATGATTTCCTTCCCACAGGAGGAAGAGCTGAACAAAATCAAAGCCGTGCGAGGGTGGGCTTTCCATATTTCCTCCTGCCACGTCTCACTGCAGCCTGCCAGTTCAGGCAAGATGAACTTGTATTCTTTTAGATACTCAATTTTAAGAATTATGTTAATAATCACAAAAAAAAAAAAAGAAAAATAACAAAATATATTGCCAGTAAAATTACATCAATCCATTTAGGGGTAACACAAAGTCATTACATTCATGGAGAGTACAGGTTTGTAAAACTGAAAGGCTGCCTGTTCTCCAGCTCCACTTCCCTTCTGGATGCTGCCGGTGAGTCACAGGAGGATCTGGTGGATCCAGAGACCTGTGGGTGCAGTCCCCTTGATCACACAAGAAAAATCCTTGAGCACCATTTCTGGTAAAACAAGTGTAGCTGAACAGGTTTTGAAGGGCTTTTTGGTTGTTGGTCAGAGTGAAGAAATAGGAGAATATTTATTATGACTTGTAGAACCTAAACAGAAATTATTCAGAGCAATGGGAGAAAGTTTTATTTAAAAAATCCATAACTTTCTTTTGGTTTAGCCTAAAACTTTCCCATTAATTCAAAAGAAATTTTGGGGTTTTTTTTTATTCTGTTTTTCCTGTTAAGGTCAGCTTCTAAATGACAAATGACACTTCCAAACTATTTTGATACCACCCCTCTCTCCCAAAAGTTAAAAAGAAATATTTTACCATTTCCCAACCCTCTTCTTTCAATCAGTGCTAAATGCTGAATCCACCTACAGCGTCTCTACAATTTTGGCTTTGGGACAATTCAGTTTCCCACAGACATCTCCATCTGCTAAAAAAGTACCCAACACTGACCATGTGTCCCCTGATAAGGAATAGGTGTGTCTGCCTGGGAGCAGCTAATACAAGAAATAAAAGATGTGGGACTAAGTAAGGAATTAGGATGCTCAGGAGCAAAGGGAGATGCTGAGCTCGGGCTCGGTCTCAAATTTTATGTCCCCGTGATTTGTGAAATTATCTAGAGATGTGATCTTGGCAGAGCATATCACAGTAATACCTCCTGTGATACGGGTGGTATATTGTAATAACCTTAATATAGCAATATTCATAACGATATAGCTTTTATTGTCATGAATATTGATCTGGTCTTTTTCCTCCAGGTATGTTGGCCACAGAGAGTATGTAGAGAGGCTTGAAGTCTTTTCCCTTGTACTAGAGCCCTGTAGGCTTTAAAGGTCTTTAAAGGAAGATTTTACAGTAACTTGCAAAGCTGAACACAATCCCTGACACCTCCAGAGGTTTAGTGTCTGCACTCAGAAAATCCACGTCTCCTTTGAGTTTTAGGGTTTAATAATCACAAAAGCAATGTTAATCATGATAAGAAAAAAATCTGTGAAGGAATATTTAGTACAATAAATGTCCTCAGCTTAATAGAGAGCCATGGAGAAGGCAGCGAGAATAATTTAATAGCTGTTTTCATAATGACTGTTATTAATACTGTGGTATTTTAAAACATCATGTTGTATTTCAAATGGTGGCTTAGCACAAAAGCAGTATTACTGTGGGGGTTAGGTCATTACTTCTGAAGATTCTTTCTGGTAGAGCAAGAATAAGATTGGCCCATAATAATGCAAAAAAAAGGAAAATGTGATTACATTTAGACCCACAGAGCGCTCCTCATAAGCAGGCCCAGCACTGAGGACTGCAGCTTTAACACCAAAGTGCCACGACAGGTTAATCATACCTGAAACCCCTGCCATGGGGTAGCGCTTGGGTGAATGCTTTCTGTGGGCAAATTGCCTCTGTGTATGTTTGAAGGGGTATTGATCTTCCGGTTGTACTTTGGATGCAGTGTTCTTAATTGGGCCATTTGATTTTTTGTTACGTCTAATTTTGGCTGGTTTATATTTTAGCAAGAAAGGTTCCCTTTTATTGAAGCTTCTGCAGCAGTAATGAGATTGTCATTTAACCTAATTCTGTTTGTTTCACTGCTAGAAAGGTCGTAATACTGCCTTATTGATTTTGCTTATAATAAAATACTGCTCATTTTATGCTGCATCTGTGGCAGCTGCAAAGAATGGGGGATTCACTTTCAGCCTAAGAAAAATCACTTACAAACCCACCATTTTTCAGCTCCAGTAAGGTAGGTCAAAACCATAGGATGGGAGAGCTGCTTTGCTTTAAGAGTGAATGACTCTGGAGAAAAAGGAGTGGCGTTGAAATGGGGGACAATAGGGGGATGTGTTTGATATCTGAGTGTTTCCTGACATTTCTTTCTGAAAGCTTCCTCGCTGCTGAAGCAGCTCAGTGGGAGGACAGCAAACCCTGGGTCTCCAGACTCTGAGAACTCAGCAAAGGTGAGAGCTGAGTGACTATTCTTTGATGACAGCTGCCTCCTTGGCAAGCTCTCCCTGGAACCCTTCCACTGGAGGCTCCAGGCTCTCTCCCACGAGCAGCAAGAGAGCTTTCATGTTTTGTGAACTGCCAAAGCTGAACTTTCTTCAAGTGTCTCTGAGAACAGACCCTGTGCCCCAGCAAATTATTTCAAATGCTCTGTCCTTGCTAGTCATTAGATACATTTCGGTTAAATGATTTTTTCCCCTGTGGAATAACATAGAAGATAATGAATATGGAATTGCTATTAAAATCATATCCAGGACCAGTATCCTCTGTACAATCTGGTTAGGCTTAATACTGCTTGACATTAGAGAAGAATGTGTTCCAGATAAGGGATGTCACCTGAGCTACCTATAAAAGGGAAGGAAATGAGACTCTTTCAAGAAAAATAAGTTACGCTGACATAAGAACAGCAAGTTTGCTGCAGCAGTGGGCTGTGGGAGAGTTGCCTTTGGCATGTTATCCAAGAAGAGTGTGTGCTTTCTACTGTGAGAGCCCCTCTCTTCCTGCAGGGCCTTGCTGTTTTCTCAAGTATTGACACATGTTCTCCTCCAGCAGCCAGGGTGAAAATGGTGATGTAGTGCAGGCAGGACTTGAATTTCCACGCAGAGCTCTTTCAGCTTGAATTACTCGTCCAGGACACACAAGGCGGAACTCTGTTGGCTCTCTCTGCTCCCTTTGCAGCTGTTTGTCCCAGGGAACAGACCACATCAGCACAGGCTGGTCTGTCTTCCTATATTCCTATAACACTTCTCTTGTCAGGGCCAAGCAGATGTCTTCTGGAGAGAGATATAGGGAAAGGTCATTAGAGACGTATATTGTGCCTGGAGTAAAGCTTGGGGCAGAATTGTGGCCTTATTTATTAAAAGAAAATTAAATGAGTTAAGAAATAAAATCGAATTAGATTAGAAATTAACTTGGATTCTACCAACTTCATGGGAGCTGGTGCTTGAAAATATGACAGTGGCAAGGTCCTCTAATCAGTGTGTGATTGTAAAGCAGCTCCTGCTGCCCTGTGTGGTTTGCATATCTAACACTTGGCCAAATCTGGATGCTTTCAAGTTGCCTGGGTCTGGCTGAAATAACCCTTTGGCCGAAGCAGTCACAGAAACATCAGTAGGAACTTGTGAGAAAGGTAAAGGAAGGTCTGAGAAATGGGCACCTATGAAAAAAGGGAAAGGGAAGGAGTCCAGTCATCATGAGCTCAGTAGCTTTATTTCAACCCCAGAAAAATTAAGAAACTTTTAGATACATATTTCTCCTTGTGGTCTTTCGGGTAACAGCCAAGCTAGATTTTTCTAAATTATTACTAATGAATCAATTTTCTTCTAGAAAATAAGAGAGTAGCATTTCATTAATCCTTTTAATTGCATCACAGCTTATAGGAAAGGTGGGGAAATACAGACCAGCTGATGTTCCAGTAAAAATAATAGCACAAAAATAGTCTTCAGCCTTCCCATTTCACCCCTGCACTGGTGGGCCTAGAACAACCACAACCTTCCACACCCCTTTACTTCTCCAGGGACAGAAAAATTTGTCTTTCTTTATTACCAGCATTAGGATTACTGGGCATCATTCTTCACTGCTCAAGGATCAATTCCTCAGACACTATGAGCTGGTCTAAACCGAAATTGTGGTTAAATTGCCAAAAGAGAGACTCACATTTTTCCTTTTACCATCTTACCCTCCTTTCTTGCCTCTTTATCCGTCTGTAGATAAAATAGAATTTCAGCTGAATCTTCGTTTAGTTCCACGATTAGTTTGATTGCGTGGCTGCCAAATTCCCTGTGTCAGCAGAGAGTGGTGAAAGAGTAAAGATACAGTGCTAATGCCCACTCTTACGTGAGGCTGCTGCTGTGGCATCCCGGCTTTCCTGCCTGACCCTTCAGCTGAGCACAACTCAAGGAATGCTGCAGCGCTGCAAAGAGCATCCTTATCGTCACCTATCCCCCCTCCCGCTCCACGGAGCACAAACGATTAGTTTGAGCTTTCTGTGCGTTGTGCATTTTTCCTGCCCTACGTTTAACCACAATATCCTGTGTCTGCAGGTGCACATCCCTCTTTGCAGCCAGAGTTGCGTCGATCCCGGGGAATATTTTCCAGGAGTTCGTGGACGCTCTCGCTGTGAGTTTTCCCCCATGTGTACAGAAACTGCTTAGGGTTCAGCGCTGTTGAATGCATTTCTTGTCCATCTCTTTGTAGGTTCCTGTCATGATGGCTGGTGCCTCCTCTGTTAGATTACATCTTCCTGAGCAATTCACCAGCTCAGTAACTTTAGCAGAACAACGCACCTTGTATATGCTAAACAGGATCACGAACTGGTGAAATGAGGAGCAGTGAAGTATGAAGTAACAGAGCAAGTTGACACTTGGGGATTTCAATTCCTTTCATATGCTAAATTCTTGATGTTGGAGCAGCTTTCAGCTCTTCCTGTTTTCGCCATCTCTAGAAGGTGATATCAAAAGTTGAGAAGCTGAGTCATAATGAAAGTCAAGTCCTTCTGTTTCAATGTTCTAAAAACCTATGGGTTAATGAATGTTCCAAGCATGCCTTCAGCCTTTTGGTAAGCAGAAAGCTGTAAAATTTTTATGCTGAATCTTTCATTCGAGTATATGATTGACTTGGGCTGTTGGTTTGTTTTTCTAAACATGTCTGAGAAACATCTACTGCGCTGTTTGGGTTTTGCCCCAGTCCTGCCAAATCAACACTGTCAGCACCAATTGTGCTTCCCCAACTGCTTGACAAAAAAATCGCTCTCTTCCAAAATGGATAAACAAGTTTTGCATCAGACTTAAATACCCAACTTGCAAATAAACCAGACAGGGCAGGCAGAAGACCAGGAGAAATGCAGGAAAACTTACAGAACTGAGAGCTGTTATGTGAGATAACAATGCGGGTCAAGAAAACCCATAAAAGAAAAGAATAAGGCATTACAGATGCCAGATGACCAATATCCAAGGCAAAACCTTTCAGGGAGAAACAGTTTATGCTGCAGGCTTTTTACAGTGCTTATGCCAATCTGGACTTAATACTGGTTTGCAAATGTGTTGGGATGAATGAGAAGTACTGTGGGAAGGCAATTTTTAGTACCAGAGTCCACGTGTGAGAGTTACAGCCAGCAACATTCAGCCATGGGCTTTTTCCTTGGCTGCGTATTTGAAGGTTGCAAAGGTAAAACAAGTTATTTAGCTTTTGAATTTGTATTTTTAGGAAAAAATCTACTGAAAGCGCCAAAAAAGAATTAATTTAGTGTCAGTGTCTTGGGTTAGCAGTTTGTATTTGTGATTAAATCATACCTTCATAACTTGATTCACTATATCCAAATTCAATATTTTCTTTTAGACTGAGAGAAGGTTCTGTCTTGAAGTTGTCTATAAGTTTGTAAAAAAAAAAAGGCATTGTATATAGAAAAGACAACTGTCTTTGAAGCCATGAGCTTAAATACAAATGAGTAAGAAAGCCACACCAGAGAAATGTTTACAACCTCATGGAAAAGAGCATAGGCAACAAAATAGAGAAATTTTACTTGTTGGTGCAGTGCAACTTAGAAGGGATAAGAGAAATGGCACCTTACTGACTGGGAAATCTGAAAAGAAAGGGGAACTGAGAGTCAGACAGAAAACTTCACATGGTACTTGCTTTCTTGAGGATAAAAAGAAATGTTTTATTGCAATAAAAATCAGGTCTTTTGAGAAAGCGTATTTGGCTTTGTCTAAAATCATAAGCAGAGCCGCTGTAATCACGTTATCAAGAGAGGAGTCCTGTCAGAGATTGTCACCACAGGAGGGTGTGAGTTTGTGTTTCAGAAGTGCAGTATAAATATTCTTCAATTGATAAAATCTAGTTATTCCTAGACATGGCAGCTGGCCAACAGTTTCACCAAATAGTCCCTGAATCAATTTGAGGTAATGTTACTTTGTACTTGGCCCCATAAACAATAGGATAGGAGAGTTACTCATTGCAGTTAACATTCGATCAAGTAATTCAATCTAATAAAAGTACAAACAAAGTCTGTGATGTAGGCTCCTGTTTCAAACAGAACAAAGAGTCCAGCCAGTGATAGGTTTAGCAGAAAGGTTGGAAGTCTCTTAGTAATCGTTGTAAGAAGAATGTGATGATCTCAGTGTAATAACACCATCCCCACTTTTACAGTAGCCTTGCCTTTCCCAGTCCACTGGGCTCGATTAAGAGTTAGAGCACAATGGACACCTTGCATGGACAGATTGAACATCAGCGATTGACTTCAAATAATAATTTTAACAAAACTGTGTTGATATGTTGTATTTCTCGTGTCTTTCGCTCTCAAATCTGCAAGTTTATGAAGTTCCTTGGTACTGATAGTGACCACCTTTATGGAATTGGATGTCTTGCCAGAATTCAGTTTCACCACCTTGTAAAAGAGATGCCTCAGGGAAGCTTGGATTGCTGTTTTCTGGGGGAAATTATGCAGCATCGTTTTGTCCTGTGAATGAGGAATTCTTGGGAGGGTGGGTATTCTGCTTTGGCCAGTGTAAGGGTTTTCTTAATCACTAATGGTGCTGAATTGCATTTCTCAGTGATTTATTATGGTAGTTTTATCATAGAGGTTTGATTTGCCTCAATCTCTGTCTGTTTTCGTGAAAGATAAATAGGGTATTTCTTATTGAGAACAGTTTTCAGGCAATGGAAGGACATTTTCTTTCATATGATAATAATTGTGCTGTGTCTCTAAATGGTGTGATCACACTGTAAAGAGGAGTTGAAGAGTAGAGCAGAGCAAAAAAGAACATATCAGGAGGCACATTTAGCACACATTATGTTAGACCACAGCCTGTTTCAGTATCTAGTTCATTCAGCTTATAGAGATAGTTTATGTTTAGAAACAGGTGTCGGCCAAGGTGGGGCCAGCAGATTGGTAAAACAGACCAGTAAATCAGTGGTAAAACTGCATCATATAAACAGACAAATCAGGAGAGGCACAACAGGGTCAACGTGTTGCCTTGACCAGGTGATTTCAATGATTTCTAAAGAACCGTCTTCCCTGGGACTTGTCTTGTTTTTGGCCAAACCTAAACCCCCCCACACACCTTTTTTGAGCATGTTTTCACTTCAGAAACCCAGGGAATCTCGTGATTGCTACTGCCATTAGCCATTTCTCTCAAAGACACAGGCCAGGCCCTTCAGAAATGAATTCTTACAGCAGCATTACTCAACATGAAACCGCATTGCAAAAGATTTCCCTGAGGCTCAGGAATAGGTATTATACATCCGGACCATATTCTCTTAAAGGCATGTATTGCTGTTAAAATATAGAGGCAAGCCATAATTTTTAACCTTATCTAGAAGAGGTTTGATACACTAGGACAAAACCCACAAATGCAAACATGATGTTGATATATTTGCCCATATGTGATGATACAGAGAGCACATATTCCAAAGCAGTTCCCATTTGACACGTAAACTAAAATAGACCCCACGCTGTTCCCTTTTAAACTTGGCTGCCTGTAAAGGGGTGACAGGGCAGAGTTTGGAGGGTCTGAGAGGGGGTGGCAAAGGTTTTTCTCGTATTTTTCTGTGCTGCCCGTGCCCCAATGTAAGCCAAAAGGATTCTTGACCAGCCTGCAGCAGGGCTGCTGAGTGCTCCGGTGCAGTCTGGAGTTTTTTCTCTTTAAAAATATTACCCCAGCTCGGGTTATCCTGTCAGGGCAACTCATGGTTTAAAATTGCCTCCTGCCAGCTGAGTTATTGCCTGCCTTAAATCATTCCACCAAAAAACAGAACCACCAGGGTCCTGAGGGCACTGGTGGGTCTTGACCCCCTTCCCCAGGGTTCCCCCACCCTGCCCAGGGGCCAGGACCTCACATCAGCCCCCAGTGATGCCCCAGGGCTGGTCCAGCTCCCCGCAGCTCAGCCTGTCCCAAGGGATGGGGCTGCCCTGCAGCCTGTTCCTCAGGAAGGCTGAACCCTGAGGTGAAACCTTGGCTGGTTTTGGTTTGGGGTTGGTTTGTTTGTTTGGTTGGTTTTAACCTGTGGTGTGCTTTTGGTCTATTTCTCATCTCTTGCCGCTGTACTCACGAAGGCACAGTTGTGTTGGATGAAATCAGAAGTGTGAAAGAGTCAGCAAACGTAGATTTGGATGGCCAACGTTTGCAGCCTGTGTTGGGATGTAAACGGGAGAGAAAAGATTCAGCTTTCCTGGCAAACAAGGGCAGAACTTTTCCTGATGAAGCCTGCAATGGCAAGCAAGCCGTCACTGCAAATTGTGCCCCTAGAAGGTCTGAATTTCACAGTTTGCTGTAGGGTACAAACCCCACATGTGACTCACTGTGACCCTGGAAGAAGTTTTAGGTTCTTCCATTTCCATGCTGCTGATTTTAAACCTTTGTAACTGGGGTGTAGTTTTTCTGTGCCTGTGATTTTATTCTGCCCTGGATTCAAAGTTGCCAGTAAAGGATAGGAACTTGCTTACGTCCACTGTGTTTGCTTAAAAAGGAGATCCTTGAAAACAAATGATGTCATGACTGGCATTTTCCTCAGCTATTATTTGTTTTCAGTGCAGAAAAAGTATCTATCCATCCTCTTAATGGGTGTAACTCATTCTTTCCATTGTGCAGAAACCCTTTAGAGAGGACTTGCTGCAAATAGAGGCATCAGACAGACCTTCTACACACACGGGCAGATTTTTCTCATTGCTTTCTAAGTCCTTTTTTTGGGTTTGGAAGTCAGTTGGGTTTTTTTTCTAAATCCTTAGTAGCTTTAATGGTGTCTCCCTGCTGCCTTTTCAGCTTCTCACAAGTAGATCAAGACCAATTATGACAGCGCTGGAACAATCCAACCACTTGTTAATGGGACTGCATATTAAAAGTTCATATAGCAGATTAATGCAATTCAGTTTTAATAACATTTACAGTCCAGAAGTACATGGAAACACTGCATCAATCAAAACTAATGGAAATGGCCTTAAAATGTAAATGGACCAGCGCTTAAGATGACCTCATGTTACATGTGCTTTCTAATAATTGCAGACATTTTGAAAGATGATAATTTAAAGTTTTAAGTTACTTTGACAGGTGAATAATTATATTCTTCTGAGATTAAATTAGCTTAGAAAAAAATGATTTTTTTAATGACAAAGCAGTATTTGTCTGTAAAGAGAAGCTCAAAAAAGTCTAAGCAGCAGACTCTAATTCTCTGAATGTTTACATAATGAATGTTCTTGCTTTACATCAATTGAAAAGGAGTAGATTTGAGGCAAAATTGCAGAATATGTTTTCATATAGGGTGAGAATTTTACCTTAAGGCCAAATCTTCACTTGTGATGGTGAACAAGATTTTTCTCATCTTGTGAATCCAAACACTTGTGAAATGACTAAAAAAACCCCAAGGAAAATAGGGTTAGCATTACATTAAATGTTCAGATCCCCAGTTTTACAAAAGTTATGCAATAGTCTATTTTCTGTTTTTATCTGCAGCTGCACAGAAATCCCAGATTTTCCAGTAACAGTGTCTTCTTTTAAGGACATCTATTGTAAATTTGCATATTCATACAGTGTGGAATTAATATTACAATAACTACATTTTGGAGACTTTCAGGTGTTTGTACTTCCCACTGTAATTTTTCACTCCATGCAGAAGTTCTGTACAGGACTGTGTACTCGATTTTTCCTTTAGATGCAGAACTGTATTCTCCTACACAGACTTGAAAGTGGAGGACAGAAGTGATAGCTGGTGAATGTGAAGAATATGACTTGAAGGACTTCCAGAAAAGAAAAAGTGTAGGATTATCTAATAGGGCATCACACCTAAACACCTCTGTGGTGATGGGATAGATGGAACAGAGTTTATATAATTATAGATGTCCAAAATGAAAACATTCCTCAGATCTGTGCCAGACGATGCTCAGGCATCCACAGAGCCTGTCTTAATTACTGATTATATTCTGTAGCCTTGGTCCCAGATCAGATTTTTCTGTCAGGTTAGGGTCTGATCAGGCTCTCTGGTGAGAAAGTTGGGACTATTGATCCTTCAGCTAATGATGCTGGGAGTTGAGGAAACCATCCAAATAGCTTTGCCTTGTGTAAGCAAAAAATACAGGCTGTTTTTGACATGCAGTGCTTAAAATAATGCCTTGGCTCTGGAGGCATAATAAGGGTTTGTGAAGAGCATTGGCGAGGTGATTGTTTCTCTGAGCTAGAGGCTAATTTCAAGGGCATGCAAAATGTATGAACTGATCCACAGTGATAATTTCAGGAACAAAAAAATAAGAATATGGGTTTCTCCTAGGACCTGTCTGTATTGGAAAGGCCACTTGTATCTGAATATATATATATATGTATATATAAAGAAAAAGATGGGGGCAAGTTTTGAGCTCTCCTTGCACTTGGCTGACTGGACAGAAGGTGACTGTCTTCACAACCAGCTGCTCCTGGAAATGTAAAGGCACAAGTTATGTTGTCCCCATCACTCCTCAGGGCACTGTTCAGAGGGCTTCACACAGCTGAGTGCCTGAACTCTCAATTTTCCCTTTGTGGCCACAGCAGTATTGTCAGCTGCTTGGCAGGAGCTTGGGAAGCCACAAAGCATTGAAGTGAAACTCCTGAACAGTGGAAAAGAAACGTGAACCTTTGAGTCATTTCACGAGTGGCTGGTTCTACAACAGGATGTTATGTGCAATGAAATTAATGTAATAATTGCCTTCACCGAAGTTAATGGAATGATGTGAGTATAAACACAATACAGGAACACAATCCAGTCAATGAGTCACCCTCTTAGAGGGAATGATGTCCTCTCCAAAGAGGATATCAGGTGCTTCTCTAACTTACAGAGGGGAACCTTTTCCCTTTAGTGCTTGCTGCAGCTCTGAACAATGCCAGTGGTCTGCACTGGCTCAGTGCTGTTCCCAGTGGGCTCCAATTCCCCGTTATAAGTGAGGTTTCCCTCCTGGGGATCAGCCCTGTCCTCACTGAGCAGCTGAAGGGAATCTTCAGCTGTAGCCAGCACTAGGCAAGGGACAAGTGCAAAGCTCAGTAATGAAGACCATTTCATTCGGGCAGAGCAGTGCAGTGAGTGGATGAAGAGACCCTTTCAGAGCAGCCATGCTAATTTCTTGCTGCTCCTAAATGCAGAACAAACAAACTAGATGCTCCAGTGAGTTATTTACATCGCTGTGCTTCAAAGCAGATGGAGAGCTTTATATCCCATTATGAAAGGCATGCAAGTTACAGTGACATGAGTCCTAATTATGAACAACTTAAACTGCGCCATCTGCATTTAACAAAGCTCCATATGCACGGGGATGGTGTGGCTTGGCTGCCTGCATTTGTCAGCAACACGTGCAAAATAGATACCAACACGAAGATTCTGAAGACACTCGGGCAGGCTTTGTGGGAGGGATCGGAAATGTTTGTGGTGCCCCTTCTACCTTCACTGACCAAACAGGAAACCAGGAGCAACAATCAGCCCAGGACAGGATGATTGCCTCCACTGGTAAGGGGCATTCATACACACATTTGCCAAGTTCAGCATGTTGGTCATCCAGTCTTAGCTAACACTTCCTTTTTCATTTCTTTCCTCATTTTATTTTTGCCTTCTTTCTTCTTTTTGGCACAAAATTTCATATCATCTTCCCCATGGCAACCCGGGCAGAGAGTGTGTAATTTTAGCTGTCCATATTGAAAGCCCAATCCTTTCACCACTGACAGCAAACTGCTATGCAGATTTCAGCATAAGGGACCTGCTGAATTTGGTTTAAAGAAGAATAAGAAAATTGGTCCTTTTTTGGAAAAGGAAAGTTTATTGAGACAGACAGCCCTAGTTACCCAAACCACAAACTAATATCCAAAAATTTGACTTGCAAGGGGTTCCTTCTATGCGCTGCAGCAAGAGGAATTGTTTAGCTGTTTCTTAAAGGGCATTAAACACCGAAGGGATTTAGCAAGGGAGTGCTTATTTTTCATCTGATATTAGCAGTTAATTCTGCTGAAGGAAACTCCAGGACTTGAGCTACATTTTGTTGGTCCTTCCCCAAACTATGAGAACTTGAAATACCAGGGAATTCTAGACAGTGTATAAAACTCATTGGCTGAAAAGACAGAATTCCAGGTGAACCAAAATAATTTTTTCTATATTTTTGCACATGGAATAAAGGATGGAGGAGGTCAGATATGGTTGTCATAGGGGGACTGCCTTCATAGCTCCAGAAGAGGATCAGCATTCTCCTAGAAGAGCCCTCACCCACTCCTTCTCCACCCCACCCAGGAAGGCTTTGATCTGAATTGCTGGTGAACTCTTGGGATGACAAACATCTTGCTTTAGGAGGGTTTTGTGAATCATCTTTTATTGAGAGATGACCGCAGCCGAGGTAGCTATTATACTGGATCCAGCCCATCTTCAGACTGGACCCTCTATCGTTATGAGATAAAAACAAAATACAGAATTGGGGGGAGGGAAAGCGAGGTCTTTATAATAAAAAGTGAATGGTGAACACAGCATGATTGGAAAGTGAGAGGGGATCATTAATGTCTGTTTCCAGAGAAATCTGGGTGTGAGGGATTGAGCTGGCTGTAACAGATTCCCCCCACCTCTGCTTCCCCCCTCTCCATCCTGCTGCCTCTGATATGGAGATTTACACTGACCTCTGGGCTTTTAAATCTTGCAATTTGCCAGCTCTTTGATAGAAAGAACATTCTCACTGGCCACTTAATTCCTTTCTGATCAGTATTATGTGACACCAGCAATCAGAGGGGCTTTGATTCACCAGGACAAAAGGGACAATGGAAATGGACTTTTTTCACCCTAACACAGCACTGCCACAGTCCCATGAGCTGGCTGTAATCCTGGCTTCATTTTTCCTTTCCTGTTCTTTAGTGATGTTAGAAACCCAGCTTTAAGCTAAGCAAGAACAAGATATGATGAGTTCTTTCACCATTTAAATACTAAGGGAATTAATCTTTTTATCTCTCCCGAACTTCAGGTGCAGGAAGTAAAAAACCTTTTCTGTGTTCACACTGAATAGGACGGGCCCATTCTACTTCCCCTGAAGCATTAGTGGCAATTTCTAAAAGGAGATGTATTTAACCACATAAAACAGTATGAAGCGTAAGGAAAAAATGTGACTATTTTCCAGAAGACAACACTTAAAAGAAGAGATGGGAAAGACATTGATCATTAGATGCTGATGCCTCTAATTGTCTCCTTTATCAAACCGAGTCCTGGGGAACTGCAAGGGTGAGGGGAGAACTCTCAGCATCCAGCTTTCTGCAGAGGAATTTAATTGAAGACCCACACCCACCGCAGATTCAGGCAGTAAAACCACGCTTGAAAATGCTGTGACTGGAGGATTCTGGAGAAACTCCATTAAATATGATTCCTTGGTCCAATTTTTTCTTTACCAGTGCAATTATTTCAATATGGGATATGTAAACAGTGAGGGTTGAAATTAAAAGCAAAATAGAATTTAGATGTAAGGCAAAAAACTGTCTTTTTTACCTGCATTATACCTGCTCTTCTTTCTGTGTTTATCGAGGGTATGTACCCTCCTTTCCATGAAGACATGAGGTTTAATCAGTTTCTGGAGTATTGTTTGCACCTTGTTTACCAAACAATGAGGTAACTGCATATTAAACAGAAAAGCCATATCCTTTCTTATTCAAAATAAGACTATAGATTGATTCATATAGCTTTATGTATGTGGTGCATTAAAGTGGTTTTAAATTTGAACCAAGGCAAGCTAAATATCTTGGGTTGGGGGCTGAAATAACTGGGAAAGCATTTGCGTGAGAAACCATTAACATGAGAAGGTGTCTCAAGCAGAAGGATCTTCAGTCATTTTGAAGTTACTGATGCGAAATTTTAGGCAGATTGAGAACACTATCAAATGGGTAAACTTTATTCACAGTATGCTATTTAATCATATTCAAAATATTTCTCAGTTTGTCTGATCAAAGCTGTTCTCTCAGCTTTGTAATTTTTGAAGTGGAGTGTTCTCTCTGATTTTTACAGGGTAAGATTTTTGCGCGATAAATAGGCAGAAAAGAACTGATAAAATCACAATGTTTTTAATTTGATAAAAGTTATGTTGACAAAACTCTATCTCAAGGAAATTTTAGTGTGTTCTGGATTTGTGTAGAACAAAACCAAGATTCTAACCTCATAAACTCTATCTACCAGGAATGTGGATTTTTTACTTAAATTGCTGTTTGCATTGAATAATTTTTGCAACTATCTGCAGTGGCCACTTTGTATATTATTTGTATATACTTTGTATATATGTACAATATTATGTATTGTATATAATATGTATTTATTGTTATATAAATCATCAGTTGTGAAAAATCTTGTTTATCCACAGACATGACATTTCAGGTGTTAAATTGCTGAACTACTTAACAAAGGTCTGTCTTCTAAAAGGAGCTCCTGGGTCAGCTGTGACCCAGGCCAAACCTGGGAATTAAGGAATCATTACTCCCATAAAATCCACATTTGGAACTCCAGTTGCAATTAGAGGTACTGGAGGGTCTGCCTGCATTTATAGTGTTCCTGTCAAGGGTGGGAGAAGAAATCCCTGGTGGTTTGGAGGAGCTGAAGGGAATAATGTGGCAATAGTCACTGGAACTCTTTAGTTATGAAGCGAGGAGAAGATTGTTAAGACCAGGGCGATGGAAGTAACATTTAAAAAAGGATGTAATACTTGAACACTCAAAATCCTGTGAATTACTTGCTTGGCTCCTCTGTTTTCTGTAGACAGATATTCTCCATCCAAGGTCTGTGCTCTGCCCCTGTGGAATGTGGTGCGCAGTTCCCACGTTGGACAGTCTGGGAGCAGGACTAAAAATTCACAAAATTCCACGTGGAAGGTTCTCTTGGAGCTTCTGAGCTTCATAAGCAGACCCATCATTGCTCGGAATGATACCTGGGAGCTCACTTGAAAATTCTTGACACCCTTCTTCAATTGCAAGGCAAGTGTCATACCCAAACCCACTAAAATGTGGTGACCTTACTCTCTTTTGTTTTAGTTTTAAGACAGCACTCCCTTCATTTTAATTCTTTTAACTGGAAAGGGTGTCATCCCTGACAAGCTTTTTGGGGTTTGTTGGTTGGTTTGTTGGTGGTATTTTTTTTTTTATTTTTTATTTTCCCCACATTCTCCAATAAGGAAGGATGAAAATAAGCTGGCATTTGCTTGCTGCTGTACTTCCCAAGGTGGCTGTTCATCTTGAATAGGTCAGGTTTTGTAATGCCTGGGTGGAGAGGCTCAGTTTTAGGTGTCCATCACATGACAGCTAGCAGGCTTTTTAAAAAGCTTTGCATTGCAAACCTGCTTTCCAAGTTTTCCTTCGCTGCATTTGGGTGTTGTTTAGAAAGCTGACTGAACACTGCCTGGCAGGAACATTTCCACACGGCCTGAGAAAATGGGAAGATTTTCCAAGTCTTCTGTTACCTGGGCATGAACTCTGTCACTGCTGTGCTTGTGAAGCTGCTTGATGAATCCTTGTTGCCAGAGGAGGGATCAGCTGCCTGCTGGAATAAACCCTCCAGCCCTGAAGTGATTTCACAGGATCTGGAAGGATTACAGGGTCTGAAAGTGTAATCCACCTGCCCGAGTTCCCACTGTGGGGCTAAATCAAATCTATAATTAATCTGTGTGTAATAATCTTTTTTGTGAAGCCACTGCCAGGTTAGGATTGCAGGGAGACTGAAAATAAGTTAAAATTCATTTTGAAGGTTAGAATTGACTGTTTTCCATAAAAGTATTTGATATAGACACCTGACAACAACGTGGGTCTGTAGTTTTTCATTTCCATGATAATAAACAGAGAGAAAACCTGTTTTAGGTTAGTTAGTGGAATTTGTTACTAAGCATTAGAAAATTGAGGATTTTAGAAATAACTGCAATTGTTTAATATGTGGAGCATGAATAATTACGAATGTGATTAATGAGTCAAAGTCCCAGGAAAAGGAGAAACAACTTAAATCATCTCCATTTTATTCACAGGAGAGTGAGGGCTAAAAATTAAAATTCTGCATAGTGTTAGTGAGTGCAAAAACCATTGTTGTCTTTAACATTGTGGTAGCTTGTGAAAAGGATTCAATAACACAGCTCTGCACAATCAGGGTGTAGTTGTAGTGGCCCAGGGGGCCACTTCCAGTTCTGTGCCCCTGGAGCCAATATCTGAAGGCAAAGCCATAATGGGTGTGAATGGATTCTATTTTTTCAGCTCCTCATTAAAAAGAGCTCCACTTTGTAAACCGAGGGCCCTTGTTATCTCTGCTGAGCTACGTGCAGAAGGTTCCTACTGACCGTGGAAGTTCCTTAAGCTGGTGGGGAGCCGTCCATCACTGAACGCCGGATCTAATTAGGGAACTCAGGATGGTTTTCCCAATGTCCTCTAAGTAGGTAAGACTTGAACATCTTGGCTTTGACATGCCATCCTCAGCTGCTTCTCTGACCTTGACTAGGAACTTCTGGTCCATCAGAATGAAGTTCTTTTGTTTCCTGTCTGAAAGGAGATTGTTTTGCCATTTTTTTTTAAACTTATTATTTCTTCTTGTTGTGTTACAGCTGAAAGAACTTTGAAGAAACAGTGAGAACTTGAAGCCCTTTGGAGATAACTGTGGCAAACAGGAGGAATGGCAATAGATACAGTTAAACAACTGGGATGAGAGATTTTATTCTGGATTTTGGGATGTACTTGTCTCAGGTACAAAGCTGCATACAAATAATTAATTTTTGTGCAGGTGAGGACCAGACACTGTTGTTTTAAACACAGAAGATTTACCTTTTTTTTTTTTTTAAATACAACCTTATTGCTTTTTCATCTTGCTTTTGGAGACCACCATTGGTTATTGAAGACAGATCAAAATTAGAAATGTTCACTTCACAGGAAACGAGCAATTTCTGCATCATGGCATGTTAGAAAAGTGTTATTAATTATCAATGATTATTTATAAGACAAAGTTTGAAATATATTTTTAGTAACTTGAATTGATGTACTCAAACAAAGCAGGCATTTTGTCTTCTCGTTAATTATGAGACATACATTAAACATTTCAATAGAATTTAAAAAAAACCCACTCAAATTACTATAAAGAAAAAAGCTCTTTGAAATTAACAGGCAGCTGTGATTTTAACCAGATTGGCATTTTAACCAGAAATATATTCTGCTAGACAATATTGGACTATTTCGGTTGTTATTGAATAGAATAAACCCATTTTGATGAATGGCTGGACACGGAGAGAGGATGGTTTTGGTTTCACTCTGGTGACTCGGGTATCACGTGGCCAAACAGGGGCTGTGAAACCTGGGCTCCCGTGATGATCAAACTGCAGCCTGCACAAAATCAAAACAGCTCCTTGCGTTTTCTGCCTTTTGTTTTGCTTTTTCGTTCTTCTGTTCCCCTATTTAATATGAAACCACATGACAAAAATTATTTTAGAACGGCTGTTTTTCGTAAAAAGGTTCTGTGGAATTTATAAACAAATGAAATATTAATTAGAAAGGATTAATTTATATCCTGTTAACTATCCTTTGATTCGTGAGCAGTAGTTAATCACGGGTAGAGTTAATAAAAGGAATTGAGCCTGAGGCTGTTGCACGCAGGTCATTTAAAAGCCAATTTTCTGTGATGCATTGCTGTCTGAGCTGACAGTGCACATGGCACAAACAGCAATTGCTCCTTGTGGAATCAGGTCCCTCCCAGCAGCTCCTCTATCCACTCAGGAACATCCTGACTGAGGGATGTTCCTGGAGAGACCAGAACGTGCTGAGCTGGAAACGACCCATCAGGATCATCGAGTCCAGGACACCCCAACAATCCCACCCTGTGCCTGAGAGCATTGTCCAAATGCTTCTCCAACTCTGCCAGCCTTGGTGCCCTGGGGAGCCTGTCCAGTGCCCACCACCCTCTGGGGGAAGAACCTTCACCTGAGATCCCACCTAGGATCCCACCTGAGATCCCCTGTAACAGCTCCATCCATTCCCTGGGTGCTGTCCCTGGTCCCACAGAGCAGAGATCAGTGCCTGCTCCTCCTCTGCCCCTCCCCAGGGAGTTGTCCCTGCAATGAGGTCTCCCTTCAGTCTCCTCTTCTCCAGCTGGACACACCAAGTGTCCTCAGTGTCCTCACACACTTCCCCTCCCGGCCCTTTCCCATCTTTATTGTCCTCCTTTGGACATTCTCTAATGGCTTAATGTCTTTTTTGTATCATGATGCCCAAAAATGCACACAGGGCTCGAGGTGGGTGCAGATCCAGCTACAGAGCTTTGCTTGAAGGGTCACCCTGGGTGCAAAACACCTTCCCTCCAGCTCAGAGCTTCAGGGAATCCTTCCACGTGGGTGTCACCTTGCTGAACATCCCTCATGGAAGTTATGTGGCTCGTAATGTCATTATTTTGGGGAAGGAGAGGAGAGGGGCTGGGGGAAGCAGAGAATCTGCTTTCTTTTGAGGGCAGTGGTGAAGCTCCCCCTGCATTTTAGTGGTTAGGACCTCTGATGGGGAAAGCCAACATAAAGAATCACTGTTTCTGGAGAGATAAGGCTGCAAAAATGCCATGAGGGCCCAGAGATGTTCAGCTGGCAGAAATCATTACTGCTAAGCTGATGTCAAAGGCAGCAGCACTGATTTACACCATCTGGGGCCAAGGGTTTGGCCAAAGTGGGGGCAGAGAGACAGAAAGTACAAATGTGCTCCTGCAAGACAAGCCCTTGTTTCCACTGATGTAAAACTACATTTAATTTGCCAGTATGGATTGAGAGCAGTTATCAAGTTTATTTATAACCTGAAGGATAGAAATTCATCAAAGAGAGCTTTCCTCACAGTCTCTGCTTTATATCTGCTGTAGAAGAGAAAAACAACCAGTGGAAGTGAAATAAGTTGCTTTGCACGGCACTGGAAGTTTTATGTTGGTGTATTATAAAATAATAAACACATAAGCACTACCTGTCTTGGATAATAATATCATATGCCATCTATGAATTTATAATTCAGTAATGGCCAGACTGGGAGCAGCAAGCCCTTTAGCATCTGTCATTTACAGGAAGCAACCAGCCTGATCTGCTAATTCACTACTCATCTCTGCTGAAATTGGGAAACTCTGGGCTAGCCTTTGCTGAGAACAATCCAGCCACTTCCTATTAACCATTGCATCTTGAGATGCTGCATTTTTTGGTGCAGTGGGACTGACAGTGGCTTCTGGATGGATTTTCACAGTGGTCTGCCCCAGGACCACCTTCCCAGGTTGTCTAAGTCCTTCAGAGCTATGCCAGTCTTGTGTCTTTTATAGGGTTTTGTGGCAGGGCTTCTTCATTTGGGATGAATCTCTAGGCAAGTAACTCGGTGGCTGAAACTATTTCAGTAAAACGTTTGTTTGTTTGTTTTCTGGGAGGGGAAAAATGACTTTGAAAAACTGGAAGTGTCCAGAGAAATGTGAGATCCTTTCTCAAGAATATTTTTCTGCATCTCATCTGAGTGTCTGAACCTGAGCCCTTGGAGGACTCAGCAGGATCCTGAACAAGCTGGGTTTAGGGCCACCACCACAAATGCTCTGAGAGAAAAGTTTTTAATAAGGGCAAATCCTCCAAAAGCTGCTGAGCTCAATATTGTGTGAGTAGCAGCTTCTCCAGGATCTGGGTTTTCCCTGCACTGGGGGCATTGTTGCTTCTGCAAGGACTTTAAGTGATCTCTCATGTGCTTCTACCTCTCGCTGAGCCTTGTTTGCTGCACTTAGCTTAGCTTTAGGGAAACGGCTGAAAGTCTGCACCCCAAATAATCTAGGGGAAAGATGATTTGGAGCTCAGAAATGTCCTTACCTTTTTCCTTCTGGGATTTTTTTGGTAGCGATGAAATAACTGGGTGTCTGGAGTTCCTAATCTGCAAAAGGTACTTAACTTGTCTCGGTTCAATAGTGTAAAATAAGTAAATTCAAGAGGTGTCAAAAAATATTTTTAGGACAAGAAAAATCATCTCTATGAAATAACTTCATCTGTTCTGGTGCTTTTGCACTTCTTCCGTCTAATTATGTATACATATATATGTACATGCAAACTTTTGTTAAAAAAGGCTGATGAACTGAGACTTACTTACAAAGCATATTTTTATCTTTCACTCTTGGCATAGTTGTCTGCTGAGATTATGCAAATATCACAGGGAGTGAAGCAAGTTTCTAAGGTGATTAAAAATATTGCCAGGTAGATCTGCCCTGAGGAGCAGTTTTGTTTCATGGATATAGTTGAGTGTGTCTCATTTATTTTCTTTAGGGTTTTTTTTGTTTGATTGTTTGAGTTTTGTTTGGTTTTTGAAAGTGGATGACAGAGGACAGTGTAATGTATTTCAGGAGTAAAATGGAATTGCATTAACCTGCTAAGATTTGATGTTGTGTTTTAAATTTATCCCTCTTCCACTTACTTCTGTTGATGGTTTGTTTTTGGTGTTTTCAGGAAGAGGAAAAATGCTCTGTGTATTTACAAGACATGACACCACAGAACTGTCCAAGGTTGCACAAAGAAAAGGTAAATGTTGATAATATGCTGTTTTGCAGAATGTGAATATACAGAACGAACAGAACTCTTGCACATCTTCCTACCAATGCGTTCTTCGCTGGTGGCAGTGCTCCATCACAAACTTTTTAGTGTTTGAATGTCTTTGGTGTTTGAACAGTTTATCTCTCTTTTCTTTCTCCAATGTTCACATTGTGCATCTCAGATGAATGATCTGTACCTGCAGTATGTTTGCTCAGTGGGGTTTATTAATCTGGGACCCTAAAGCTTCCCAAATATTAATGAATTTATTTTCATGTTGTTCTGTTCCCCTCTGCAGACAGAAAAATGAGTGTTGTAACAGAGTAGTGAAAATTACTATGTCGGATTCTGTGACTGAGGAGAAAGTGTGGTACTGGATAAACAACTCTCTGGGTCAATTTACATATACAAAATATGTCATTAGTACTTTTAGCTGGAAAATGATAAAGCAAAAGTGCTGTGTTCTCTTTTGGCAGATCTGGTCATGCCAAGGCACTACCAAAATGTTCACTATCAAAGGCCATGCTTTTAAAAAAGCAACCATGCTAAATGTTTCTGTCTCCACATTAGGATTGTTACTCTCCATTTAATGCAAATTTTATTTTAAAACAATCACCTGTGGACTGTTTTCCAGCATTAAATCTTCACCTCTAACCACTGACATGTCTTCCCTATGGACTAGACATTCTGTATCCCACTTAATCTTGCATGTTTGCAGCTGTGCAGTTTCTCTTACTTGATCACTTTCTAATCCATGTGCTTTTTTTTTTCCTTTCTAATCTTTGTGTCTTGCTGTCATAGATCACTTTATATGTCCCTCATTAAGTTCACGTGACTCTCCAAAACAAAACCTCCAACTTTTCTGGTCAGATCATTTATACGTTTCACCTAAATGGATGAACACTGTGATACTGTGGCAACTGATAATGTTTGGCGTCATTTCTGTAAGATCTAAGAACAACTGGTGTTGGCATATTATTGATTGTGCTTACTGCAAATCATGCTTTGCTGACAGGCACTGATTTGTCTTTCCAAAGCATGCCTGTGCTCCTGTTGTTTGGTGGGAGTGTTGCACGTTTAGGGCAGTGATGCTCAGGAAATACAAATTTCTAATGAAGCTGAGAAGGGAGGGATTTATTCTTTTCACTCAGGCAATCTGTATTACTGCACTAAGCTTTTTCCCCCATCTGTCTGGATTAAAGCTAGGTCAGGAATATTTGAATTGTAATAGCTAACTAGTTAGCTCTGTGTGTGTGTGCACAAACGGAGAGGAGCAGACACAGAGGAATAACCAGTCTTAAGTCTAGAGAGTCTGAAGGAAAACGTGTGTGTTCCTTAAATTAGAATTATGCCATGTTTCCAGGGTAAAATGTGTTTAGCTCTGGTGCCTCTTGTTCCTCCCTTGTGTCAGAGAGTGCTGGCACAGCTCTCCATGGGAGTCCTGAACTGAATTCAGGTTAAAAACAAAACATCTCCTTTTTCAGACTATTTCTGTTTATGTCTTTCATTATTTGTTTCTGCTTGGGAAGCACGTACAGACTAGAAGGGAGTGGTCCAGGCAAATGCCCATTTACACCCCAAACAGATCCTTCCTAAACTTGTGGCTGCTCTCCTTTCTGTGGTACGTGGAATTTTGGAAGTGGAGGTGCTTGGAGCTTCAGCCAGAGCTTGTCTTGCCTCAGTGACGCTTTGGCTGGCTGTGGGTGTGTGGTTTGGTGTGGGTGGGTGTGAGAGCTTCTCCCCCTTCAGCAACTTCTCAGAGAGGACCAGAAATTCGTGCTCTCCCAGCTTCTCCTTTTTGTGACTATCCTGTGGATCCAGAATCCAAAGCAGAGTTCAAGGGCTGCAGGGTTGGGATTTTCGGTTTAGGTTTTAATCCTTTTTGCTCCAAAAACTTGGTAAAGGGCCCAGCGAGGTGCAACTCCCCTAACACCAGGTATCAAGTAAACCCTGATTCCTTCTCCTTCTCAGCTGCTTGTTCTGCCCCTTCTCTGGGTTTGCCCTTTTAAAGAACTCCCTACTGCTTGCCACTTTCACAGAAAGCTCATAGCTTTCAAATTAGACTGCTGTAAAAGTCTTTGCAACGAGAAATTTTATATTTCCCAGAACAAGTTCACGCTTCCAGAGCAGAACCCCAGCTCTCCTTTTTTTTTTAAGCTAATTTTTCTTAAGTGGAGAGATGTGACATTGAATCCCCATCGACCACCTTGCTTTGACACTGATCTGGCATTTTTCTAGGCCAAGGAAGCAAAATATTTTTAATTACTTTGAGCATATTTTGCTCCCCAAGGTTTTGTTTTTTTCTGATGAGCTTTGCAGTTTCTTGTCTGAATTTTGAGAGTTTCATTCCTAACCGTGTGGATGTCTGGTGATAGCTGCTGGATTCATTTTGCTCAGCTATAGGGAATAAATGCACCAATGCAGGTTTCTGTTTATTTCTGCGAGTATTCTGCTTTAAGCAAACCTGTCTGAAGCCTGCCAAGGACTGAACCGGGTATTTCAGAGGGCAACTGGCCGGTGACAAAGGTAGTGAGCTCCAGCAAGCAGGTGAGGAAGGAAATGTGGATCAGGATGCTGAGGAAAGCACTTTCCTCAAAAGCAAATTCTTCGGGGCCACCATGCTCAAGTGTCAAAAATACTTACAGAATTAGTTTTGCTCTATTTTGTGGGGCAGTTCCTTCCACATCTTGAATTTCTCTCTTGCTTATTCTTTTGATCCAGCGTCCCTAACGCGACGTAAATACTCACTCATTGCAGTAGTGCTGAAGAAAACCAGTCACAAGTGAGGTCGCAGAGGGAGCGGGGATTGTACAGATACAGCACAAAACCTGTCCCAAAGGTTTTATTCACTAAGCAAGCATTATTCTCTTTCTCAGCTTCCCTCAGCTTTTGGAGCCATTGTCTGAGAGTTTGTCAAATGTGCAGCTCTCTGAACTTGGTTCCAGTCAGCCCTCTGCGAAATATTTATATTATAGTTTCATCTGAAAATTCTATACGTAGAATGACCGAGTTTTAATACGTATATGTAAGAGGATAACATCTCAGATAGTTCTAATGTGCCTTTACTCAGAACACAGTTGGGAATGGGGTCAGGAATCGTCAGAGCACTAATCCCTTTGTAAAAGGAAAATGAGAAATGGTGTGTTCATGACATTCCCACAGCCCAAGCGAAGATTGTTATCCTGCTCAGATCATGTTGATGGGGAGCAGGATGTGAAATCCAGCAACTCAGCAAGGGTGACCTTGGGCTGCAAAAAGCACTTTTGTTAACAAATCTCTACATGCTCACAGTTTCCATTTCCATACTTTCTTATTGCTATTCCATCCCTCCAAATTGATCAATGCTTTGTGTCAGACAGGCTGTACATGTTTCAGTCCCTCAGGTGAGCCCTGTGTTGGACCTTTTTTCCTCTCTCAGGCCACATGAAATTAAATACAGAGTCTGTCTGTTCCTCTGGACAGCATTATCAGCTGCCCTGGTCTTCTTGCAACTTAGAGTGTTTATCTGGGGGGGTTTGTTAGGTTTTGGTGTGTTATTTTTCATTATTAAACACTACTGGGGTTTCTCTTAGTGGCACACAAGGGTTGATGTTCAGTTGATTGGGGGGGGAGAAGCTGCTTAGAAATTAAATTAAGATTGTACCACCATTGAAATCAAGAGTACAGTGTCAGCTTGCAGCACGTGACAGTCTGCCTCACGGTTTAAAAAAAAAGGTAGTGAGTAATAATTATTTCAAAATAACTCAGTATCTGTTTCCAGTTAACAAAGGTCATTGGCTTTTTAGTGCAGCTTGTACTGCTCTGAACTAACTGAGTCATTTAAATATTGTCTAAATAATAGTTGCTAAAACCATTTCTATCTGTATCTCATTCCATCTTCATTTTTAATGAACTGCTGTCTAAACACACTAATTTACAGCCAAATATTCCTTATTTTTAGCAATTATTAAGACAAAGAATTACATTTGTGACATTATTGAAGCATCAGCAACAAATTAGTTACCTTATCTGTTCTCTATCTGCATAATCCTCGTACCCCTGTCACCATGTTTACAAATCCAAATGAACATTATGCAGCCCAGATCTAATTAATTTCGGATTAGTCTGCCAGACACATGTAGTTCTGATCAAAATAATCTGTATTCTCTCCTTTTTTGACCCCTGGCGGATTCTGTGTGTCAGGGGATGTGCTGGAACATGAATATCAAGAAGAAGGTTAATCCTTAGGCTGTTGCTTTCTCCTACCTGTGTTTTGGTGGTGGAAACCTCAGGGATCCAGGTAATGCCAGAGAGCAAACGTGGGGCTCAGGTGAGATTCATGTCTGACTAGATATTTAAGCAATGCAGAGCGATGTATAATGAAAATAGCCTGCTGAAATGACTTTTCAAAAAGATCTGCCGTTCTGTTGTGCTCTTCTTGAAGTGAAAGAGCCAACTTGAAGGTACGTTTGAGAGGAAAGCTGAGCTGCTGTAAGTTTCCCAATGGGTCATGAGAAATTTGGGTGATGCTGATGGGGTAATTTATATGTTTTTGTGCATCCTTTGACAGGGCAGCTGTCTGGGACTTCTCTTCCACCTTCAGCACACAATCAAAAGATGTAAATGGAAAAATTAGCTTCTCCCTCCACCCTAAAGTCAAGATGGGGTTTGGAATAGGATGCTCCAAGTCTCACTGATAAAACCCTGTATCAGTTGCAGTGTTTTGAAGTTCCATAATTTGTAATATTTTAAAATGGTGGAATTTTTTGTCACAAATTTATTTCTTTCTTTTTATTTTTCTTTTTTTTTTTTTTTTTTTTAATCATGGTAGATCTTCTCCTTAGCCATGCTCTTTCACAATTTAAAATAAATCCTGTAGTCCTCAAGGAGTGTGTTCACCCTAAAGCAATGCAGTGGGCTGGCTGTGTGTCACATTCTGCATGTAAAAGTACAGAGAGAGATCACACAGTTTTGGTGGAGTGGAGCCTTTAGATGAAGCTTTTGCCATGGCAAAAAGGCACTTTATGCTGGTTATGAGAATCACAGCTCACTAAGTGGGGAAGAGAGATTGAGTAGCCAAGCCTGCTCTTAAGGCACATAGATGCAGACTATTAAGGCAGCTGTTTATTAATTAATCAGCTCAGCAATCAAAGCAAATAAGAATATATTCTATGTATACTTTTCTGCACCACCCAGTCTTAAATAGGGTGTGTTCAATCACATATAACATGGGTTAGCAACAGAAAACACACGGGATTCTGTTCTAAGCACTAAGGTGGTATCTCTTCTCCAAGCCTTACCTCAGTGAACTGCACCCCCTGGCTTGTCTCTTACCATGTTACCAGTCTGCTCTTTGAATAAGATGATTTTATTTACTGGGGAGGCAGGGAAGGAATGATCCTGATTTTTTTAGCTGAAAAGGTGACTGGTATCTCTAAAGGCTTCAGTTTTCCCTAAAGGAATACTGGCTGTCCCTGAGTCCCAGGTGTTATCCTTTCTGTGACTACTCGCCAGCATTTGACGCTATTGCTTTGTGCTTTACAAAGCACTTCAGGTAAAGGAAACAAAATACTAACCGGGGGATATGATCAGAAATAAATAAATATAAAAAGAGATAAATCAAATAAAGAAAACCAGCTGAGCATTATTAACCCGGGCTGATTTCATAATTTCATAGAAAAAATTAATTTTCAATTAAAATCAATCAAAATTTCAACTGTTTTCAATTGTAGAAATCAAACTGCCTTCTCTTTTGCGCTTATTTTTATTGAGTTGACCTCCAAGGCTGGAGACTGATGAAGTTGGTGTTACAGATACCTTTGATTGGAGATGCACCAGGACATGTGTCGAGACACTGCAAATCTTCCTCTCTAAACTTTCAGCTTTTTATAAAGCACCTGCAAGCTGAGATTCTTTCCAGTTCTGAAGGGAAAATCATATCCCTTTCCTAGAACTAAAGGCACAGTAGCTGCAGTATGGTTTTGGTCGATATATGCAAATTTGTACCTATTTGCATGCTGCCAAAAGTGATTAAAGAACAGAGATGCCGAAATACCTCGGGGAGGGGGCAAAAATTGGCTCCAAGGCCCAGCTGCTGCAAATCCTTACGCGTGGGCTTAATTCTGTGCGTGTGATCAGCATTACTGTGACTTTGATAGAAGTGTTGGCATAAGTGGAAGTGAAAACTTGAGTAAATCTTGCCGCGAGAGAGGTTTATTTGAGAACTACAACGTCAATGGGATAAGTCTGGTAATACACAAGAGAACGTGTCCCTCAGAGTTGTTAGATGACGGAGCTGGGCTTGTGTTATTTTTGGGGGGTTTTTGAGTGAAATGTGGAATCAGTCTCTGAATAGCAGAAACTAGACAGCAGAGGGGGAAATGAGGCTGCAAGATTAGTCTGAAGACCAAAAGGTGCCAACAAATAAACCCAAACTGATCTCTATTGTGTTCATTTCTTATTTTGCCTGTGCTGTTGCTTGATGAGTTATCTCTGGGTGGAGTGGCTGAAAGAACTTTCTGGGACTGCAGCAGTCACATGTATTGTCCCCTGCTCCTCCCTAAACTCACACGGCTGAGACTAGCAATTCCTTAGGATTTTTGATGAAAAGCAGGGTCTGCAGATATTTGAATAGATGTGATTATATTTGGACTTCTCAGCTTGCCCTTGTGGTCTTCAAGAACAACTTGTCAGGAGTCAGAGCCATCGTGCTAGACACCATATGGTTACTTTACTGTGTGATCTTCAATTTCTCAGTAAAAAAAAAGTATGAATTGTATCTTTCACCCAGCTAAAATGAGCGTTTCAATACAGCTATCTACTTAAAGCTGAACTTTAGGCAGAAAGCTAACAAAAACACGAACAAAATTAATGAGAGGAATTAATGTTAAGTGTAAACTAGCAAATATGCACAAAGGACAGAACTGGGTGGGAAAAAAAAGCAGCAGAAATTGATGCTCTGACAGCTCCTCTCTTAGTTTGAAAAAAACCAACCCCTAGAAAAGATTAATTACATTGTTAAGTAGTGCAACTTTTAGTAGATAAAAAACCCCAGAGGGCTCAATTCATCTTTGTATTTTGTCTTCAGAAGTGAGTGTCAAATGATGGTGCAAGATATGAAACACTGATGGATGGGCTGGAGTCCTGTTCCTGAATGATTATGGTGCTGTAAATCTGTGCTGTTCCACTGACCTTGGTGTAGCATCACTTTCTGGCAGCTGAGAATTTGGTCCCTTGTTGAAGCTGTGACTTTTCTCAAGAGGGCAATCAGCATTTCTCTGGGTAAGAGGCTGAAGGAAAATCTGAAATCTAGACAGGGAGGTGAACTAAATCTCTCACGTGCAGGACACAAAGGTAAACTCATGTCTCATGATGGGAAGGAACATGTGGTGCTTGGTGTACAAAAGAGGAGTCGCATTCCCACATGACAGAACACGTTTAACCAATCTTCTGACAAACAACAACAACAGGATTTACCCCAGTGCCTTAGATTTTTTTCTAGGAATGCACATAACTGAGTCAAATCCTGCTGGAGTCAGGGGAAACCCAAGTGGTGGGGATGGACATTGTCTGGCTCTATTCCTGAGTGGGGCTGAGGTCTGTGACTGTGGAAAGAAGGACTTTCTGGGCATGTAAAAACCTGCACAGCCCCAGACATGGTGTGGGGCCTGACTAGTCATAATTTAATCATAATTTAAGAATCAGCTCATCCCTATTGCAATTGAATTTTTCTGGACCCCTGATATCTGAAGTCATGGAGAGAGTAAAGTGTTGCATCAAGAACTGGTAAGAAACAGTAAGAGACAACTCTTTTCTTAATAGGGTTGCTTTAGATTGCAGTTTATGGTACCTGCTCCCCCCAGTACATCCCATAGGAGCTTGGAATTCAGATACCAGCTTCTTTCTCTGGCAATCACCAGCTCTCAGCAGAAGTTTGCTTACTTAAATCCAGATATTCCTGGGTGCAGCCTCAAAACTCGTGATGGGGTGGATGAGTATCACTCTCACTTAGGACTTGTGTACCTGTGTCCTCAGAACCATCCACCACAGTGCAGCAAAAAAAAGGAGCGTCAGGAACTACAGAACTGTAGGAAAGCTGAAGCACTCGCCCCAGGTATCTCAGTGTGACCAAGGAGAGGGCACAAGACAGGAAAGGGGGAGCTCAGGGTAGTCAGGCTCTCTGTTCTCCTGCCTTTGTGCCTTTGCTGGGCAGAGCAGCTTCACTGAGACAGGATGCAGAGGAAGATGGCAAGTCAAGAGGAGTTAAAATAATGAAGAATGTTCAAAGCAGAAGTGGAGGGCTGTTTGGGAGAGAGCTTCTTTGGTATTTTTACATAAAGTAAAAAATTAAGTAACACTTTTCAATACTAGAGGGGGCTCAACTAGCCATTTTTGCACGAGGAGGGACAAGTCTTTTTGAGTTGTCCTGTGAGAATACATCTTATTCTTCATGTCTAACAAGAGAAGGATGAAAAGACAGCACCAGCCAAATATCCCAATCCCTGATGAATCTCTGTCACTCTGATTATACCAGACAGATACTTTCTTTTTTTTTTTTTATTTTGCAATCATAATAAAATGTGCTGGGATTGCAGGCGGCTTACAGCTGCTGCTGCCGTCTCCTGAACAACTTGAAGTGTTCATTTGAAGCAGTTCATCGGGACACCAGAGGAGGTTCCTCCTCCCCTGCAATGCTGCATTCCTGTCACAATGTTCTACAAAGACTGTTTCTCTCCCCTTCTTCAGAGCTGCTCCGGGGACATTAGCATGAAAACGAGGACTTTGTTTCTTAAGTGTTCATCCATTCCTCTGGCTTATCCTCCCACCTGAAGTCCTCATCTGTGGCATCAATGAGTTTCAGTGGAAATTGGTTTGATGAGGCTGTTTAAGTGCAATCCACTTACATATTATATGCAGTAATCTCCCCATAATTATAGACCTCCCTTTATTATTATGGCATCTTTTAACACTTTTGAAGTTCCCTCAGTCTTATAATTCAGCTTCATTGATCAGAAAACAAAGAAACCCACCAGCTGCAGAGTTAAAATCACGGCGCTGTTGGCTTTAATCTCTCTTTAATCATTAAAATATAAATTAGCTCTTGTACTCGCTACTTCCCAAACAGCTTTCTCTTCTGGATTTCTTTCATCCTCTGCTCACAACTGCCACCTGCTT
The DNA here is from genome assembly GCA_013396755.1 of Sclerurus mexicanus. Classification (NCBI taxonomy): domain Eukaryota; kingdom Metazoa; phylum Chordata; class Aves; order Passeriformes; family Furnariidae; genus Sclerurus; species Sclerurus mexicanus. Next base: position 420,241 of record VWZF01006291.1, on the reverse strand, counting down.
CTTCTGGTGGCCTGCCTTGTGCCAGGGAGGAGATTCCTTCCCAGTCTTTAACAGGAATGAGAGCGTAGGGCCTTAAGAGCAAGAAATCATAGTAGAGAAGAGGAGGCGATGCAAGCAAGAGAAGAGCCAAGAGTGTGGACATCTCTGTCAGGGGACACTCCTTTGGTGTGTCTGTTTTCCGCTGGGGGATCCCTCCAGGTGGGAAGTGTATGAAGCCTCCTTGGAGCACTGCTGAGGTTTTTAGCCCAAATTGGGTGCAGGGCACACACCGCTCCCCTGCTCTATTTCCTTGCAGGAAGGACAGCAATATGTCCTTGACAGGCCCTGAAAAGGAGAGCATTTGGCCTTTGAGTAGAAAATATCTCGTATGTTCCTGCAGCCGTTTTTGGTTATATATTGATGGTTTAGGGGATGTTAATTTGTCCGGACTGATGCACATCTATTGTGTGGTGGGGATTAAGATTTTTTGGGTTTATATATGTTCATTCTAAAAAAACCCTTAATTTCTAATGTAGCAAAGTGTGTAAATACACGTTGTTTGTCCACAGTTGCCTGAGATCCTCTATCAGGAGTAGACTTTCTCTTTACAGCTGCATCTCCATCCCAGCAAAGAACAACTTTGCAGGAAAGGATACGTATCTTCTAACGGGATGGAATATTTCAAACATCAGGACTTGGTACCCAGCTCTTAAGGCTCACAGCTCTATAAACTGTAGGTCCCTGAAGTCCATGGGACTAATGTTGTTCAGTGCCTGAGCAGCACATGGGAAGTCCCAATCAAAAAAGCCCATGGCCACACAAAGGTGCAAGGGGTGCTTAAGGGAGTGACAAGCCCCACTCATTCACTGTGACTCCTCAAGTGCTTAAAAGGAAGCATTTCTTTTTTCACGTACAGCTGCTAGTTAAGGGTTTAAACTTTGTTCCTGGCAGTTTTGGCAACAGGAGGAAGCAGATGCATTCAGAGTTCAGGTATGTGAGGCAGAGATGAAATGTCAGGGACTCAGGGTGATTGACAGCTCTAGAAACGAAGAATAATGTGTGGAAGAGCTTTAGTGTTACATGTACAGCTCTAGGTAAGGAGAGTGATTTACTGAGCTCTGAGAAAGGCTAAAGGCATGGAAAAATCATGCAGCGTGTTCAACTACATTCTATCCCTTATGGAGTATCTAAATGATGTGCAAAGGGATGATCCTAATTAAGAAAGGCTTAACCTGTTGGTTAAACCTTAGAAAATTTCTGTTCTTTCTTATTCTTATTATCTGAGCTTCTTTCCTCATTTCCTAAATACACAAGACAAAATTTAAGGCTTAAATCAGTGAAAGATATACTGTGTCTGGATTTTGTGTATTCAGGATATTTTCCACAAACTTTGAACATGATATGGCTTGGCTCATGGCCAGGTCTTAAAACAAAGCCTTTTTTATTATTGTTATTGTTTAAAAGAAAAATAAAAATGTCTATCTTCTATGATATTCCTCAGGCTACATGAATTAGATATGTGAAGCTGTGGCTCCATTGAAAACAGATTTTTGCTGAAATAAATGCTGAGGAAACAATTTTGTACTCTGCCAGAACAATATAGTTATGACATCTCTAAAAACACTTTTCCTGTTTTTGACAATACTAAGAAAACCTCGGTTTGTTTTACCGTGCATAAAAACTGACTACGCAATTTGTGTTGTCTTTAAAGGCTATCCAGGGCTCTATTTACCTTTTCTTTTCAATAAGTACAGAATTATAAAAGAACAGCAGAAAGAAGCAACAGATGCGCTCGGGTTTTTGAGCAGAACCCCATTAAGGAAGACTCCTTGTGGTTTGTTGGATGCCCAGGACTGTAAAGCCGAGCACATGTGACTCCAAAGGATCATCCCTGATACAACAGGAACCTCACGGAAAGTGGCACGGCCCCTTTTTTTGCTTTGCTTGTGTGTCCTGTCCTACCCCAGTCACCTGTGCAGGAGGCACATTTTACTGATGTTCAACTCAGTTCTTAATTGATTTTAATGAAGCCTTTCTTTGTGATACCTGCTGTAAATGAAATTGTGAGACCCTGCAAGATACTTTTGAAAAAGAGGAACATGACACTGTTTTCTAGGAGGGGAAGGTCCACAAAAAAAAGATTGTAGGAAAACTCGATCCAACCTTTGCATACCTTTGGCCAAAAGTGCTCTTTTTGGAAAAGCCACATAAAGATTTGGGAGCCTTTTAGAGCCACCAAAGGACGAGACAAAGCTCAGTTTGCTCCCCTCAACAGGTGCCTGGCAGGGCAAAGCCTCTTCCACATCTTGTATAATCAGTGACCTGCCTCAAAATCCAAGGATATTTTGCATCAGCTCTGCTGATAAGTCCTTTCTCCTTTGCTGGGTGTTTGAGCGTGAGGTCAGGCTGCTGGAAAAGACCTCTTGTGCAGGTGGGGAGTTAAATGATCAGTGAAAATGAGGAGATGCTCCTGATAGGCAAAGGAGATGCGATGTGAAAGAGGAAACCGGGTCAGCTGCAGAAGAAATGTGTGTTTGAAAGGGTGGGCAGAGCTTTGTAGAAAAAAGTAGAACCCCGAACTCGAAATCCTAGGTCTGCCAAGCTATGGGAAGGTTTAATTTGTATTTGTAGCCTGTCTTGGAAAAATAACACGAGGGAAGAGCTGCGAGTGCTGTCGTGGTTATTAAGCTTTTCTTCAGAATCCTTCATCTGGCCATAAGTTTTTTTACAGGATGGATTTTAAAGTTAAATAGATGGGAAAAACATGTCAGCCAGTGTAGCTACAAGGACTTTTTTTATTTCCACAATTTTGCTTTTCTCCTGCTCCTGTTCTCAAGGTGAAATGTGGCTTTTAGGGAGCGTGAGCAGGATTGTGGTTCCTCGTGGAGGAATCTGCCAGCCCCAAACTTGGCATGGGTATGCCCGGAATGGGCGGAATTGCACAGTGCAATGTGTTTACCTCCAGAGTGGAAGCAGTAACTTTGGGAATCTAATAGAATTTTAGTTTTAAAATAATTCAGATTGTAAAGTGAGGTTTTCCTGCTTTTTATATGGTTTAATGTTTGATCTATTTTTTCTTTTATTTTCCCTTCTTCCTTTAATTATTGTTATGTTCCTTTTATTTATAATTTTTGTTAATATTTTCTTTTCCCTCTGATTTTTTAAATGCAACAAATATTCATTTATAAGTAAACATTACCTGGGAGAGTGGACGGGGATAAGGAGAAAGTCTTAAATACTGAGCTGACATAAATGTACCTCCATAAATGGGTGTTTGCTGGGGTGTTGCTGGGAAAAAATGCCATGTTGGTTGATTCAGTGCATGAAGCTTCCATTTGTATGTGTAGCAGGTACAGCCGGATTAGTAATGGGAGAAAATCTCAAACCCGTTTGTTTTAGAGGGTAGTTCAAGGAATCACAAGATTTTGGAAGCAGAAAAGGACGTCTGGAGGTTTTCATCTCAACTCTGTAACAGGGTCAGTTGGAATGGGATGCTCAGGGCATTTTGAGAATGGAGATTTTTCATTTATTCACAGTGATAAGATGCCCCTGAGTCTTCTCAGAGCTCAGTGGTCCTGGCTGTCCCAAGCTCTCCTCGTATATCAGGTGCTGCAGTCCTTTAATTACCTTCACAGCCCTTTGCTGCTCTCTCTCCATTTCACTTCCACCTTCCACTCTGCTCCCCCAAAACCCGAAGTTTTGGGTCTGAAACAGGAATTAATGCTGCCGTTATCAGCCCTGGTGTCATTGCTATTCAGCATTGAGTTAATTCCATAGAGCTGCCAACATCTGGGAGTCCTGACAAGGAATGTTGTCCTGCAAGAGGAGCACACCTGCTCGGAGGACGCTTTTCCTCTCTTCCTTTAAGGTATTGTTTCACACGGTAGGATGCTGGAAGACTTCCCAGTAACATCTAAAAATATTGAGTTGCAAAGACCGTGGTTGTGCCTTTGAAAGAAAACAAGTGGAAATGGATTTGGCCATTGCCAAGGGTTTTAGCTGGCATTTGATGTATATTCCAGGCAGATTTTGTGGGGATGTTTCCAATAAGTAATCTTAAACACACAAACAAAAAATCCCCACAAAGGCAAACAAAACACCCACCCAAACACAAACAAACAAACAAACAAAAAATCTAATTGAAGGGGAAATGCAGAGACCACCTGTATGCAAGCTCGTATTTTAGTTAAAATTAATTTTATTTCGTACTTCATATTCTGTCATTTTAAATGCTAATTTTTCTTTGTCCTTTAAACAGTTAATTTGTCTCTATATGTCAAATAAGAAGTATGCTGCTTGCTGCCGGGTGGGACAGTTTGACAGCTACTTGAGTCAAATATAGTATTCTTGTACTGCATATACTGAGAATGAATTAGGTGTCACTGAGTTTTATGTTCTGTATGTTTAACAAGAGCTACATAAGGCAAAAATGGCCAAGTTTTCAAGAAATGGTAAATAAATATTATAGTTATTATTAGAAAATACCAGGGTATGTTTTCATTTTGCAGCTTAACTTAAATGGTTTCCAACGTGCTATTAAATTGCTGGTTGCATGGGCTGTTTGATAACTTCACAAAAGAGCTTAATTTGATGACTAGCGAGTGATTGGTGAAGAACTTGCTTTTGTGTTCAGTCAGTTCTCACGTTAAAATGAGGATGCAACAGAGGGAATGAAGCACTGACAGCAGGTGGGTGGATAAACTTCTGGAGTCCAACATTGACTCCTACAGATAAAGGGAAGTTCCTATCTTACTCCAAGTATTCAAATGTTCCCACTTGATTCTGTTCCGTTTTGACAAGTGTCTCTAAACCTTTTTTCTTCCGCAGTAGTACGGAGGAGGGAGTTTTAAAGAGCAGACTACCAGTCTTTGGAATCTGAAAGGAAATATGAAGTGGGTGTGTTTGTTGTGTGTGAATGTGTGATTTATACCTAAAATATGAGCCCACACAGACAGGCATTGGTGAGATGGAGGGACTTCTCAAAGCACTTCGTGGGGACTTCTTATTTAACAAGAAATTCCTTCACCTTTCTGCATTTCTTCCAGCTGTCTGTGGGACAGTGATTTATGAGAAAGGATTGTTAAGTTTGATTTAGAGCGATGCAAGGTGCTGAAGTACGTTCACTTTACAACAGATATTTCCTGTTATCTTTGAGAAGACCTCTGTAATAACACGTTTCCATACTCTCCTATATCCCTTAGAACCTGCTTAAGCAAAGTCCCAGGCTCTGATTCCTTTTTGTGTTCTGCCTTCTGAGCCACGTAGGAGGGAAAATGAGCTACAAGAGGGAGCAGGTGGTGCAGGACCCAGAAGCAAGTGAGTTATAAACTTGGGGAGAACAATGTGTGTAAAAGCAATTAATTTCATATATTGAAGTACACCATTCCTTCCACTGATCTCAGCTGCTCTGCTCTCACTGTGAAGGGGAAAACAAGGATGATGGGCAGATATTTGTAACGCAATGAAAAAATACACCTGGTTTACCATGTAAATGGTCTTCTGTTAAAGGCTAAAACGGTCTAAATTCCAGCTTTAGGGAAACATTAATTTTTCCTCCTTAGAAAATGGGTGTTGTTAGAGAACTCAGAACTCTGGATGTGATTGTTAATCTGATGCTACATCACACCTACAGCCATTTGCTCTTCTCTTTGTCAACTCCTTGAGCTCTGCAACTAAATTGTGATAAAATAAGAATCCCCCCTATTTATTTCAGTAAGTTTTATGTACATCATAATGGTTATAGTAGTTGTTAAATCAGAGATGGAAACGAGGAAGATACAGCTCATAATTTTCTCTGTTACATCAATGAAATAAGGACCAATTCTGCTCTACTTGCTTAATTATTGTATCAGAGAGATGAAGTTTTTAGTCCCATATACAGGGTTCGTTGAATCCTTGCCTACTTCAGTGACCGTAACACCCAGAAAGCCACTCCTGTATTACAGCCCCACAGTCGGGCTGTGTCCTCACCAGATTTCACCTTATCTGAAGAAAAGGACATGCTTGGAAAGGAGTCGCTTCACAGCACTAAAAGAATTCAGCCTTGCAATGTGAAATCCACAGTGTCTGAAGCATCTAGACCAGGTTTGGGTGTCCAACGGGAGAACGGGGAAAGGATGGCATTCTAATTCAGTCATGGGTTTATGGACTGTGAGCAGAAAGTTCTGTGTGAAATGGTACGCCTTAGATTCAGAAGGGGTGGAATTACAGAGGGATTCTTTTCAGTCCTTTAGGCTCTTAAAAAAAAAAATCAGTGGAAGTTGGAGACCCTCTGTAACAGGGGAGCGTTTCACCCAAGAGTGAGGGAGAGAGGAATGAGGTCACTCAGAGTCATGGGGCTCCCAAATGGGCCACAAGACAAAATCCCAAATTATTCCGGAGAGTAAGAGCGTGTTTGCAAAGACTCTGGTTCGTGTGCAGTCCCTTTGCCTTGGTTTGAATGTTTCTCTTGGAACCACTTGACCCCCAGAGGCAGCCTTCAAGAAATAAGTTTGGAAGAAATATATAGCTATTTGGCCTCCTAAAGCGAGTTGAGTCAGATGTTTGGATTTGTCACTCCCGTCTCTTATATAAAGCCTGGGCTCAGCTGTTCACCAGGGTTGGATGGTCGTGCTGGTGATCCTGAGCTGTGTTTCCTTCCTTGTCTCTTCTGGGGGGGGATCTGATGCTTTTGGCCGTGTCGTAGCTGGTTTGCTCGGGGTTGTAAACTGCTCGGGGTAGGTACAGGAGGCTGGAGCTCAGGGAATGAGGCTGAACCCCAGAGGCAGCCGAGAGCAAAATGGATAATGTCTCCAGATCCCCACGAGGGAGAAGATACTGAAGCTTAATGACTAAATGCTCAATAACTTTCTAGACCGAGCCCAACAGGGAAAAAATGAAATTAATAATTTTAAACTCTGCTGGGCCACTCGAGTTCCCACCAAAGTTTAATCTCGCTTTTTGGTTTGTTTTAGCTCGTGTAATATAATACAGTAAGGTTTTCTACCAAAGGCAGGGTACCAGTTTTATGCCAGCAATAGCCCAGTTGTTACTAAACAAGAAGCAACAATAGAATAACCCAGGAAAACTTGAAATTATTAAATGTCAAAATGGAATTTTTATCCGTTTTGTATATTGTTTATTTCTATTTTTTTCTCTCACATGAGATTGTCTTGTGGTTTTCTCCAGTCTCTTCAAGGATCTCGCTGTGCTTAACCTGTCTCAAGGAAGTTATTTTCTAATTAAAAAGGCTTATATAAAGTGTAGAATTGTCACGGGTTTCTGACTGTTCTCCAAGAGAAATATATTCATTTCTACTAGCCTAATTAGAAAATAACTGATGTAGCTTCCATAAGTGACCCAATTGACCCCAGCCTTGGCCAGAGAAGTATTTCAGAGGCATAAAGGAGATTTAAACACCAGACTGTTTATGTCCTGGAAACTGTTGATACTTATTTTCCTGCTTTTCTCTGACTATTTTGCACTGCATTTGGGCAACGTTGCTGAAAACATACCGTTTTCAAAAAGTCTTATTTTAATCTTTGCGTGCCAGAAAAGGGGGTGGCTTTCAAATAACCAGCCCTGGCCATGGCAGCGTTGTTAGCCAGGGTGATGGGTGACACTGCAATTGCCATGACTTGTCTGATTAACAGGCGTTTTACTTGCCTGTATATTCTGTGTCCAGTTTGCTCTGCTCACATCTTTAGGATTCAGCGTGACAGACTTGGAAATACATGCACGATGGGGAGGTCCACAGGACCTCAGAGAGCTGAATGCAGCCCCAGCATGTCAGAGTCAGTGATACATCCCTCCTATCTATCTCACCATTAAAGCTGAGCCTAAGGTTACGTGCATGATGAGATTCACCTCGAGTTTCCTCTTCCAGCAATGTACAGTCGTGGGCGTTTGTGTGCTCGCTTTTCCTGCTTTAGCCTTGATGTGGGGGGTTTGTGGGGTGGTTTGTAGGTGTGTTCTGCCCCTCCTTGGCACAAGAGAGAAGCCCTCCAGTGGCTGAGCGGTTACCCGGACAGTCACCACTGCCTGTTCTCAGTGACAGTGCACTGAGAGGAGGGATGCAGCGGTAGCCAAGGCCATGGCACTGATGTGCAGAACTCACCACCTGATTTCGCCCCCTTCCCTCTCTCATGATGGTAAGAATAAGTTATGGCTGCCCACGTTGGGCTTCAGCCTCAGCTAACAAAGTAATGCAATTCAGCTGAAGTGTGAGCCAGGACTTAGCCTTCGCTCCCGTTTTAATGCTGTAAGATTCCGAGCTACGTGCCAGCTGCCTGGCAAGTCAGGCCACAAAAATAAGTGTGGTGCTTATTTCTGCCCATCTGCAGGAGGGTGCTCCTGGAAACCTTGCAGAGCTTCCACTGGGAACCACCCAGTCAGTCTGAGCCAGTTGAGCCTCAGCCTTTTAATAGATCTGTGTGCTGTTAGACCTCATCACGTCGTTATACCCAGGAGAAGGCAACTTCAATTTTCATATTGAATAGTAATGCTCTAAGCCCAACATACTGCTTTGAATCAAAGCAGCCCAAACTTGAAAGCGTTTATAAAGTGGAAACAGGTGTAGTCAGCTGTTTAAATACTTCACAAGTTGTTTGACACATTACCACAGTAGTTTGATTCACATTTTGAAAGTTAGGCATTTGCATAAGCAGAGTGAGATCATAAATCATTTTGGACAGTGTATTATTATTGTGTTAGTTTCTGTGGATTGATGGAAACAAGTAGCAACGGAACAAAGCAACGCAAGCCTGCTCTGAGCATGCATATATGTTTATGATTACCATTAAAGCAAAGAAAGTAGTAGAAAATAATTTTTCATAAATAATAAAAATCAGATGAGGTTTTTCTTCAACTGCATTATTTCTGTGCTTCCTTTAGGTAAGCTTGGAGTTGCTGAGTTGAAGTGGCTCGGATGATTGTTTCAATAAAATGTCAATCGGGCACCTAAATTCCGTGTTAAAGGGAGCTCAGGCAGTGTATTTGCAGAAGTGAATTCCAGATGCTACAAAGCACTCCAAATCATGCACTAGCTGGTATTTCTTGTTGTCTTTTGAATAATTGTTGCATGCCATGACCCATGATCTTTGTTTCCCTAGAAGTACCTACTACTCCATACTTTATGCCATGATGCAAAATGGATGAAAATATTAATCTTCTAAAGAAAAAAAAGGTTAATTTAATAGAGGAAGAAGGGAGAGAGCCAAGCATTATGTTATACTTTTTTGATGAATGCTCTATATTTCATCTTTATGCACTGGAGCCAAGAGAGTAACTCGTCTCTCTGCACAAACATATGGTGGCTTTGTTTTGAGGCAGATTTGTCACAGGAGGGAGGGAGGGAGGGAGTGACTTTCCAGGCTCTGACAGTTGTCATATTCATGGATAGCAGTGCTGCCAAAGAGCATGCATATTAACACAGCTATTCAAACTCCCTGTAGCACCAGTGTTGGATTCAGGAACTTCTTCTCCCCAAAAAAGTTGAATGTTACTACATTTGTTTGCTCAGGGAGGTTCTGGGCATTTATTTGGGGCTTTTTTTTTTGCTTGTTATTTTTACAGGGTTTTGAAAGTCTTTATTTTAGAGCCAACATATACAATAAAAACTGATTGATCCAAAGTACTCAAAAGATACTGGATTTCAGCAACTACAGTCTTTTTCTGGGAAATAGATCTGTTTGTGTTGTTCAACAATGAGAACTGACTAGTGTATTTTGTCAGTAGACAATAAATATGAGATGCTGTGAAATGGAAAGGAAAGGGAATATCATCTCTGTCTTTTGCTTGACAGAGCCCATCTGGCAGGTCCACTCTTTCTTCCTGATAGGTAAAGTAGACAAGAAAGGGAAGATAAAGAAGAAAACAGTCTTGTTTTCTGAAAACAGACTTGTTTGCAACAAGCTGAAATGCTAAGGACTTTATGGAGAAGGGAGAAAATAGATAAGGGGGTCAAAAAGACCATGGTGTGCTGTGCTGAGAAGCCTTTCTTTTGACATATTAAAGGAAAACCAGCATGTTTTATTAGACAATTAGTGTTTTACAGCCAATAAAACAGAACCAGGCAACTGAGGTCAGATATAAAGAAAGACAACCCCTCCATTTCTTGAAAACCACCTAAATTTTTCAAAGGAAATTTTGATCCCATGTATCCCATATCCAATTTTTTCCACAGGACTTGACAACTGTATGTGTGTGTGTGGGAAATTATCTGCTTCTAATCTCCATGTGTCAAATCTTATTTAAATGCAAATAGCAACCTCAAAATTCTTTCTCCAATTTACTTTTGCAATCTCAGAACACCGAAAGGTCTAACCGAAGTAACAGGCGCTCTCAAAACAGAGGATTTTTCTATCAGTTTGACATTTGTAGGAACCCGATCCAAATCAGCTGTATATTAAATAATCAACCGAACATTTTTGTATGATATAAATATCATTGAACACACAATTTAGCAAGTCAGTAGAGAAGCCAACCGTGATAGCAGAAGATGGCAAAAAGTTCTGTTGTCGTCTTCCAGATTATTTTGCTCCCGGTGTGATGAGGTTGTTATAACCCAAAGCTGACAACGAAGCTGTCCAAAGAAAGCAAGCAAAGATCAGATCTCGTGTTAAATAAATACATAGATGCTGAGTCAAAATAAGAAGGACCGGCGAGTGACAAACTTGTGGATGTACTTCCCCAAGCTGTTCAAGTCCTTGATGTGTTTAGAAAGCAGACAACTGCTACGAACTAACCTTACAGAGAGAATTGCACTCTGGAGAACAAAAACAAGATATAATCTTGATTTTTCATATAGCAAACCATTTAGGCACGTGTTGCGCCTTATAACCTGGTTAGCAAAGCTTTAAGGCATTTACTTCAGTTCTCCCAATCGTGCTACTTAAAAATTAATTCAACAAGCTGTTGAGCAATCTTGTTTGGTCCAGTAAGTCCTGGAGACACCTGAACTCTGCTGCTAAACCTGGAACAGATTTTTTTTTTTGTCCCAGTCCACTCTTAGGCACAAATTTACTCTTTCCTTGGCATCAGGTGGGTGGATTTGCTTTTGCATTAATTGCAGACTTCGTTTTAAACTACGAAGTGATCACAAAGAATCACCATGGAACGGGGAACAGCAGCAGAAGGGATGGGATTTTCACCTCAGGTTAAATTTGAACTGATCCAAGGAACAGTAATTTGGGCAACAACTAAACTGGGAAAACCCCTCTATGAGATCAGCTCTGCAATTCACAGTTTTCTTCTTATTGTGGCCACGTGTGGAGGATAACCAAACCATGGGGCAAAAGGGACGAATGTTGTTCTTTTAGGGTCTTTAGTTTCCTGAGTTTTAACGCTTTCCCAACAGTGCAAGTTTTTGATATATTGTCCATTTTTCTGAGGAGGATTTGGGGTTGAATATGTGAATTATTGGAAGGAGTGCTTTTGATAACACCGGATATCTCCAAATTTTACTGTCACTAAACAAAAGTAACTGCTGAATGAAAACTACCTTCAACATTATCAGGATGTTTTAGAGGCCAAAACCATAATTGGGATTAGGCAAACCCACAAAGGAGTCATGAGCTATTAAACACAATGGTTCACTGAGTGGAATCCTTAATCTGTTCTTTAAGGATAAGATAAGGAGCACTGTACCTTTGCTTTGATTCTGCAGTATTTCCTTCTTCTAGAGACACAGCCAGACAATGCCTTTGTTCATTCCACCTGGGCTGATTTTGTTTCCACCATCAGCCAAAGGATAGATATTTATGTAATACATTAATCTCTTATTTTGACCGTTGAAAAAAAAAAATTACCTTTTTTTCTCATAAACATTTTTGTGGTAGCCAAAATATATCTGAAAACTTCCAATTTTTCATTTACAATGTGAATAATGGGAGCCTGTAATTAGATTCACGTTGCATGTGTTGACTGACCCTTACACAGACAGTAATTAAGATGACTAGTCAGTAATTTGTCTGGCAATTACTTCCTATGCTGTGTTAGCTGAGTTGTGTCATGTGAGGGATGGATGGATGGACCACAAAATTTCAAGTGAAGATTGTGCTTTTTACAAAAGCCATCAGGCAGGTCATGGTAAAAGTGATTTGAGAGGTCACAGCACTCTAAATTGGAAGTTTAAAAACCGGCTTTTTAAACAACTGAGATTTAAATGGCCACATACAAAGGACTGTCCTACTATCCCCGAAGTTGTGCACAGGCTTTGAGGGCAGAGAGAAGCAGAAGGTGGGTCTCTCCAAAGCAACGCTTATAATCATCTCTAGTCTGTGGGAAGAGTTTTCACTGTTCCTTTGAGAAGTTCAATTACGTGAAGATTACAGAAGTAGCCGCAGGATTTATTCTCAAGTGTCTTTGGTAATAATTCAAAGAGCAATGAGTGAAAAAATAATTTGAAGTTTGACATTAATCTTTGAATTTGTAGAAGAGCAATTGTTAGAAAATTCCCTCCTGGTTTGTTTTCCCAGTTCAATTCAGAAGGGTTTTGAACAGGAGGTTGTTTAGCACAGAGTTGGTATTTCTGTTCTGTATAGCTGGCATAAAGTGTTGCTGTCAAGAGTCATTTCGGGTTGGTAAATATTCTTCTCCTGCGCTCTTCCAGTAAGTTTTTAAAAGGGACAGAACAGGCTGAAAAGCTGATCTTGGAAAAAGAACTGCTCTATGAAGCTGATTAACACCAGTTGGCTGATGGATCAAAACCAGAATCTGAAGGAAAACTTTTCTTTTTAATACAGCTAAGCTAAGTCTGCTCATGACATTTTTTTTTTACTTTAAAAGCCTGAGAATCTCGTATCCCATCTGTGTGTGGTAAAAGCCCTATGAAAGAAAATTGGTTTGCAGCTAGTTTGTTCATGTCAAGATCATCAAATTCTGTCTGTATGGCCTGATGTCATCAGAATTATCCTATTTTAGCTCACTGTCTCTGTGACAGCAGAATTCAGATGTAGTGCTTATGAATCTGACCCAAAACTTAAACTATATCCTTAGGCAATCTTGGATCATGAACATTAAATCATTTCTAACTGCAAATTATATTTCCTTCATTAATTTCTAGAATTTCCCAAGTTATCAATTACACAAAGCCAAATGTTCAATGTTCAAAAAGCCCAGTAGATTTGTTTCTTAATTTCTCTAAGCTCTTTATCATTGTTCAGAGAGAGTGTATATGATTTACAGATGCTTAAAAATCCCAGGAAATTATGAAATTATAAGCATGTTGGGAATCACTTTCTCACAATTTGCATGAGAGGCGAGGTGGGCAATTTGCGAAGACAAGGCTGAAGCAAATGTGAGCTTTGCTTTGGCCAAAAGGAGCGCCAAGAGCTCAGGAGAACGTGACAAAGGTATTTGTCTCTGGTTTTCCAGCTTAGATGGGTCTGTGTGTCCGAGCTGGGACAAAAAGCTTCCTTTAGTTCAGCTGTTCTTGAAGTCATGCAGTCGCCACACCACGGTGGGCAGCAGTGGGGGAAAGCAGATTTCTGTTTCTAGCCACAAAATACCAGGTGAAAGGGCAAGCCTGGCTGGGACACACAGCAAAACATCACGTGTCTTGTCCTTAAACCCTCGTTCTCAACACGGCTTCCCATCAGAACCGAGATCTCTTTGAAGACTTGGAAAATTTCCTGTTCGGTTTGATGAAAAGCAGAGCTTTGCTTGAGTTATTTTCACAAGCAGAGCGCAGGGCACAAGTCAAATTATTTGGCCCCCACCAGGGATGCTCAGACAATTGCACTGCTGGTTGACTGGGTGTCCTGGAGAACGTGGGGAGAGCTCAGGCTCTGTGTGCTGGGGACGCTCTCCTGTCCCCACAGAGGACTTTTCCCTCTGAAGGTTAAGTGAAGGGGAGTTTATAAATCTAAATGTGTTTGCTGCTTGGCATTCCAGCACAAAAACCTAAACAGAAAGGCTGAGTTATTGCTACCTTTGCCTTAGTAAAATATTTGAACTTCACCTGGTTCTTCCCGAGGACTCAAATGCGTGCGGTGGCCTTTTGGTACCTTCAGCCTTTGGCTCAGGGCTTTCATAGGATCAGGAAGGTGTTCTTGGCATATTACAGGAGGCACAAGATCCCTGATTTGTGTGACTCAATGAAAACAAAGGCTGCACACTCTCTTCAGGACACTCTGCCTTCAAATTTTCCATGTCTTTTGAGGACTGGTTTTAATTATTCCTCCTTTGGGATGCACACTGTGCTCAGCACAAGTGGTTTCCATCAGAAGCCATTTGACCAGGAGTACCCACACAGGTGCTTTTTAACAACACAGAAGGGATCTTTGCAGAGAGCCCTGCACACCTTCAAACTTGCTAGAACGTTGTGACAACAAATGCAAGAGATCCAAATAAAAGATTTTGTCAGGTTTGTGAAAAATAAAGGGGAGGATTCTGGAGTCTTGAGGAAAGTTTGGAGGATCATTTCCATGGTTTGCAATCAGTTATATACAAATAACCAGCAACATTTACACAAATTTCTATATGTATATATATATTTTAATGGTGAAACGACACTGATTAGTGTCTGATGTGCTCATGCTAAGCAACATTTTACTTGTCAAATAGTCCTACTGAACTGGGAGGGAGGAGGTAGGTTGGATATTGGGGTTTGGAATCTGAACATAAATAAAGTGTTGACTTTTTTATTGCTTCAAATTTCTTATCTCTGGAGCTTCCTGGGGTAGATTCAAGATGTCCAGAATTAAGATCATTGCTCCTCAGTGTAAATTAAAAGAAGAATTAATTATGTCTGAATTTGTTTCCCACAACTTTAATGCTTTCAAGATGGTTTGCTCCAGCTTCGCCAAGCTCAGTGGAATCAGGCCAGTGGTAAATACTGCCTGAGATTCCAAGAAGGAAACTTCCTTCACAGAAGATGACTATTGCAATTTTTAATTTAAGCTGCAGTTTTTCAAGGCAGAGAGATGTTTAGAGAGTCAAAAGCACATCTGGGAATATTTTATAAACCGTACTATTTTCCCAATGAAAATGTAAAGCTTGTCTTATGCTATGTCCAAAATTTCATCTTAATTAGGGTTTGCATTCTCTACATGCAGCTATATTTTATGTTTGTTTTGACATCAGAGACATACTATGAATTAAATGTCAGAAAAAGCAAAGGTGGTGGAGAAAAAGAGTGACATAGAATATGTACATATGAAATTATGTTTATATGTGTGTGTGCTGATGGTTTCTTTTGCTCTAAGAGTCAGCTCGGAGCTCATTGTTGAGCTTTTTTACTTCCTAGACTTTCCTGGGGAAAAATCACCTTGGGAGTTTAATGGAAGGGGAAATTAAATGAAATTAAGAGAATTGGTTTCTGTACTCTAATAACCAACTTCCCCGTTTTCATTTTGAAGGTGCGCTCTGATCAGTCCTTCTGTTTGTGGCACAGGGTTTCCTGAGATGTCTTTGGGTTTGTTTGGTTTGAGGAGGTTTTTAAATTTTTTTTTTTTAGTTATTATTATTAGCTTCAGTGAGCTGAGATGTTTGAAACATGGCACATGAACAAGAAGCAGTAGCTGTGATGTGAGCTCTTGTTCTGTCTTGAGATACACAGCGGTCCAAAGTTCACAGAGACAAACGCTCCATTTTCTCAGTTAAATCTGAGTTAGAAATTGGAGCAGTAAATGACTCTTTTTAACCAGACGTCCCCCACGGTTTGTAATAACGGGGAGATGTGACAGAGTAGGACAGCAATCAGCTCTCCCAATGTTCATCGAATGCTCAGTGATGTCTTTAATTCCTTGCCTAAAATGGACTTCAGCATGGGTGGAAATTGTGTACGTTGGTCCTGAAGGCAATCCTGGATCCCTCCTGTCGTCCTGCCCAGGGACACCTGAACACAGCAAGGAGCACAGAGATGGAGCCAAACTGCTGAGAGCTGGGCCAGAAGGCAGTCGGTCCACTGGAGTTTCTCATCATTCCTCATGTATGACTTCTTGTTTATCCTTATATTTCCAACAGCTCTTGGCCCAAGTTATGCTCCAGCGTATGAATAGTGTTATTTTCCATGGACTCTGGCATTGCACACTCCTCTGACAGCAAATCCAGCCCTCCTCCCCAGGCAGACACATAGAGATAGACTTGTTTCTTTACACCAGCTTTCAGAAGAGTGGAAGCAATATTCCCTCCTGGAGAGGGAAAACAGTATTCCACTTGTCCCGTCGTGTTATCGTCTGTTGAGTTATTTAATACTCCCCACACTTATTTGGTGATATTAATCACTGAATCTCGATGATACACAGATTTTTAAGGTAGGAAAAATATCCTGCCAGAGGCAAAATATAAAAGGTTGCTCTGCCTGTGTCTGTATCCTGAAAAGGGGGACAGTCAAGTCACTGCAGTGTATCAGATAATCTGATGTTTAGAATGCAAAAATCACAACAGACATCTTACTCAGCACCAGATAAAATCTGAGTGAAAAATTCAATTTAGGAACGTGGTCCCGTTCCAAACCCTTCTGGAAACTGTTTCCAGATACCTGAGGAGCTGCTTCCCTCTACAGGGCTGTGCCTGACCATGACATCTATGGAATAATAGGAATTACAGCTGGAAAATGGGAACTAACAGGCAGCAGGGACAGATGGTTGGAGCAGTGCTGTTTCCTCCTGGAATGTATCAGGGATCCCATCAGCTCCGCTGGAAAAGAAGGTGGTTTGCTTTAATTGACTAAACTTTCCCTGGAGTAAATAAACTGCGCTGGCTTTTTTAAAATGTGACCCTCAGGTATCTAAAGGGTGTAGAAATAATGTTTTTCCCCCAATTTGTTCTTCAAGGGAAGAATATGCATTGTACACAAGTTATGTGGGTCTTTTGCAATTCTCTTGTATTCTGTCACAGAGTGAATCTCTGCTACATTTGAGGAACTCACCCTCTCAAAGAGTATTTGCTCAGTTACTCACACTCCCTTCCTTGCCCGTGGATGGAATTAAACTGTCATTGTATTAAGAGCAGGGTATAAGTACTCTTAGGAACACATAGCATATCCAGTTTAAAAACGGGGATAATCTAGATGTCATTGGGGTATGAAAAAAAGCTCTTTTTCCTGTGAACTCCATAGTCCTTTGGCATAAATTAATGAGGGCATTAAAAGAGACGGACGTAGAAAATAAGTTTGAATTAAATGATTGATGGTTAACCTAAATGATCTGAAATTTAGATTAATATTTGGCAAGCTAATATTGGGTTGGCCCCAGTGTTGTGAGCCATGGGAGGTTGTGGGGCTGCAAGGAGACTCTCATCTCCAAAATCATAAATCCAAAGCCACTGTATGTAAAGATAAAGATAAAGTAAGAGTTGCTGAAGTCTAACTCAGCTAGAATTTGTGTGTTAAAATAAGTAAGAAAAGGTTTTTCAGCTACATAAATTAATAAAAAAAAGGAGATACTTTCATGCTCTGGTGTCAGCATGGGTGTTGATTTGGATGTGGTATTAAATAAATAAATGGATAAAGAAATAAATAATTTTTGTCTTGACTTTCCCCCACTGCCCAAAAATAAAGGATATAATTGGCTTAGGTAAATTAAACAACTTCTGTCCCAGGCATGGGAAACAATTAGAAAAGGAAGACATAAGCCTGGTAACAAGGACTATGTTGAGATAGCCAGCAGATTTGTTATCTGGAAAAGAGCAAATATAATACCTATATTTCAAATGGAGAGAGAAAAATGATCCAAGTATTTATATTCATGTATAGTATTGAAAAAAAAAAATAGTGAAGTAACAATGTGACACATTGAAATACATATAAAATGTCTTTTGTTATAGCACAGTTGTAGATCAGCCCAGATTAATCACTCTGATAAATTCAGGCAGATTTATACCCTTTGTCTAGCACAGCACATCAGGCTGGCAGCCAGAAATTTCAGTCATGGAAACCAGTAAAAAATTGGAAAAGGCATGTTTATAAGGAGAATTGCAAGACTTTAATGTAAATGAATCATAAACAGATGATATAATGACAGGCACTGATGAAAAGTGGATTATAGCACAGATTAGAGATGAACTCTCTGGATTAATTTTGGGATTAATCTTGTTTGCTGTTTTGACAGGAGCTATTCTTGCTGTCTAGGACTTTATTTGCTTTAAAACCGTAAGGGAAAAAGCCTCTTCAGGGTGCAAGATCAATGCACAAAAAGGAACGGACAAAAACTGTCCATAATTTTCTTCTGACTGAAAACTATAAAAGCAGTGAAATTATGCAGTACCTTCCAGTAGAAGTAATGAGACCAAAACAGAGATATATTACTGCTAAAATAAATACATGTCTGCAATAATAGTGCTCTAGACTTGATGATCTTTTAATCTCTATCTACTAATTTGTTTTAATGGAGTATGGGGATTTTTTTTTTTAAATATTAATAGGCTGAAAGAAGAATTTAAACTGCATGCATTGAAAGCAAAAAAATTAAAACTAGCGAGGATAGAGGGAAATATCAAATATTCAATGCTCAATGACACCTCTGTCCTGTGTAATAACATGGGTGGTATCCTATTAGGGGAGAAAATTGAGTATGTAATTACATACTGCATCATAATGCAAATAGTACCAGGGGGGCTGAGTTGACATTTCAAAGGGCAGCTGTAATCCAGATATTCTGCTTTTAGTTTTAATGCTGTAATAGTAGGTTTGGTTAGTTGGGTTTTTTTCCCTGTATGTATAATTTCTATCTACATTAAGACAGTGCTTTGATCAAACACAAAATATTACTACAGGTTGAAAGTATTAATTCTAGGATAATCCATTATCCAAAGCAGTAGGAGTGATAGAACCTCAACCATTCTTTATGATTTTTTTTTCTTCTTCTTTACCCAACCTGGCAAATATTAGCTTTCTAAATCAGAAATCACCAAGTGGCAGAAAAGGATTTTAGATCCTTAGGAAGGATAATAGAAGATATCCAATTCTATACAAATTAAAAAACGCATGGTTTTGTGGTATAGATGTCGAAAGAGCTAGGCAAGAAATGCCCTGCAGTAAAAGGATTAACGCTAATTTCTGTTATTTCTCCTAGTATGGATTTTTAGGATTATGGAGCCTGTTGCTGGCAGAAACTGTGTTGCAGCAGTCATCTTCAGCAAATTTCAGAGGACTCATCCCCTGTTAAATCACAAAAAGTAGAGAAAATACGAGCTTCAGAAATGACCTTGATGCATCTATCATATTTTCTCATCCATGTGGTAAGAGTTATTGTGTGGTTGGTTGTTTCTTTCAGTTCTGCTTTCAAAGAATGTTAGGAACACTGAAAGCATTTGCAGACCACGGCCACCACTTATCTTGTGGCATTTCCAAATTGTCATTGAACCACCCTAATTTCACTAGGACTTTAAATAATCTCCCATGCCAGTCACTTCCCTTGCAGTTAAAAGCAGAAGAAAATTGCACCTTTCTGTTAAAAAAGTTTGAATTTCTTTTGTTTTCTTGTTGGAAAGCCAGCAAAACAAACAACTCTTGGAAGGGAGCTCTTCATGCGTGTTTGAAATGACTTAAATCAGACTGTGAGTGCTCCAGAATTGTTCTGTATTGGATGCAGTGACAACTTCACAAAATCATCAACTTCTCAGTAACTCTCCGAGGGACACGATTTTGTGTTAAAATCTGCACAACAGTGACAAACAAACAGTTTTGTGTTCCTTGATTGGTCCCTCGGGTTTTTAAATCATAAAAATTAATTTAGCAATGCCTCCTCCTGTTTTGCCACGAATTACTTTTTTTATTGCATTGTGAGCTTGGCAACTCTTCTAATTAAAAAGGAGGAAAAAAGCGCATCCCTAATTTTACACTTTTAATCCCAACACAGGTCCATTATCCCACACAAATGTTTCCTGTCAGAAATAATATTTTTAAATATAACAAGAAAAATCCTTGCTCTACCTAAAGAGCACAGTCAGTTAATGACATATTTTCTACGGCAGGCCCTTTAATTTTCATTTTTACCTTGCATGCTCTTAACTTACATAAGCAATACTCTCTGTGTAGCTACTATTGGAGTAAAGTAGGTCCTTGAAGGAGTTCCAATTGAAATAGAAATTAAGAAATAGTTTATTGGATGAGCGTGCAAGACAGATAAATACCTTTATTTAGTTGGAGACTTGCAAGGAAAAGCAAACAGGATTAAAAGGAGAAGGAATGTTTTCATAAATGTTGGGAACTGTTAAATGAATATGCTGGAACATCATGGTATTGTATCTACTTCCCTAATTTATCAACAAAACCATCCGTGCCCTGGAGGTGCCAAGTCCAGAAATGTCTATGACAGTGGTTTTAAAAGGAATTAAATGTGGAGTAACTCATACAAGGTGGGAATGCCTTAGGAAGGTGGACTTTGTCATAGTGCATGCTTCCATGGGAATTTTCTTTCCTAAAGCAGCCAACTCATGGATTTCAGATCCCATGATCCAATTTATACTGTGTCAGGAGTTGAGATGTGCTGCTCTGGGATGCTAAAAGTTAGAGTAAACCCTCCAAAACTGTGCATGTCATTTAAAAGTGGAGTCGGGATGGGAGAGTCAATTGCTGAAACCGTTGTTGCCGGAGAAAAAAAAAAATTAAGATAGGGCAGGGGGAGGTGGGAAGGTACAAAAACCCCCAAAGCATCAAGTGATGCATCCAGTTACCACGATGACAAGCTTAGAGACAACACAGACACGCAAGCCAGGACTGGTTTGTGTTTTTTCATTAAGGTTTTGGTCTCTTCCAGCCCAGTCCCTTCAATGCAGATTAAGGTTAATTTATTGAAAGGGCTGATTGGAATGGTTACCAAACACACGGAGAGCTCCAGCCAAAGCTGATCCCATCACTAAGTCATGTAAAGCTTCCTGTGCTGCGTGGCACGTTTTGCACTGTAGGTAAATTTAGATATTAGGAAGAAATTGTTCATTGTGAGGGTTGTTAGGCACTAGAACAGGTTGTCCAGAGAAGCTGTGGATGCCCCATCCCTGGAAGTGTTCAAGATGGGATGGGGCTTTGAGCAACCTGGTCTAGGGCAAAGTGTTCCTGCCTGTGATAGTGGGGCTGGAAATAGATCTTTAAAGTCCCTTCCAACCCAAATCATGCCATGATTCTATCTGCTCTCCTGATGGACATGCTAAGGAAGTTTCTCTTCTGTCTTGTTATTAATTTAATGAAGCTCATTACTCTAATATGCACCTCTGGCATTGCCTTTAGATTCCCTGCATCCTTGGCACAGCAGGATGAAAGTGTCTGGTGGATGCTAAAAGCACAGAACAAACACACAGCTTAAAACACACCATAGAGCAGAGGAAACTTAACATGATTTAGTCATAGGATAAGCTTTGGCTGAAGCTCACAATGTGTTTTTAAGCCTTATAAGCAGAGGGATTTAGGTTTAAAACAGAAAAGTTTATGAATATAATTTGCTATCAAAGGGACTTAGTGAAAATATCTTGAGTTCATCAGAAATAGAAAATATACGTGGGTTTTGTTTGGTTTTTTTTTAAGTCAAAATGGAAAGAAAAAATCAGCTTCAGGGGAGTTTACTTCTCTACGTCTTGCTTTTCAGTTCATCCAGAAACAGCAGCACAAGAAGGGTCACACAATTTCTGGTATATTTGGCTGCTTCCAAATCCCCTGCTTCTCCTTCTACCTTTATTATCCTAACTTTCTGCTACAACTACTTTTAAGAAGCCTCTACCCTGTTCCCATTAGCCTGGTACCTGTGGGCACAGATTCCTGGGGCTCTGATGACAGAAAATCGTGCAGAAATCTGATTTTGGGGGCTGTGCCTCTTGACACATCCACAGGGTAAAGGGTAACAAACACATCGAGTGTAAATTAGGCTGTCCACTGTAGTGCATAGCAAACAGCAAGGGGATGTGATCTGGGAGGTGGAGCAAAGGGAATGGCTTTCTTTTTTTTTAATCCAGGAGGAAACCTAGGGAAGAGGATGCTTTGCAGAAGCTTCCTGTGGCACAGGAGACTGTGCTGAGTTTAAAGCAGTGACTGTGAGAGGGTAAGGGCTGTCCACCCTGTGAAAGCCTGTAACGCTTTCAACTAAGGAAATTCATCAACCTAGTCCTCCAGTCTAGTAATTTGCAATAATTTTTTTTTTAAAAGCTGAAGGGGATGTGACTGTATTAAATGAGGGATTTCTAAGAGAACTCTGTAATATTTTCCGTGTATAGTTAGAAATGTAAACACGTTTGGAAGGGGTTCAAGGGACCCAGATTTAGAGGTGTGAGGGATATGCTTCACCCTGCCCATAAATCGGATGCTGAACGAACTAGATGTGGGTACAGGTGCTTAGTTCGGGATTTTCACTTCTGTGGTTTTTCACCACTTGCAGAAATTGCTGGGACTTCCATCCCCCTTCTGAAAGAGCAGGACAGAGCAACAAACCCTTCCCATCAGGCCACAGATCAGGCAGCAGACGGCAACTTTGGGGAGCCTTCAATGGGGCTGGCTTGAGTTAGAGATGAGCCCCATCCCCTTCCAAGAGAGCACAATGCTGGGCTGAACTGGGAATTGGATCATGTCTAAGCGCTGTGTCTGCATTCAGAACGCAGCAGAGTTTTGCTGTACCTGAGCCAAGGGCTTGACTCGAGCCAAGTTCTAATTAGGGCTAGTAACTTCACAAAGAAATGCTCTGTGTGTTGCCATCAGGAGCTCTGTGTTACCTGTCTCCTCTGCTGATATTTTTGAGAGGATGAACCATCTCCAGGGCATGGCTGGTCTCTGAGGGCTGCTTATAGCACTCTGTTTTAACACCTGGAAAGGAGAAAAGGGCCATCTGATTTGGTAACTTGTTTCTATTTCTTATAACCAGCTGGATTTAGGAGTGACCTGCTATGAGCACTCTCAGGAGAAGTGAAAGCAGGGTACCCTCTGAAGCAATCAGCAGCTTTTAAGTAGTTTGCAAATCAGGAACAACTTGCTCTTTCCCAGTGTAATGTCTGGGTGAAAAGAGGCACTAACTTGAACTTCATCGTGGCAAAGACAAAAAGACAAAGCCTGGGAAACAGTTTTGAGGGCAGTTGTTAACGTGGATGACAAAAACCAGAGCAGCCTCCCTAATTGATTTTCTGAGCCCCTGGTTCTCAGCCTGATTGTGGGTTGTGCTGCCTAATGTTACTCTCCCCTCTGTAATCCCTTGCTGTACAGAGAAGGGGAGAAAGTGCTGTGGGACTGCAGTAAAGGCAGCCCCGTTTTCTGCTCCCTGTCATCCCACGTGCCCCTGTGAAAATAGCTTGGGTTTGTTCAATAGATCTGCTGCCTGCATCCCCATGCTTAACGTGTCTCTTTGCTGTGGAGCTGAGCTCAGCTGCAAAAGCATCTCAGCACCTCATTCCTTTCAGAGTTCACGCTGCCAAAGCCCTACACCAGGAGCAGAGGTGATGTTCTCCCTGGCCAGCAAAACGCAGAGAGGCACAGAAGGGCTCGGTCCACCCAGCACACTTGTCTTACATCAATCTACCCTTGTGCAGGTGTGTCACCCCTTTTTTATTTTATTTCTAGAAACTATTGTTTTATAGAAAAAAACCCAGCCTGGTTCTATTCAGTGCACATGCTCCTAATTTTATTCTGTGCAGGCATTGAGCTTGGGGAATAAGAACATCTGAGGCTGCGGGCTGCCCTGTGTTGCGTGCCTTTGAGTTCACTCTGGACAAAGGGCAGGTCTCAGGCATGCCCTACCACAGAGCTTTGCTTCCCTGCCAGCACCAGCTGCCTCCTGGAACCCTTCTGCATGAAGCTCCAGGGCAGAAACAAAGGTTCCTCTCCCCTATCTCGTGTCCACAGGGAAGCTACACCCCGTGGGCGCTGATTCTCTGCCCACGAGGGCAAAAGGACAATGTCGTGTTTGCTGCAAGTTTACGGGTTAATATTTGGAGAGTGTGACATAGCAAAGGCCGTGCAATGCCTCAGGCTGCTTCAGCATGCAGGGCATCCACATCTTGTTAACATGCCACCCTAATTCCACTCTTTTGCTTCACAGACAAGTACCACTTTATTAGCCACAAATCTATTATCTCCTCATTTGAAGGGCTCTGAATAGGCTTACAGCAACATTCTGCTTTTGTAATACAACAAGTCCTTTCACATCGGTTAAAAATACTTTAAGAAATGAAAAATAAAATTCAACAGTGACAGACATTCCAGTTGTTCCTTTCATCCTCCCAGTGTGAGCCAGCAGGTGCAACTTGACAGTCTTTAAACAAACCTTCCCCCTGCTTTGTGGCTGAATAAAGGCTTTGACAAATACTTATCCTTTGATATGATGTGTACTTGACAAAATTCACAGGGAGATCTGAACTGCTGCTTTGAAGCAAATACTTATTAGAACACTGGAGCACTAAAGTGCACTGTGATTTGGCTCGGTTGCTAGTAAGACATCAAGTAAAATGTGCCCATTATGTCAATTCAAAGCCAAGTCTAAACACTGACTTCTGAGAAATCTGAAGAGAATATGTGGTTGTGCAGCTCTCCTGCTTTATTGCTTATCTAATTTGCATTTCCTTCTCTGTCTGTCAGTTCCCCTCTGCTTTTCCAGCCGAGCGGTTGGTGAATCATCTGGAATTCATTAGATATTTTCCATTACTTTATTTCACTTTCCACTTTCAAAGCTTCTCTTCCTCTCCCCCAAAATGCAATGCACTTCCAGCTAAACATGAAAGAGGGTGGCAACCTGTTTCTCTTTCACAGCTTCAGGCTTGTTCCAGATTTGTATTCAGTGTGGAATACTTAGCCTAGGATATTTGCAAAGGTGCCATGAAGAGTGGACCAGCAGGGAGGACAGAAAGACTCAAACTGTTGCCCAGGAAAGATGTGTAGGTGAAATGAAACTAATGCATCGCTTTCTGCGCTGGAAAACACACCCCCAAAAAAACACAACTTCTAGAACATCTTCTCTCTATGTCTTGAAAATTGCTGTGAAATGTTACAGTTCATTACAACATCATCTTTCTTTCCAGCATGTTGCTAACCCCCCTGGCCTGCTAATAGCTGTGTGTCACCTCCACACGTGGTTCCCCAAGTCTGGAGAGCACCCAAAAGATGCCTGACCTGCCTCTTCCACAGCAGATGGCACACAATATCTTCCTGGTAGAGGATCTCTCTCTGATCCTAACAAGCTGTCTAAATCAGCAGGGGTGTTTTGAGATGCAGCTTCTGAAAGCTTAGGAGATGCAAGTTCAAATCCGGAACTTGGTGTAAATTTTAAATACTCAGCGTAAGTAACTACCAGAGCACCCTCCTTTGATGTGTGGTTTATTCACTTTACCTTGACATTTTTACAGCAGGAGTTCATAACTTTCTAACAAGTAAGAAATCCTCATTGTGAAACAAGACTTGGTATGGTCATCGTTGCCTGAGGTGGCGAATTCACAGAGTTAGAGCAGACAGCTGTACCAATTCAAACTGCCCTTAAAACAGGAGAGACATTTTCCCATCCAGCCCTTCTGGATAGATGAGAAACAACCTCTGGCTGGGAGCAGGAGCAGTTCATTGCTGGGTTGAGCAGAGAGGTGGTGGTGGCTCAGCAGGACTGAGTGTGTTCGGTGGTCAACCCCTGGCAGGCTCCAGACCTGCAGGATGTGTCTTATCATCCTCCATCCACCACCTGCAGGCAGAAAGCCTTTCTCCCAGCTCAGGCTGAATAAATGAATGCATAAAATATCAGCGAGCAAGCCAGGAGGAAAGGTGCTCCAAGTTTTCTTGTTTTCCCTGCTGTCACAGGAAAAGTGCTTGGAATCCTTGATTTGTCAAAATGTTCGAGAGGGAAATGACACTCATTGCTTTTTTTTTTCTGAGAACTAGCATGTAAACAGAGTGAGTGTTATGTTTTGCTTTGAACATGCAAGTTACATCTTAAATGTTACACCTTACAGCACGTGTAAAGGCGTATATAAACACACAGGGAAAAATAATCCACCTGCCAGACCGGCTGCCCTGGAGAATGGTTTTGGAGGGCACTTGCAAGTAACCCTGGGCAAGGAGAACAGAGGGCTTTGCATGTCTAGACCATGTTCAGACATGGTATGGGACTTGCCTCGGGTATATTGAGGTCTGTCTGCTCAGCTTCAAGTGGAATTAAATTGTGGTTTGAGAAGCTGTTCTAGGAGAGGGTTGTGGCTTTCAGGTAATCCTGCTGTCGGGTGATGTAATCAGAGGGAGCAGGGCAGGCTCGAGTTCATCCACAGGGTTTGGCTTTCTGTTTCTCTACCTAGACCTGTCTAAGGGTAAATCCCTTGGGAGCAGCGAGGGCTACGTGCTTGAAAGCATCTCCGTTGTCAGTAAGCCTTGCCCTCCGACACTGAAGAGGGCATGTGCCACTCACGTCCTTTGGACTTGGCAGCTTTCAGGAAGGACAGGCTAAGCTGTCAAGGTTTGTTAACCTCTTGGCCCCAACACAGTAAACTACACACGTTCAGCAAGAAACCACGAGCGCTTTGCCTTAACTCAGCAGGGTGAGAGTGCTGAGCAAGGGGCCTCGGCGAGGCGTGTGTGTGTGTGGACCTTATCTCAGCAAGCAGGAGTGCTGAGCCAAGAGCCAGGGGATGGCTCTGGCCCCAGACTAACGAGCCAGACTTTGCTGATGCAAGGGCTCTCAGATTTGGGCTCCTGGACGTGGCTGGAGACGCCGAGGCTGTAATATCACAGTACCTAATGGCTTGGCATCACCTCCCCGCGCTAACAACCACAGGGGCTCAGCCTGCTGCTTAGCAGAAAACCTATTAATTAGTAGTGCTAAGCCAGGAACAGCGGAGAGTCCTGCAAAATTCATATCAGTGTCAGCCCTGAAAGGGCTTTGCCTCTATTAAAGAGATTAATAGTTGCCGTATAGAAAGTGCAAACCTGCTGTTGCATCTCCCGGCTCGGCTGAGCGTGGCACCCGTCAGTCTTTCGTGGGGTGGTGGAAGAGCTGTCACCCCTTTGTCAAAGGCTGAACGAGTCTGCTTTGCCCTTTTGTATGTAAACTTCTTCTTTTTGTTTTCAGGCGACCTCTTCTTGCATCTAAAATAGATGCAGCTCCTGGATTCGCATGAGACAGAGCCATAGCACAGCATCTATGGGAAAGGAGTGCACGGGGCGAAATCTGGAAGCCCTCAGAGAAATTCACTGTCAGATTGGAGTAAAGGGGGAAAAAAGAGCTGAGTTACCCAGGTTTGAGGAGGTTTTTTACATATGTCCATGAGATTTTTTTTTTTTCCTAAATGGGAAACATTGGAAATGGGTAGGGGGAAAAACCAAACTTAAACCTAATTATGTTCCTCAAACTAGTTATTTGGAAAGTAATATATGTTTCATCTTCTCTGACAGAAACCAGGGAATTAGGGAAGGTGATTTCTTTTCCTCGTATTTTCCACAAGCTTCATTCACTTCCCATGTCTAGTAAATGTTTCTAGGAGTCTGTAAAAAGACATTGGAGAGGCTCCCAGGCTACCAATATTCAATTAGCATTTAGTACTACACTCTCCTCTTTGCAAATTAACAACTCTGCAGTTTCCATAGTGACCTAAACAAGGGAAGAATCAGCTGATTTAAGTGAAGATAAACAGGCAGCAATGTACATATTTTAAATGAGTTTGGGGATTTGTTGTTTGGCTTTTCGCTTGGGTTGTTGGTTGTATTTTTTTTTTCTCAAGGTGTATTTGGAGTAACAGACTGTAATCCTCACTTGAAAGTCTCTGGGCAGCCAGACCCTGGTGTGAAACTATTTTGGGTGCTCTTCAATGCTGATGCTTCCGAGTAATAAATGGCCAGGAAAGGATATTCTTCATTTTCCTGTAGCTTCACCACCTCTTTTTCCTTATGGCATCACAACTTAAACAGATGCACATCTGTGATCCGTATATTTCTCAGAAATCTGAGTGACAAATGAGACTCCTTGCAATGCAGAAGGGGCCCAG
The DNA here is from genome assembly GCA_013396755.1 of Sclerurus mexicanus. Taxonomy (NCBI): domain Eukaryota; kingdom Metazoa; phylum Chordata; class Aves; order Passeriformes; family Furnariidae; genus Sclerurus; species Sclerurus mexicanus. Next base: position 392,416 of record VWZF01006291.1, on the reverse strand, counting down.
TTACCCTGGGAAGAGCCCACTGCGGCAAGACACTCTGCTTGTACTACAGAAAAGACATCCGGCACAAAATCAGGTTCTTGCACAGAGTTCCTTGAGCTCTGCTTTTAAAAGTGCCTCTTTTTAGACAACGATAAGTAGATGTAGCCATCTTCCTGTTTTGTTTGTTGTTGTTTTTTGTTGTTTGGGTTTTTTCTTTTTTAATTAGGGGCTGGGAGAGCGTGCTCAGAGATTTGGTGTGGGCAAGGAGTGCTGAGACGTGGTAGGTAAGCAGATGGTTTTATGCAACGTGACATTTAAATTGCAGTCTATAACATGTTTGCGCAGCACTCAGATCAATGGCTATCCCCCTAGAATTAGGAAAATCATGATTAACATTTGGTTGGTTGTGCAGATGGAGCTTCAGAGGTAAAAAAAGCACATGTTCTGTATTAGTTTTGTGAAGATCAACCAGAGGTAAGAACCTTTTCTTAGATTTCCCCCAAAATAGTGGCACAGTGCTCCCCTTTCTTAGGGAGGCTGAGCACAACCTTGTGATGAATGGAACACCTCTAAACCACAAAACAACTGTAAACTGCCCATAGAAACTTCCTGCCTTTTAAGGGCAATATTTCTCACAGTTTCTAAAGTGTTTTGCTCCAAAATGAAGGTGAAGGGAAGGAACTAATTCCAAACTCCCATCCTTCCAGCCTGCAGTATTTGCAGCCGCTGCCGTGCTTTGCCTGCAGTGGGTTCTTCCACATTAGCTGAAGTTTTAGGATCTGAGCATTGAGGCTGAGTCTTCTCTGCCACCCATCCTGCTCCCTGGTGAGAGTTGTTTAGAGCCCCTCATCGAGATTTTGGCTCCCATTAAGCCAAGTCAGTGCAGGTGCTAAACTGGCATAACTAGTCCAGCTAACTACCAGTCTCAAAGTTACTTGGTGGGGGAACAAGCTCCCTAAGACGCTCAGGCTGTTGATGTCACCGCAGCAGACATGTATATTTAATGGTTTCTGTACAGTTGTATTGTTCTGATACATCTATAGCAGCATTCCGTGTGAGAGTCTATATGGTGTGGGTAATAAGACAAATTAGGTATTCCAGCTGCGAAAACACAGAGAATAATGTGCAGTTCAGCTGCAAAAATAAGGCATTCGTGTGACATTGTGTTCGACCCTCTTCCCCTGAGAGGTGTCCCTTCTAGGTCAGCGTGGAAAAGACAGCCACTGCCAACACCGTGTAGTCCATTAGCCTGGCAATCAGGATACTTGCCATTCTGTGGTTGCCAGTTGTGTGTTTTCAGCAAATATCCAAGTCGAAGGAAGAAAACTGGACCACCAAAATTCAAAAGATATTAGTAGAGATAAACACAGCTTGATTTTTGGTGGGGGATAGTGTGTGCGAGAGAGGGAGAGAGTGAAAATGTATAAACCTTTTGAACATACTTGGTTTACACTAAAGAGGCAATTTCACAGCTTAGAACATTTAGCAAGGGTCTTCCCATTTGGGTCCCTTTCAAATGTAAGTATGTATTTTATTTGCCTTTGTTTATTTCCATAATTGTCATCACCGTCTTCATCTTTCATCCTGGTAGAGCCTTTGGGTGGTGCAGGTCCCTGCGAGAGAAGTTCATTGATCCAGCCATAATTTTCCAGGTGTGTATATACAACTGTGAATTACACACTTGCACCACTTAGGTGTGAGCAGCAACTCAAAATTCCTCTGAGAACCACCTCGTGGCTTTCCTTTTTTTAGCATTCCTGCTGCTGGCATCTGGCTGCTTGGAAGGTCCTGGCTCTGCACGTTCTTATCCTGGTATGTGGCTGGATGCTTTAGCAACTGTTTAAAAATGTGAGCTCATAAATGACAGGAAAATCCATGAACTGCCTAGTTCTGTATTCAATCAGGGTTTGTGAGTTTTAAAATTCTTATTATATAATAACAAAAACAGCTTCAAGGGTGCAGACTCAGAAAGTGTCAGCTGGAAGGATTAGGAAAAAAGCCCTTTTGCAGCAGATCTACTGAAAGAAACAACGGAGATTTTGTGTCGTCTAAGTTTTCCCTAATCCAATACATCCTGTATTCTATTCAAAGCATCACTTCACAGTGTGATTCTCAGCTAGTGTGTATAATTCATTTGCTAATGCAAATTGAACTGTCCAGGCAACAGCTCTTATTTAAGAAAAAGGGAAAAAAGAAAAGGAAGGAAAAAAAACTCCAAGCAAAACTCCTGCAGGAAAACTGAAGTTCTTTGCTGAATAATTGGATTCACTACTTTGCACTTGCTGTACGGGTTTTTCTTCCACGCACATCAACCTATTGTCTGCTTTGGGGCAAACCCCTTAGCTTCATTATCCTGAGATGTGCTCTAATTTACCTCAGCTGCACAGCAAGCAGGGAATCACAAAACTTAGCAATATTCTGGAATTATTATGGTGGCCATGGCCACAACAGCTGCACAGGCCGAGCTATGACCTGTTTTTCTGCATCCTGTGAAGATGATGCTCACAGGCTGAAGATTCAGGGAGACTTTGAGAGAAGTGTATGCCAGCCCCCTGCCTTGGTCCGTGGTGAACAGTGATATTTTATGGCCCAAGGTCAAGCTGATCAGGGAAAATCCAAAACCAGATGAGATGCTAAATGGATATGCAAGCAGGTACACCCAGAGCTGATTTCGGTCATGGGCCATGTGCCAGTGGGACAGACCAAGCGCAGAGGGCTGTGGTCCATTCTGAAATTCCGATTTTCAAGAAGCCCAGACAACAGTGACCGATTTGATTCTGAAACTTGGAGGTCTTGCTGGATCTGGAATATCTGTTAGCTGTAAACATTGGGGTAAAAAGAGTTGTTAAGAGGTTTAAAAATGCTGTGAAGAACTTCGCTCTCCTCAGTGATGGATGTGGCACCTTGATGCAGCATTGCTAAGATCAGACCTGTAAACAAACACATTTCAGATGGGAGAAGAGCCACCGGTTAAACCACCTTGCAGATCCTAGAGCTCACTTGGGAGATCTGCTGGGGGTTGTGTTTTTGTGTTTGGTTCTTCTTGGTTTTTTTCTCTTTTTTTTTTCATTTCCCAGCTTGAAGTGATTCTCTTGCAGCTGCAATAGTTAATGAAGTGCTGAAAATGGAGTTGTTATTCATACTGGGGGGAATTAGCCTTCCCTCTGCTGGCTCCCCACAGGCTCCAGGAGTCACTGGGATGGGTCACGGGGGAGGACTTGGCTCTTGGCTCCAGCAGCGCAGCCTGATGAGCAAAGCTGGGGACTTGCACAAACAAACATCCAGGCAGCTGCATCCCACCCAGGTTGGTGATGGGAGGACAAACTGTGAGGTGTGGCAGGAGATCCCCTCGCTTTCTGTGCTCCTGCCTTTCCTCTGCAGCAAGTGGAACTGCAGGAATCCTCCTACAGGCAAAAAGTGCTTCAGTTTAGGAAAAAGCCCCCTTTTTTTGCATTTGTCAACCCAGGTGTTGACGTTTGTCTTCCTTTGGTTTATTTCACGTAAGGCACAGCCACAGACACTCTCACAAATAAACAGACATGTAAGACATTTGCTAGCTTTGCTAGCATATTTACTTTTCTGGTGTGAAACTAATTATTTCTTTAGCAGATGTCTTGGTTGTGCAGCCCCTTCCGGCAAAGATCATGTCCTGAGAATGGAAAAAAAAAGTAGTTCAAAACCTGGTAGAATGATAGCAAACATATAAGGATAGCTGAACAATTAATTGAAATAATAAATGACTCACTTCTGCAGGACCCTTAGTGAATCTGAATCCTGGACTTCCTGTGCTGTGTAAAGAGCCCTGATAGTGTTTATTTAAACGGGAAACATTCCCTGCAAGGAAATGGGTAAATAGGGATCTCAGATGTTCAAAGCTGAGGCCCTGCAGAAGAACCACCAAAGCTCAGGGCCACCCTAATTTGTGTACACCATTGGTTACATCTTATTTCGATCAAAGATCTGTCACTCAATGCTTGTTCACATGATTTGGTCTTATTGAGCTTGCAAAAATTGATCTTGTTTGATTTTAGTCTGGCGGAGCTTCTGTCTCTTCAAGCTTGGATGACAGCTACAGACAAAAGCAACACCAGATTAACCTGACTCGGACAGTGGCTGGCTGGTTTTGGTCCTGTCTGGGAACAAAAAGGAGATGTATATAAACACAAGAAATTATCAAAGCAGGTAAAGATAAACATATTTAAAACTAAATCAAAACTGCCCGTCTCACATTCTTGAAGGAACAGTTTGGAGAAACAATTATCCAAAGACATTTTCAGGCTGCAGCAATCAGTGGACATCAGCTCTTTCATTTGCCAATGCCTTCTGCAGTGTTTATGTGAGCTAAGTAACAGCGACGATTCTCTCCAACCACGTCTCCAGCCTGTGTGAGATAAATCTTTCCAAATAAATGAAACAAGAAGATGTCTCCAAAATGTGCAAGGTACAACGTCGCACTTCCAGCGTGCTCCAGGGACAGCCTGTCAATAGGATTGCTTCTCTCTCAGCAGTGCCTGGTGGAGCTGCAGACAGAAAATCCCAAAGAAATGTCAGTGATGCCTAAAAGAACGATAAAGTCATTTCCAAGTTATTTTCAAAGGAGGTATCTCCTTCTCCCGTGGCATGGCAATAAAGCTGTCAGAGATTCGAGCAGGCAGCTGGCCCCAGAGCACGGGGCTTCTGACCTGTGTGTTTGCATAAGTCAGATACAGAAGTTGTAGCACAAATATCTCGGAGAGCGTTCGAGCTGAGACAGTCTGCTGTGTTCATCAGAGGCTGAGCAACACAGGAGTACGAAACACAGTGAGAAATTCAACTTGCCACTGAAATTTCCAGCTCAATCATGGGCTGGACCACCCCGTGTGGGATATTTGGTCCCCACGACACACTGGGGTGTCACTGGAAGCCAAGAGGCATAACCTGGTCTGTGCTTAGGGACTGTCCACTAAAATGCTTGGCTTTAGCTCTGCCACAGTGCTGATAACTGCATTACTGGTGTTGTGGGAGCTGGGTGAGCACAGAGCTCATAGACCTAGGAGTGCAACTGAGTTTCTCTCCTCTCAGTTCCTCCTTGGTACCTCTGTCTGTCTTCTAAAATCAGGTCAACCCAGAATGTAGCAGAAAACAGTAGGCTCGTGGTTTGGTTTGTTTTTTTTCTTGTTTTGGTTGTTTGGGGTGGTTTTTTTTCCCCCTCCGCTTTTAACAGGGGAGATCTTTTTTTCATCCTCTCTTTGTGGAAGTGTCTGTGGGAATGGACCACCACAGAGGCACTGGGAAATGTAGTGATAATTCAGGGTAATTCCGTACCAGATTCTGGCTGGTTATAAGCGACTCCCAGGGAGCTTTTCAGTCTGGTTTAAACCCAACCCCTGTTAACAAGGAGACCACATCACTCGTCAGGAGGCTTGCATGAACTGCACTGCTGTTCCAGCACAGATCCTGGTAGAATGCACCACCCTGGGAATATGAACAGCATCTCTATCCCAAAAGCCTTTCCACTGTGCAGAGGGCTGGCTGTGCCTGCTTTACTGCTTCTGGTTTCCTTGCTGTAAGTGATGCTCAAAACCGCTGCTTGTCCAGAGTGCCTGCTTGGGTATCATTTGCAAGGACAAAATATGTGTTGTTTGTTTTTTTTTTAAAAAAAAGAGGAAGAGGAAGGAAAAAGCCTGTGAAAAAATAATTGATGCTTACACAAGTATGAAAGTTACTCAAAGGCACCAGTGGTGCTGTTGTGAAGTGCTGGAACGATTTAAGCCCTCAACAGATTTAGAGCCTTAAAAGGCACACAGCAAATGTTAAGCAAGCTGCTTTCCCCTGTGCCTCCAGGGCATTGGTTTTAAACACCTAAGCTCCACTAGCCTTTGGTTTTTCCATTTTTAGGCAGGAAGTTTATTAGAAAGGAAATACACATCCTGCAGGAAAGGAGAGGCCTCTGGTAGTTTCCAAGTCAGCATTTACGTGACTCAGGTTCATTTTGAGAAGAATAATTTATAGTGGTGTGAATAAATAATAGCAGTGAGTTCTACCTGTCCAAACACGATACATAATACCCTGGGAAGACTCCCTCTGCTGTGTGCTAATGAGGGATTGTTGGATTGTTGGCTGTTACGTTATGAGTGTCTGTAATGAGTAAATCACTTGAAAATACCTGACGTGCTCAGGTTTGCTTAAGCAGCACTTGTCAAACTGCATCTACAACCCAACGTGAGACACGAGTTCAGTTTACTTGTGTAATCAGTGTGGTCTCTTTGCCTGCATTTGTCAGCAGCAAAAGCAGGATCAGCTGCTGAACTCAAAATATCAAGGATTCAGGGTGGTTTGCATGGCATGAAATTGCCATTGTATCAGTGCCTCTTGAGCTAATAAATACAATGGGGCATCAGGTAGGTGCCTAGCTCGGCTGGGAAGATCATTTAATTTTAAGAGCAATAGCGAAATGCTTTCAATTTGTGTGTGGAGAAACATTTTCAGGGTGCTGTTCGTCCCACCAGTGTCGGCTGCTCCTCTATCTTGTTCCATAGCGAGTAATTCTTCTTTTCTTTCTCATTGCAGCCTTACTGAAATGGCTTTTTCTATAATTTTTTTTAAATCATCCAAGAGGAGAGTGCTGTGTGGTTCTCTCCCTGTCCAACACTGGTTCTTGAAAGAGAACCTTGAAACTTTTTCATGAAAGGAAACTCTCTGAAATGTTGCTTTTCTTTTCTATTGCATCTCTTCGTTGTTGCTGGCAAGAGACCTTTAGAGAGGTAACCATTTTTTCCTCTCATTCTTGCAGAGTAAATAAAATGCTTGGGCATTGCAAATTTTCCCCTGCCTGGTGTAGCCTACGTGTGTTGTGCTGGCTTTTTGCACAAGCAGAGTTTTCTGACTCGTTTTCAGAGAAAAAAACAACCAACCAACAACAAAAATAGTGCAAAGAGTAGTCACACAATTTACAGGAGCAATAAAAATTTCTCACCGTTCTACCAATTTTTTTAGTCAGGCAAAGGTTAATACATTCATTTTCCTTGGTTATCCTCCTTGTAACATCCAGGCACTGAGCTTTACTATTAGAGCTGTGTAGGAAGGAAGTCTTGGCCCTGTTAATGTCAGGCTTTTGACAAGGGCACAATTACTTTTAATGTCACAAATGAGATTTAGGGTTTTTTTTAATTTCTTTCAACTGACTGAGAGTGCAGGTTTGGGTTTTTAATTGCTTGATGTGAACAATTGTGGTTAATTGGATTAAGAACACAAAGCCAGCTCATGGAGGACACCAAAACCTTACCCACGGCTGTGGGTCACCACTGATTTGAAGTCAGTCTTGAAGTGCTGACATGGATTTCAAAGGTTCCATCTCTTATTTGCAGTTCATTGAGCCTGCCAGTTCCACTGCCCAGCATTCATCTTAGTCAAATCAGCTCTTCTGCACTTTTTTCTCTTTTTCTTGCATGCCCTCGTGGAAATAGGGACTCCTAGTGAATCACAAGGTGAAACTACACCACTGAGAGTGGACAAGTGGTTGTACCACTGAACACGGTTTTATCCTGCTTTAATTCCTCACAGAGTATTTGCATTACTTTAAGCTAGGTTTTGTGGTGGGGGTTAGTTCCCCGCCTGCATTTGTGCTCGGTGCTGATTACTTTGGATCCAATGAATTTAGTATTCAGTGAGCAATTCTCTCTCTCAGTCATATGCATAGCTTCTTCCCATCTGGCATCACTATGGCTACTACTGGCCCAGTGCAGTTTCCATGGTAGTCAATGGAAATTTTTGAGGCTGGCTTCACAAAGCAACACATCCAGCACAGGAGAGAAAATATGTCAGTCCCGAAAAGGTACTGACAGAGCTCACATTTCCTTTGTGTTGCCCTACTTATGGAGTAGGGAAAGAAGAAACTGTAATTGCCACCTGACAGATGGGTCTCCAGATTCATCCAACGTTTGTAAAAGGGTGGAGAATTGTAAAACTGGGTTTTTCAAGCACCAAGTCAGCAGCCCAACTCTGGTGCCATCCTTGAGGAAAGAGCTGTGGGATGAAAGCAGATATAAGGTAGGGGGAAAATCAGCTAACACTGCATCATATTCACAGATTTGGAAACAGATCTTCGCCCTTACAACAAAAAGAAAGATCCCTCCAAATCCTTCTATGGTTGTTTAACGAAGGTATGTGTGTTTGATGTCTGATTAATGCAAGTCCTCCTCTATACCTTTTCCAGGAATCAGAAAATTGAAAGGTCACATCGAACAAGATTCTTAAATGAGTTGAATTACTGTAATCAAGGGCAGAATTTGGACTGGTATCTTGATTTTATTGATGTCATCTGCTTCGTGTGTCTCTAATACAATGGGAATACGAGAGTTAGCAGTTTCAGTGCCTTATGAAAGAGACCAGAGCCCCACCAGGAGAAAGAAAGCTACAGTATTTCAAAGTGATTTTCATGTGAACTTTCTAACTATTATCCTCTTCCCCCCCTCTTCAATAAATTCTTTTTCTGTGTATTAAAAACCACTTTCCCTCCTCTGGAGATATTTTCCCTATCCCATGCCCTCTCCACTCCCAGCTTCCATGACCCTCTTTTTACCTTTCTTTTCACACGGTAGACAATTTGGGTTGTTTTCAAACAAATCTGAACTCTTACTTTGTTCTGATTTTATTTGTGGCCTGAAAAACAAAACACATTAACTTGAAACAGACCCCGCATTGCCTAGGAGGGTAACTTGCAAAGTACTGATGCTTGGAAAGTTCCCAAAAGAAAACAAAGCCCAGCAGTCTTGCCTTGTTTGTAGAGCTGATGGAGATCATTGACTCCTAAACCTTTGCCATCTCCTTCCAAACAGCCCCCTAAAATAACAAATACACTGGCTATGTCAAACAGTTACGGTCTTCTGAATCATGGGCCAGACACGAGAGTGACATTTAGGCTGTTCCTGCACATAAACATGAGTTTTGGGGCAGCTCTGTCACGCATAGCAAAGCTGTTTCCTTCCACTGGGAATGTGGCCTCGTGTCCTGTAGGGAACAATGGAAGTGATGGCTCTAGAAAACAAAGTCCTCTCCATGTGGCATGAAGTGCCTCTTCAGGGGTTTTGTTTATCGCTTCCTGATGATACACAAGCAGGGATGTCAGTGTTGTATTCCCCAAGTCTGATTTAGAAGGCAAAGCAGACAGGAAAGTTCCAGGCAAGGGGTCAGGCTTAGGAGAGCAGAGGGATTTTGTAGCTGTGACGTGCCCGCACCTCAGCGTGTCAGAGAATGTGTGATTTAATTCAGCTTGCAGAGCAAACACAGGCCAATCGTGACGCTCCAGCATTCGCTCAGCTGGCAGAATGGAGCCAAACATTGTAAGTTATGTATTTCTCTATGATTGTGCAAAAAGAAGGGAATTTACCCAGGCGGGTCCTGCCGTATAAGTGTTTTTAATGATAGCCTGTAGCAAAGCAATTGCTCACTCAAAACTAAAAATTTGATAGTGAAACTTCATTGCTAAAGAAGTTGAACATTTCACACATATCACAGAAAAATGTCACTCCTCATTGATGCTATGCTGTACATATAGTTTAAATGTTTAAACGAGAAAAACTTTGCAGCCTTAAGGGAGATTCCCAGTCAGAAACAGAGAAGGAAGAGGGCACCACTAAATACAACTTTGTCCAAAGACACAAAGGTGGGAGTTATTTTCCTGCTCAAATGGGAACATAAATGTGGCGACTATAAGAAATGCCATTTGTTTCTTCTTCTGTTTCTGAAGCACCTGCAGTGCTGCCAGTGTTGCTGCTGGTAAAACACAGAGATGCTTATGCCTTTGTAGCATCTCTTATAGCTTAAAAAAAAAAGGCAACACAGAGTGGTAGCTGGGCTTTTCTCTCTGCTTTCAGTAGGACTTACCACAGGCTGAACATGTGTGTTTGCTTGCTAGGCTTGGTTGCCCTGCCCTGATCCATGAGAGTGATCCGTGCTTATCAAAACCTGCACATGGCAGCGCCAGCAGCGTCTGCTCTGCCTTCCAGGGGCAAAGGGTCTTCTGCAAAGACTGGCACACGTTTGAAGGGCTCCATGCCAAAGGCACAGGGCATATTGATGTCACTGGGAGCCCATCAGTCATATGAATTAATGGGGAGATTGATCACAGCATCCCTTTTTAAAATTGATTTCCCCTTCATGCCTTCCTAAGATATGCCTGCTCTCCTTGGTTTGGCTTTCCTCATCCTCCCTTCTTCCCCTCTACCTTTTACATTCCTGTGTTGGCTTTCCTTATCCTTCCTCCTTCCCCTCTCCATTTTACATTCTTATGTTTTGGACATAAGAAGCCCAACTATATTGACAGGAACACCCATCTCACAAAACCAGCACGAAACAGGAATAGTAAAAGAATCTCTCACTCACCTGTTGTGTGCAATAGATGAGTCTGGTGAGAAATGGGGCACTGAAAACCTCCTTTCCCTCTTGCAGCAGCAGCGTGGCTCTCTGGATTGACTCCAAAGCAGGGAATGGAGTGACACTCCTGTGAACACTGACTGGGAGACACCAGCCCTGAGAATCTCCTCTCACAGCACCGTCTCTTCCATTGCATTATGCAAATGTGTTACGTGCCTTCACTGCTCTCAGCATTTCTCTTTTCAGGCCCCGTTTACATGGAATTACTGAAGGCATCTAAGTAATAACTTGAAAGGAAATAGACTCTTTCAATGAAATATTTTGAAATTGCAATCAGCCCTTGAAAAGGAGAGTGAAATCAGGGACAAGTAACAGATGGTGGCGGTGGCTAATCTTTCAGCCTATTATTTTACCACATGGGGGTCTATGCCACAGATTTTCATGCCGGAAATAAAAGAGAAATTAATCATTGTGTGACAATTTTTTGGTTAAACAGGGCTCTCTGTTGCAGTGATATTTGTCTCCATCTAGAAACCATACGCAAGGCTGTGGCTCCAAGAGAGGTCCAGCTGCACGTGGGCTGATTTTGTGGTGACAGACATCACATGGCTTCGGAGGAAAAGAGCTACTCTAGTTAGTTTATATGGAGAAAATGAATTTTTTGGCCATGCTAAGCAGTCTGTGCAAGGAAACCTACATGCAAACACACAATGGGCTCTAATAGGAAATGGCACCTTCTCTGTGGAACTGAACAGAGAATTACATCACATTTGTGGGACTCTGTGGGATGGTTAAAATGAGAAAATATTTTATCCTATGTTATTTAACAGTCTCTTAGCTGGCCTTTTCCCACTGAAGGTAGGAGTGCTTTAATAACTGCAGGCCTTTATACCTAAATTGTGTTCAAATATAGGAAAATTCTATAAATTTACGTATTAAATTCCAATCAAACTTTGCAAGGTTTTTCTACGAGAGGAACACACAAAGAGCACTTACATCTATTCTATTTCTCCAGGAAGTGTGTCCTTAAAATGCCATCCAGGCAGAGGTGAAAGTTGCATCTCTGAAAAAACTGTTTCCCTTTGTATCCTCGATTCCATCTTTGCAAAAAAGGGCATTTTCCCTGTGTGTGAACAGTGGGAAATACGCACAATTTGCTGATATATTTCATGCATGAAGTGCTGACAGAATTAACAGAGGGATCTATCACAACTTACAGTGCTGCAAGAGGCCCCATAGAACTTTCCTTGTGCCTCTGTCTACCCTTTCCACACAGACAGGCAGAGGACTCTTTTAATCTAAAATTATCTGAATAGAAGGAAATTTGAGAGAAAGACCAAAGAATAAAAATTTAAAAAAAAATAAAAAAAATTACCCCCCCCCTCCTTTCATTGCCCTTTCTTCTCACACTGACCCTGTGTCACCCAGCGTGTTTGATCAGATTGTGTGTTACTAATCAAGGTGTAGACCAGGCCTCTGACACGGTCTTTCAAATCAAGGAGTGCAAGTGAGTTGAACCATAAAACGTCTCCAATTAAAATGGTTTGGGACAGAAACTCTAAGATGAATCATAAGAGTTTTTTAGTGGTTTTATTTTTTTTTCTTGCCTCCCCCAAATTTATTCTCTTGTCATTTGGCATTTCTTGAACTTCTGTGTTACCTTTAGTTTCTTTTGAGACATCAGTAAAAATTTTGCTCTTTGAATTCAGGTAGAGATGTAATTATTTATCACACTGTAACACTAAAGAAGCTCCAGTCTTGACAAACAAACACGAAATAAAAGCTTTGGTTTCAATTTAAGAATAAAAATCGTAGCTAGAAGACAACGTCTTTTTAGCACTCATCACCTTTTTATGGACAGTCATGTTTAACTGATTTAAAGCCTGATATCACACAGCAAGTCTGATCTGCTGATCACACCGGGGATGCCTTTTATTTCCCAGTGGGACACTCGAATGTTAATGCAAATCTTTCCCTTGTATTTTTTGAAGGGCTTGATGGTACAAAACGCAACTTCAGAGAGTGTCACTGAACCTTCCTCCTGGTTCCTAGAGAGCAGGAAGGAAGGAAGGAGTGTGTTCACTCACCAGAAGAGTTATATTTTGCTCCCAATTCAGTGCCTATTGTGTTTGTGAAACGTACTGAAAAGGCAAAAGCTGGAATTACAGTCTTATCATCCAAACAGGCTCATTCATGGCTTATATGCGGCTAATTGCTTACTATTTAACCTACTTTTAGCTGCACCCCCATATGCTGCCTGTTCCAGTGCCTAAATGCCTTCAAGTCAGTTGAGGAATATTAATTTGTTCCTCATCCCAGAAGGGTGCCCAATTGTTGGGTCAGCTGTTAAGAGCAGCAAAATAGTCATTAGCACCAGGCAAGCTTGCTTTCTTCCATTTGATCAGATTACAAATGATTAATCAAAACTACAGCCTGCTTGCAAGCAGGCAGTTCCTCACGTTTGAGGAGAGCCCACATTGTCTAACTCGATGCATGTCTTTTGTGAAGTCCCATTTGCAGTTATTATGTGTTATTTATCCAGTAGCAGCCCCTGAATGAATTAACTTACACTCTGCTTTCGCTCGTAGTTCAAACAGGAAGAGGCAGCCCCTGTATTATGTAGGTAAGGCAAGTTTATTATTTCACATTTATAGAGCCTTGGTTCTGCGTGCCTTGTAATCACAGAGGTCATTACTAGCACAACCAGGAAATGAACTCACATCCCTTTCTGAAGGAACCCAGACTTACAGACTGAACGTGAAATTACAGCTTCTGCAGCTCTGTAAGAATATATGGTGATTTTCACCCTGTGACATTACAGTGTATTTTAAAACCTTTCTGGACAGTCTGACAGCTGCTAGAAACCAGTGTTATCACTCTCAAATCCAAATGAGCTTCACTTGTTCACAGCGTTTGCTGACGGCTTTGGCCTCTTCTGATTGCTGAGCAAGACATTTGATGTGCTCCATGATTTCGGAGCACATCCCTCTGAGGGTTTCAAATGCGTGTTTTTCCCTGAGTCGCTCAGTCCATTTGGAACTCTCGACTCCTGAATCAAAAGTGGGTAAAAGAAACTATTGCACCAGGTTGTACTTGTTCAGCACTACCAAAGCAGAATGGTCTCATTGCCAATATCTGAAGTTCCCTTGGGTGGACTGTAGTGACATTTAGAGGACAGGTCCCTTGAAGGTGACTTGGTCGCTCTCTGGGGAATCTGTGTGATTGGAAAATCTTGGCAGAGGCCCTCGATTGCAGCTCTCCGGGAAACTTTACTTAGCTAAAAGTTCGAACACGTATTAAGAATTTGATCCAGGCAGCCAATACGCAATTTTTCTCTACAGAAAACCAAGTCACGGGGCAAAGGCTCAAGAAGTCTTTGCTTGAGTTCCTCCTCACCAGTTGTGCCTGGGTGCAATCAGCACTCGTTCCTAATGAGGCTGGAGCTGCCCTGCAGTGAGGAAGCCTGCTGGCTGGAAAGCTCAGCATCAGCACTCCCACAGAGCCCCGAGGCTGGCTTTGCACGTGTCTGCCCTCCCCAGAGTGGGCACGCTGCATTTTTAAAAGGTCCACGGTCCTTCAGGGGTTCTGACCCTTGCGGTGTGGAAGTGAAAGATGACTTTCCTGAGGACAGGCTCGCCCTCAAAGCAGCGCGAGGGTCGGCCTTGCAGCGCTGTGTGCAGATACTTCAGTAAATCAGGATGGTTTCCAGGGGTGTCCAGCTGTGCCCCAGCCCTTCTGCTGGTGCTCCTGGAATAATCCCACGGAGAAAGGCGGCATCTCACACAAGTGCTGCGACCCTCTAAGCATTGCCGCTCAGAATGCGCCGACACGGCAGCACTGCTGGGGAGGGGAACTTTGATTTCTATGTCGTTAACCAAAATCTCTAACTCTCTCTGGGTTGGCTTCACCTGATCCAGCAGATGGGAAAAATGAGGGAAAGATTGGCAAAATACGTGAATTTTGTTGTTCCCCGTCTGAAATCATAAATCAATGGTTATGTTATAATTTATGGGACTATTCAGTATAATTTTTCTCTTCATTTACCTCAGAGTCCTGTTAGCAGCACCTCGGACCTAAAACTTTTGTTCTTTAATAGTCAAAAGTTGCAAAAAAGCAACATAAGGGGAAAAAGAAGCCAATTAATCTTTCAAGACAATGAGTCACAGCAAAACTAGCTTTCATCTATCTGCCTCTCGTGTTAATGCAAAATCTAATTTTCTAACCTCAAATTCATGCTGAGTCCCACCTCTTCAAGCTCTGTAAATTTTCTGTTGGTGACCTCTACTTCTTGCATAATTCCTGTTAGGAAAAGCCTTGAAATGCCTCGTTGAATTGGAAAGCTATTTAAATACTTGCTATGGAGCCCAAAGTTTGAAATTCCCATTGTCTTTGGTGTGCTTGGGCAACTCTGCAGAGAATGACTCTGTGCAGGGTGGAATGAGGAGGAGGTAGCCCAGAAGATTTTCTTTACCTTCCATGACTGAAATCGGGGCAAACTGGGCTTCTGTGGAGAATTAAAGACTTGGGTCTTAGATCTCTATCTGAAAGCTTTTCTTGGTTTTATCTTTTTTAAAGAGTGTTCAGACAGCACCTCCTGGTTACCACCCTACGTGAAGGGGAAGTTGAGTGCCCTTTAAGAGCCGGATTTGCTTCCCCACAGGTGCCCTATGAGACCTCTGATGGGCTACTCTGTCTCTCTGCACCTCAGATTCCCATTTATTTTATGGATGCACTTCCTCACTTCTGGGAGAAGCGTGAGGACAAACACAAAAAGAATTCTGTGGTGCCTGAGCCTTCCTGAATGGGGCTGGTAGAGAGAGAGGTGACATCTGGTCAGCTGGAACAGACTGTGGTGGCACAAAAGAAAAGCTGTGTCCACACGATACAGGTAGTTTCTCAGCATGGCACCTTCTATTTAACCATGCTGGTCTTGGTGCTGACTTTCCCAGATGAGAAGGTGGGGATGATGATGCAGCAGTGAGTCTTACTCACCCTGTGTTTAGCTGGACTTTAAGTAGAAAATAAGTGGAGGACAAGAAGTTGAGCGAAGCCGTGAGAGCCGAGGTGCACGAGTGGACAGTGTATCCCTCTTCCCGCACAGGTAATAGAAATAAACAATCAGAAGTGGCTGGAGAAGCAAAATCTCCTTATTTTGAAAGGAAAAGGCACCTCAGGAAGGAGAAGCTGAGGAACTTGTTTTTGGTTGACTGTGTGTCCAGACAAGATCAGGGGAGGCTGGCTGGGACAGAGAAGAGACAGAGAGGCTGTTTAATTGTCTGAAATTATTCAGAGAAAATAAAAATGAACTATAAAAGGAAGATTGAGAACATCTCTGAGGTCTTTGCACTGAGCTCAAAGATGCTGCATTTTGGTGAGGAAAGAGAAACAAATGTGCCCATTTACACCTCACATGTGTCTGTGATCTATAGATGATTGTTTCTTTTTACTAGCTTTGATATAATTATTTTAATATAATTGCTTTGACGCTATACTATTCTATGTTAAACTGTCCTCTATTAGTAGTTTTTAGCTTTTATACTGTGTACTAAATAATTCTGAGTAAGATCTTTTGCCTGTACGTTTATCATAATAAATAACTCATTTTATAGAAATACACCCGATTTGCCATCAATAAGACCTGCAGGACAAACCGGTTCAATCGCAGCTCTGTGATTCCTTGAATTTAAACCATTGGCAAAATCTGAAGCTAAGAAAGGATTTAACTTGACTTAACTTTCTGAGAAGGAGTTTAAAAGGCAAGGGAATCCTTTCTGCACCTCATAGCTCAAAAAGAGGGTATTGTGAATAGGGGTGGGCAGATTAAAAGAGCTAAGTATTATTTTTAAGTCTACTTTTTAGCATATCACAGAAATTTTGTGGCTTGATATACAGCTGGGCTTTTTTAAAATGTTTTGGGGTGATGGTGGCACATCTTTGAATACATCCCTGATACATCACTGTGGAAACAGGAAGATGTGAAAGGGCCAGATCCTGCCCTTTGCATGTTTTGTGTATCTGGAGCCCCGTTGTGGAAGTAAAAGGGATTATTTCTGTTAAACACGAGGTATTCTTCTGGCCTCTGGGTTTAGGGGAGAGCTTCTAATCTCAAATTTCCTTTATGTCAGCTCGTGTAGCCATAATTACCAGGCACTGGTTTCTCTTATCCCAGTCCCCTCTTTCACATCTGCATAGAACTCTGAAATCCCAGACACATTGGTGTGAATCCGTGCAAGTGCTCTGGTTGTGGGAATTCGGGTTTTTTTCTCTTTATTTGGGGGATTTATTTCTCTTTTTCTGATCAGGTGCACAGCACACGCCTGGTTCCCACAAGTGAGAGGAAGCAGATTCTTGCTGCTCGCTCTCCTGGGCAGTAATTACAATTTGTCAGGAATGAAGTTGATTTTGTAATTCAACATTTCCCCATAGCACAATTGTGTAACACCTATGCAAATATTTGTTCCTGTTAAAGGCTTGGGAAACAAAAAAAAACAACCCACAACATTTTAGAGGAGGTCAGAATAGACTTAAGGTAGTCACAGGAAGAAACCCTTTTATTTCCCTCTCTTTGAACTTTGTACAACGTTCATTAAAATTGTCAGGAAGACCTCCATTGACTTCTGCAGGA
The DNA here is from genome assembly GCA_013396755.1 of Sclerurus mexicanus. Lineage (NCBI taxonomy): Eukaryota > Metazoa > Chordata > Aves > Passeriformes > Furnariidae > Sclerurus > Sclerurus mexicanus. Next base: position 375,459 of record VWZF01006291.1, on the reverse strand, counting down.
ATAATTCCACATCCTGGTGGATGTTCTATCAACAGTCACAGTCTATTTAAATGCTCACTTGGCACAGTAGAGGTACAACAAGGCTGTCATCATTGCCCAAGTATAAATTTAAGGGCATCAACACAGACCTCAGTTCCTGTGCCCCTCCAATTTCTCATTACAGGTCTGACAAAGGAATGAAAGTAATTTTTTTCTGATTAATTTTGTATTGAATCTCCTTCTTATGGTGTCGGGCTGGGATAATTTATACCATCCTTTATCCTGTGTCAAACAGTCCCGAAGGAGGGGATAACATGACAGATAAAGCAGTGGTGGCTGCCACTTTCTGGGCCTTTTTTAAGTCCTTAAGGAGAAGCATTTAGAGCAGAACAAAAGCTGTGAAAAAGCATTATGCAAATCCACAGCCACAGAGTTAGGAAATGGGAATGTAGAGCAAGCAACTGTGACTTTTTCCACATCTTCTTTTAAATTTCATTTGGAACAAAAAAAAAGCCAGGATAAGAAATATTTAAGGAAATCTTTTGGATTGACTATTCCTAACCTGCTGGTGAAAAACTATGGAATTATTAAAATACCTGTTTTGCTCCTATGGAAATACGGCCATCAGGTGTCTATCCCCATCAAAGCAGGCAGGAGCGTAAACTCAAAAAAGGAAATAAAAAAAACTTTCATGAAGACCGTGGGATTCATGTCCGTGTTTTGGTTGGACTGTAGGAACTATTTGAAACGTTGCATTTTGGTTAGGGATGTTTTGGGATAATCCATTTAAGTGGAAAAAAAAATCTAATTTTTTTTTTGAGCACCTGCTCATTTGTAGGAACTTTTTAATTTTTAAGAGTGTCTCCCTTTTGTTTTCCCCACGCAGAATGGGAAATAATGTTAGTTTTTCAGACTGGGTGGTAGAAGTGTTTGATTTCCTTGTGTACCACTCATTCTGTAGATTTATAAGTCCACATAAAAGTCTGACTGGCAGAGTCTTCATGCTTCGAGTCAGGGCACACAGAAAACAGTCTTAGTATACTCTGCATCTTTTTTCGGCTTAAAGAACTGATGCCTTTTGCAGGCCTAACACCTTTTCATGCCGAGCAAGATTCCCTACTGATGCGTTTTTCACTTGACTCAAGGGTCAAAAGCAAAACAGAAGAGGGATCCAGGGGTGGGGCAAACAAATTCCTTGATGTTTGGGGCACCATGAGGAAATTTTGAAGGAAATGAGAAGAGCGCTCTAGGAAAGCCTTGCCGTGTGGGAAGTAACAGGGGACCTTAAAGATCATCCCATCCCAGGGACACCTTCCACTAGCCCAGGTTGCTCCTACCTGGCCTGGGACGCTTCCATGGATGGGACAGACACAGCTTCTCTGCCCAACCTGTGCCAGTGTCTCACCATCCCCACAGTAAATAATTTATTCCCAACATCCCTTCTAAACCTCCTCTCTTCCAGTGTGAAGCTGCTCCACCTTGTCCTCTCACTTACACAATCCTTCCCCTGCCCTGTTTCAGAACCAAAGTTTGCCCCTTGGGTTCCAACCAAAACAAAACTGAGATTCACTCGAGCGCTGGAATTTTACAGTGCAGCTGGAACTTGGTGTTCCTGTGTCAGAAGAGGCCTGAAGGTAATGGGATGGAAAATTGTCCCTCTGAAGCACTTTTGGGCCATAAGAGCCACATGAAGCCATAAGATCCTTTACTTGTGTCTGCACGCACGGAGCTCGCAGCAACAAGGAGAAATTAGATACAGAAAGCCAGGTTTTGGTTAACCTTAAGTGGGGGGGAAAAAAAAAAAGGTAGCTAAAAATGCCAGCATTCTCAAGCACTCACAACTCAAAAGGAAGGGAATCAAAGCCAAATCAGGATTTTTCAATTAAATAAAAAGAGATGCTATCTATTTGAATTCCAGTGTTGAGCCATTAAGCAGTACATTTCCCAGTTTATTCAGCAGCCTTGAGGGTGATACAGAAAATGTATATTTTACTGTGTTTTGATAATAATTGTATCTCTGTAAAAGAGATTTCTTCTAGGTTATCCGTTGAACTCTGGCCAGGTCCTTGGTGGGAAAACATCATGCCTTTCACTTCTGCATCATGGACCAGTTTGCTTCTATGTAAAAAGGTGGCTGGAATTTGCAGGTATGTTAGTTATTGGTGATTTTACACTTGCTGGGAAGCCAGACCATGGCCAGTTGCCTCTGAACACAATTGGTTCCACTCAAAAAGTGGAAATGTTGTTTTATTCTCTATTAAAATAATAACAGTAAAACCACAGCTTTACAGTGAGTAAAACTTAGGCATTCACAGTCAGGAAAAGAAATTAATGAGAAAACTATTTGTCTTTTCATTCAATAGCAGTATTTTCTACTTAAATCAGTTAGTTAGTTGCACTTATCTGGTGTAAATGTTGAGCAGAAGTGAAGCTGGACTGAGGATGTTAAACCTGTGATTATTCATCAAACATGACCTTTACCTGGAGCTGTGGAGCCAAATTCAGTGGATCTGCAGACAAAGATTGTACTGCGTGAGAAATACTGTTTTTCCATCCTTTGAGTATGAAAAAAGAGGCCAGATATTCCATGTAACAATCTCTGATTACAAACTTATAACCTTTGAAAATGGTTGTGCTGTAGTAAACTAGAGCACAGACACCTATGAGCTTCCAGTTTGAAAGTGACCCAGACGTAGCCTGTGATGCCTCAGTTAACTCGTCTTAATTAAAGCTTGACTGTGCAGAAAAACTAAACCCTAAAATTCTTAAAAACCTAGAAGAACTACTACCACCTAATGTTTAAAGGTTGTCAGGAATGCTTTGCAATGATGTGTGTGCATCTCTGCCTTTTCAGTAATAAATGGATGGCATAAATGATAGATGTAGAACCTCCCATACCCTGATGAGTTCATTATGGAATTATATCTTTAACTCCTGTGCAAAACTAATCATAGGAAGAATGTTCATGCTGAAGCTGCTTGAAAAGGATGGTGACTTATAAAGCTTTTTTCTTTTTTTTTAAATCCACTGATACTTTATTCTATATGAACTCATCACTAGAAGACATCAAAAATCTTTAAAAATCAAGTTACACAGGCAACAAGACCAGAATGTGCACAGAAATCTAAGTTTTGATTTATTTCTTTTTAATTAGTGAGTGCTTTGTGGCTTTGTGGAGTGCAGTGGAGCAAACCGTGTTTGCCAGTGTTTCTCCACTTAATGTACTTTATGAGGAAAGTCCGTGTTCTGAAGAATTTAAATCAATCTAATTGCCTTTGAAATGTCTGCTGCTTTTCATATATTTTTTTTTTCCTTCAGGATCTATTTCTCTTTTTGGTCCCTGGTTTTCCCTCTGTCTTTGTTCTCTCTGTCCTTCATATGACCTTTCCTACTGTCTTCAACTTCCTTTTCATCGATGGAATTTCAAGGGACAATGTTCTTTGAATCAGCAATTGAATGCTGCTGCACAATGAAGGAGCAGATAGCACAAAGTCTGCTTTACAGACATGGCACAGTGGTGTGGATCTCCTGGCTGGCTCTCCTGGGTAGCAACACAGTTCTGGGCACCTTCTGGACCAGCAGGACCCGATGCCACCGACTCCTGCAGGGTTGATGTGCAGTTAAACCTGAAGAACCTTCTTGGGTGGGACGTCACGCTGTGCTGCAGCTTTGATGCCTGTCCAGATCAGGTTCCTGAGGCTTGGAAGATGACTGCTGGGGGGAAAGGCACAATCTTCTGCTCTCTGTGTGCTCAGGTGTTTGTGTGCCTTCAGGCACGAGTTGTCCTCCTTCTCTGTCTCAGTGCTGAATCACTTGCCTTGTCCTCCCTTCAGATGAGGCGGCCGTGCTGGAAGAGCTCTTGGTTACCATCTGGGTTCACACCTCACGTAAGTGTGGAGATTAATTAAGTGAGGAACAGATACCCGAGACATTTATAATTAACGCCTTAAGTAAGTCTTCAACCAGGGCTCCAAAGATGAAAGCTCACCGCTTGGCTGATTGACTAAATCACACATTCCCTCTTGACCACTGTTTTCAGGGCACAGTCTTTGCCAGCTCCGTGCACATGCTTGGAGAATTATTCACTTCAGAGCTTCTGGCATTATCAACATCACAGTTCTTTTTCCCAAGCACTGCTCGTGTCAAATTCTTTGAACTTGCATCACTTCATAAGATCTGGTTAAACCTTTCAGACCTGCGAGTAGATGTTTTACATATTGAAGGACTTAATCTCATTCCCAAGTCTTGCCGGGTCCTGGGGTTCCCCACATGAAAGATATTCTCTATCAGCTTTTTAGATGCTTCTGTTTTCATCCTGAAAAAATATGATGACTTTATGGGGGATCCAGGAGGGAGCAAGTTACTTTGAACCTTAGTTTTCTGCTACACGGTGGGCACACTTCAGTTTCAAATTTAATTTAAAAAAACCCCAAGTTAGATACTTTTTCTTTTCAGAGAGAATGTTTGGAGTCTTGTCCAACATTCCTGAAGTCTAAGACAACCAGGAACAAGAAGGGAAGCCAGTATGGCTAAAAGGAAACTAAGGAGATTATTAGAAGTATAAAGGACATCCTTCAGCAAGTGGAGTCCAAATGAAGATTGCAGAAAAGATAATAAACCTTCTGGCAAGCTAAAAGTGAAGCCATAATGAAGCTGGCCAAAAAAGATTCTGAGGAGCAAGGGTTCAAAATCTAACAATAAAACCTTTTTTTTTTTTTTTTCCCAGATGCATCAAAAGCAGGAAATTTGCCAGGAAGTTGATGGGGACAATATATTACTGAAATGTAGAAAGACCATTATAGAAGGACAAGTCCGCAGCAGAAAAGCTTGAAAGCACCACATTGGTGAGTGCTCATTAAGGAGGATGTCAAGGAAGTTTCCCTCTTGGAAGCAATTCTGGGGGACTGTTCTGAGGAACTGCTGCCACTAAAAGGGTTTGAGAGCAAAGGATAAATGAACACAACAACAGGGACAGGGGCTGTGTGGCACCTGTGCCACTTGTGCAAAAGCTCTAGCAAAAATCAGAGAACAGCCAGCTCTTATCGCTTCTTACCACTTCAGTCAGCCTCGCTTTAGAGATTTATGATATTCTGTGTCTGATGCTGCTTTTTGGAAAGGCTTCAGGACAATCAGGAAACTCCAGACGTATGTATGACTTTCATGTTTCCAAACTGGTATAACATTCCTTTATTATAGCCAAAAAACCAACCCAAGGCCATACTTATTGCAGAGCACAACAAATCGATTTTCCAGCCTCGGTTCTTTTGCAAGAATAATTGTTCCAAGTTCAGTTGAAAGGTATTACTGGTTTTTAATCTTTGTTTGGCTTTTGACGGGGGACCACCTTCTGTTCTAGCTTGAAGTCTTACCAGGTCCTTCAGTCCAGTTCAGATTCATGCACTGCACATCTGGAGAGGAAGAAGCAATACTACCTAAAAATTGAAGAGGGACTATGAGACATTTGGTGCTTCCCATGCCTGGGAGAAAAGCTGGTGTTCCCACTTCCATGAGGTATTAGTGTGGTTGATTTGAGAGACTGGCCTCAGCTCTGTTCCCTGTCCCTAGCACTCAGGGGAAAAATAAGGATTAAGTGATATTTTTGGTTAAGACATATAAGGGCCAGCTGGTCCCTGCCTGATCACCAGCATAAGCCAGAACAGCCAGTTCATATCCCGTTCCCCCTGGTGCCTTTGGAGCTCTGGAAAGCAATGAAAAAGCCTGGAGCTCTGCACTTCATCTCCTTCCTTCAGCACTCCCTCTTCCTTTCCTTGGTACAAAACCTGCCATCTGCATGACGGACTGAAGTACCTTTGAGAATGAAAATCCATTTTGCCCAGCCTGTTCCTCCCAAGAAGCTTCTGCAGAGAAAATGGCTTTGGCTGGCCTTGTCCCTCTTTTTCTGTAGTCAGGGATATAAACAGACTGTACATAAATGTTGCTGAGAGCTGTGAACAGGTAAGTCCTGTGTTGGTAGGGCTGTGTTCGATAACAGCACAGTCAGAGCTCCCACTACTGTTTGATAAAATTCGTCCTGCCTGTGTGGTACAGAGATGCAAAATGCCTGTTGATATAAAGCAGATGTTCTCGTTTCATCCCAGTGCGTTGAACACAGAGAGTGCTGTTGATGATAATACGTGGACTTGCTGCTTTCATTCTGGGTTAGGGTTTAATTTTACTTTTCAGCTTCAGAGTAGTTTTCCCTAGCTAGAAATCCTTGACAAACCTATCTGGGCATATAAGTGACCTCTATCAAAAATGGAGAATGGGAATCCAGCTGTACATAAGATACTTAAACACTGATTTCCGATCCCTTATCATACCTCGGGTGTTTGTTTGTTTGTTTGTTTGGGGTTTGTTTTGTGTTTGCTTTTGTCATGGAGACAGTAGCTGTGAATGAGCATCTCCAGGTGGTTGTTGCCTTTGAAATACCTGGAGCTACTATTTTTGGTCCTCTTCGCTGTCAGATACAAAGCCTGGGTTCAGAATTGCCTGAAAAACCTTCAGGAATCCCCCCCAGGCCATGTAGAGACATTTGAAAATACAACTGGAAAAGATCCCCTGCTTCTCTGGGATTGCCATCAGGTTATATTTCTAATAGTTTATTTGTGAAATATTTTGGGCTAGCTCAAAAAGAAAAGTAGTTTCTGCTTAATATACTTCAAATATTTGTTTTCCATTTAGGAAGATCATAACTATATTCACTGATGAATTCTTTGCTTTCATCTTTGCAGTTTATGGGGTGGGGTTTTTTTTTCCAGTTTTATGAAATTTGCATAGTTACAAATTACGTAATTGTTAAAACTGGGACAGAACAATTTTAATTCCTTTTAATTCACAGGCAGTACGACCAGTGGAAGGGAGGAATTTACACAGATCATTGCAGAACACTCCAGTTACTCCATGAAATTTTCAAAAGCCATTTTGTATGTTCATCTAAACTAAATGCCTACGTTTTACTATGGTGGGGAGAAACCCTCTTTTACTATATATATATATATATATATATATATATATATATAATATTATGTGTATGTTCATAGTACTTCACAAGTCTGCAAACGTCAGGGCTTGGCTAATTTGTGCTATAGCTATTCTGGAAGATGACTCGCTGTCAGTTTGTCCCGGCAGCCTTTCTGCAAAAACAAAACCTAAAGGAAAACAGAAATTATTATTTTGCACTGGTCTTTTTTTTTTCTTGCTTAAAACACCGCGGGGGTTGTAGCTGCCCCAGGGGCTGTGGGACAGGGANGTTTTTTTTTCCAGTTTTATGAAATTTGCATAGTTACAAATTACGTAATTGTTAAAACTGGGACAGAACAATTTTAATTCCTTTTAATTCACAGGCAGTACGACCAGTGGAAGGGAGGAATTTACACAGATCATTGCAGAACACTCCAGTTACTCCATGAAATTTTCAAAAGCCATTTTGGATGTTCATCTAAACTAAATGCCTACGTTTTACTATGGTGGGGAGAAACCCTCTTTTACTATATATATATATATATATATATAATATTATGTGTATGTTCATAGTACTTCACAAGTCTGCAAACGTCAGGGCTTGGCTAATTTGTGCTATAGCTATTCTGGAAGATGACTCGCTGTCAGTTTGTCCCGGCAGCCTTTCTGCAAAAACAAAACCTAAAGGAAAACAGAAATTATTATTTTGCACTGGTCTTTTTTTTTTCTTGCTTAAAACACCGCGGGGGTTGTAGCTGCCCCAGGGGCTGTGGGACAGGGAGAGGATGAGGATGAGGATGAAGATGAGGATGAGGATGAGGATGAGGATCCGGAGCCGTCCCGTCTCTGCCGATGCCGCAGCGCCACCTCGCGTCCCATCCCGGCATCGCTCCGCGGGTGCATCCCAAGGAGCATCCCAAGGAGCATCCCAAGGAGCATCCCAGGTTGCATCCCAAGGAGCATCCCAGGCTGCATCCCAAGGAGCATCCCCGGGTTCCCTCTGTGTTCCCGAGCCACCAGTGCACACAAATACCCGTGGAACGCGTAACCAGCCTCTCAGGGGTGTTTGGTCTGGGTTTGGCCAGGTTTCGCCCCATGATTCAGGAGCTGTGCCCTCCCTGTTATCCCAGCTTGTTTCCTGGAGCTGGAGCTGGAGCTGGTGGGATGCCCGGCTCGAGGAAGGAGCACGGTGTTCTATGATTTAATAGGGTGATTATAAATGTATGGTTTGTGCTGATGCTGCCGCCACAGCCAGGCAGGTGCCCCCAAAAGTCATCCCAGCTGGGGTACTGGGGCATTCCTGCACTGCCTGCCCGGGAATCCCAGTGCCCGCTGAGCATCTGCTGGAATCATCCCTAAACACAGCCCGGCATTTCCTCTGAGGCAGAAATCCACACGAAATTTCCACTTGTCTTTAATTGCTGTAAATTTCTGTATTTCATTTGGAGAAAAAACAAACCAACCCAACCAAACAAACCCAAAACCAAATGNTCACTGATGAATTCTTTGCTTTCATCTTTGCAGTTTATGGGGTGGGGTTTTTTTTTCCAGTTTTATGAAATTTGCATAGTTACAAATTACGTAATTGTTAAAACTGGGACAGAACAATTTTAATTCCTTTTAATTCACAGGCAGTACGACCAGTGGAAGGGAGGAATTTACACAGATCATTGCAGAACACTCCAGTTACTCCATGAAATTTTCAAAAGCCATTTTGGATGTTCATCTAAACTAAATGCCTACGTTTTACTATGGTGGGGAGAAACCCTCTTTTACTATATATATATATATATATATATA
>VWZF01006291.1:0-366600 GCA_013396755.1 Sclerurus mexicanus | reverse complement strand
GGAGCTGGTGGGATGCCCGGCTCGAGGAAGGAGCACGGTGTTCTATGATTTAATAGGGTGATTATAAATGTATGGTTTGTGCTGATGCTGCCGCCACAGCCAGGCAGGTGCCCCCAAAAGTCATCCCAGCTGGGGTACTGGGGCATTCCTGCACTGCCTGCCCGGGAATCCCAGTGCCCGCTGAGCATCTGCTGGAATCATCCCTAAACACAGCCCGGCATTTCCTCTGAGGCTGAAATCCACACGAAATTTCCACTTGTCTTTAATTGCTGTAAATTTCTGTATTTCATTTGGAGAAAAAACAAACCAACCCAACCAAACAAACCCAAAACCAAATGAAAAACCCCACAACAACAAAACCCAAACCAAAAAACAAACATTCCCCCCTCCCAAAAAAAAACCCTCACAAATAAGCAAACAAACAACCTCCTTCCAAAAAAAAAAAACACCAAAACCCAAACCAAAAAACCAAAATTCAAACCCAACCTTTTGGAGAAAAATCATAGAAGTTTTCTATAGATAGCAATGCAATGCACTTATATTTACAACGAGTTCTTGCCTAGCCTTTAGAAAGTCACTTTATTCCTGGAAAGCTGATCTATGTAAGAGCAAATGGATGGATAGCTGAGGTTCAGGGGGAAAAATTGCAACTCCTCACTGAGAAGCAAGTGGACAGACCACCAAATTCTAAGGTGATGTTGCTGGGCTGATAACTTTATGAGCAAATTTTTTATATAAGCCTAGTTTGTGTGTTCCCAGGAAACTGTGTTGGGCTCAACAGCTTCCATAAATGTACCAAGAGCTGGTTTATCACATTATATCAGAGCATCGAGTGAGAAATTGGCAGTAGATCATCCAAAATAATGCAGTTTGACAAGAAAGGAATTTTTTTCAGCTAATGTAGAAATTCTCTGGTGGGAGTGATATGTTTCGTCCTTAAAATAGATGATTCTCTACAAATACAGGCTCCACACAGCACATCAGTAGTTAGCCGTGGGAGAAACATCCCTTTCCCACTGGTTTCAGTATCTTAATTACACATATTCGAGCAAGGAGGCAGAGTGGCTGATGTTGGCAGGCAAAAATCCTACAGGGCAGATGCATCTTGATGTGGGCCATCACCTTTTGTCCCGTGAGCAGGAGCAACCCAGCCCCACAACTTGGAGTGCTTTTCCTATTTGTGCTGTCTCAAACATCGTGTGTTTGTGTTCCTTCGCAGATGAACTCTGATTCTGACCCTACTGAGGGTGCATTGCTTGTTTTGGAAACACTTGCGATGTCCCTAGAATGTTTATTTTCCACCCCAATACGTTTCTACATTCTTGCAAGCTTTCTCTGGTTGTAATGTAATGTTTGGCCGGGAAACAGAGAATACAAATGAGAAACAGTGCCCCAGTCTCAGAGAAAGGCAGTGAAACTGTGACAGAAAGTGTTTTATTGGAAACAAACAAAGATTTTCAGAGGAATAATAAACAAGCAGCTGGTCAGCATCTCTGCAAGACCATCAGCTCTAGATGTGTATTTCCTGGAAGGATCAGACTATTTTGTTTAACTCTCTTCCTCTGCCCTCAGCAGGTAGGAGAAGCAGAGGGCAGGTTTAGTGCTAATGTTCCAGGGCAGATAATTAGATATTTAATAAGTGTAGCAGCAATACAATTTACACGACCAGCTAACCACCTACAGATTGTTTCCAGTAAGGGATCCAAAGCCTGACTTTCTCCAGGTATTTGCTGAAGACCAGCACTTAAACCAACAGTACATAAAGAGCAAGCTCCCGAGGGGCAGCAGCAGGAAAACACTTCTCCCCTGCAGAGCTATGCAGAATCTGTCCAATGTCAATGTTGACACTAAGGTCTCTTTTGCCAGGGTAGTAGAGTGTTAGAAAGGTCAAGATGAGACATGTTTTCTGAAACAAGGGCTCCACTCCTCTGCCAAGACATAGAAATTTCAAAACCAGTGACAGAGAACCTCAAAGCATGAGGAGACTTTGGGAGCTTGGAGTTGAGAAGAACTGAGTGAAGGGGCTGGAAACGAGGAGGTTTTACAAAAGCTCAGAAAGAGATAGAGTCCTGTATGACCGACCTAGTCACAGAAAGGCAAACCAGATTCTTTTCTGGTTTATGAAACAGCAAGGGGATTGATAACTAAATACCTGAGCCTGGAAGAACCCAGCATGGCCTATTCCACTGCAGGTGAAGCTGCTGCACTGGCAGCTGCCACGGCCATTATCCTATTGCTAAACTAAGCAGGTCAGACATGGACATTCAGTGGGATCTCAACATGCTTCTCTTGCATTCAGGTGAATTTCTTTGAGTGTTCAGTGAGCAGCAGAACATCCATGAATCTTTCTCTGGTGTGGATGATGAATGGGACACCTAATACATGGAAAGAGAGGGCTAACACAGGGAATTTGCCTCAGGACAGTGTTGGGACAAACTTTTTCTTGCTATAAAGGCAGAAGGTTGGGAGGAAGGATCGGCTTTTGCCCTGCAAGGTGAGGTGAGAGGACTGGCATTGCCCTCTAGTGAAACAGTCAACCTTGTGACCTGCAGCACAAAATCTTTGAGCAGACAGATCCGCAGACCTGAGATGAAGATGCAGAATTGCTGTAAGTATATTTGCAAATCACCACAGAAACATTGCAGTGTCTGTGGAGACAAAGGACACAGAGCCAGAACAGCTGCAGGGCTACCTGGACATTCTCACCCTCTTAGGAGGCAGCACAAATGGGTTTGCACCGTGCTCCATGGTCACTCTGTGTCAAGTACAGCTTGTTTAAAGCCAGCCAGATCACTATGACATGCCATCGCTTCCTGGAGGGCAGAGGTGTTATCTACAGGCTACACTCCTGCAGAGCTCCACTCTGCACAGTGCTTGAGCATCCAGTGGTCCCTCAGGATGGCTGGACTTCCTAACACCAGTTGAACACCAGCCCCAACCAACCAGACATGTACCATCTGCCCTCTCTCTGTTCTGCTTGTCTGGCACAGGCTGCTCCTTTGTGCTGGGAGGGCTGAGTGACCCGAGAGCCAGCCAGCTCTCCCCAGGGCTCAGTCACCGGCCTTTAGAACCCTGGAGGGACACATGAATTCTGCCAGCACACTGTGGAGTCCCCAGTGCCCTCACTGGAGCAGTGGCAAACAAAACCAGCTGCAATCTGCACGAGGCGTGAGCGTCACTGCAACTTTCTTCGTCACTAGGAACTGAAAGTCTGGTGGATAGAAAGCTCCTGGCAGGAGTTTAGCCTTGGTATTGATGCATAAAGCCAACGTGGCTTATATTCAACACTTTAAACGGTATTATACTATGTGTTTATATATAGTAAAATGTACAACAGACATGCAAGCCATCAGGCTCCTGCATTGCCTGGAAAGTTGCTTTCTTGCTCTCTGTGTACCTCATGCAGCAGGGGCAGGTTAAAACTGGTCTCCCAGTGTAGGACTGTCACAAGCACGTTTTGTTTGAAGTCAGAGAATCTTTGGGCCTATTGCATTCCTCGTCTGACTGCAAACATGAACCTCTGTCATTGCGTCCAGGCAGATCTTTGTGCTGGTAGAGAACAGAGCATAACTTAAGTTTTGGCTTTGAGATGCTCTGTGTGGATCCTCTGTGTAACAACACGGTTTTTCCAGTGGCACAAAGGAGAGTGGGGTGGTTGCTTTATGTCCCTCTATGCCCTTGAAGATCATTTTCTCATATATTTTTCTGCCACCTGCCTACATGAACAGTTCCTGCAATTCAAGAGTTAAACCTAACATTAGCCACAAAAAAACCAGTGCACATACTGAAGGAAAAACATTTGGCTCTGGGCAAAGGCACAAAGTGCTTTGGGGGTCTGTTCAAGATAAATTGTGCATCTTCCTGTGGAATTAATGTCTACTTTTTGAGTTTCACTGGTTATTTTGTTGTCATTATCATTTGGTTTTGGAGGGCTGGGGGGATGGAGGATTCCTTCTATATCAACACCTACAAGGGTGTAAGGTGAGACTGATTAAATCAATTTAATCCTTTGTTAGCAATAATTTCTTCAGGTTTCTGGTAGTAGCTGGACATTTCAAATATTGGCAGAATTTGAAATATTGGCAGAGAGAAAGATTTGAAATATTGGCAGAGAGAAAGAGATGCTTTCCTGCCGATGAGCTATTCTACATTTTGAGCCCTTGAGATCAGAGGTCACAGGTGTGCTTCACCAGCTTCACATAATGATGTGAGTGACACCCCAAACAGAGCAAGGAACAGCTAAATGCATCACCTGCTAATACTGTTGGTGGTGGGGAACCTGGGACTCCTGGGGTCCTCACCTTTTGATATAAGTCCAAAGCCAATTCAGAAGAAAGGTTGCTACAGAGTGAGAGAGTAACCATTGAACTTATCCACCTTTCAATAGCTAAAAAAAAAATTTGTATTTTCTGTAGGAACAAAATATGGAAAGAGACTCACTCATCATTCAAGTTAATGGCTGGGTTTTTCAGTGACAGGTAAAGAATTTACCAATGCATCTTAAAGCAAATTATTGTGATGGCATTCTGTCCACTTGTTTGAAAAAAATTCACCCTGTATTTCTGAATTCTTGTCAGGCTATTTGTTTAAAGCCTTCCCCACATAAATAAAGTCCACAAAATAATGATGCAAGGCTCGTCTTGCTTTAAAAAGACTGTCAGCAGCTGTGCTCATCTTGTGTGAAATGGTTGTTCTCATCCACTGTGGTTTTGGAGAGACAGTGTGTTTTTTATAAGGAGCACATTGGAAATACCGTTCATCTGTCTTCGAAATGCTCAGTGCCTGCCAGAGCAGCCTCCTCTTGAGGACACAGGACCCCAGACCTTCTCCTGCTTGACCCAGACTGATTTCCTTCCCCGTGCAGGGTGGAGCACCCCAAGGACTGGGGGTTTTGGGCCAGCCCAGCAGATGGAAGGACAGTTTGGGGCAGACCCCGACGTCATCTGGGTTTCACATCTGTGCAAAACAGCAAATGCAGAATAATGGCTTCGCTATGAGGATTTTGTGAAGGTGCCAATGACCTCCTTATGAAACCTCTGCAAGACTGTGCAGCTTGCTGAACTCCTCTGCTGCCCAGGGTGGTGGCATAAAGCTGTGAATTACAATGGGATAGGGTTTGCCTGGTTTAGGCAAGAAGGTTTGTTAAATCTACATGACCTTCTTCTCTAGAAGAAGCAAAAGGCTGGCTCGCAGCCAGGTTTAAAAGAGCAGATTGCTTTCCAGTGGGCTGAGTTAGCAGTGAGTGTGGGACCAGCTGGTGGCAATGATCAAGCCCTCTGTGATAGGTTAAGAAGAGGAAGGCTTGGTGGAATGACAGCTTTGGTTTGGTGCTTGGTTGGTGTTTTTTTTTAATAAACTGAGTTCTGGTGGATGGGAATCATACCAGAACCTGAAGAAGGGAAACCTCATTCCTGAAAAGGTAAGATATGGCTGAGTTGTGGTTGTTTTATACAAAAACTGCTTTTTCTTGGGGTATGTTTTAAGCAAAGCTGTTTTCATTTGGTTTTTTCTATGCTGCCCAAAACTTGCAAGAATTCACATGTAACTTAGCTTGTGTCTAACAGTAGTCTTCTTATGTCCTACTAATTAGGTCCTTTATTTTTTTATTTATGATATAGCAAATCAAACCATTAATAAGTTCTAGAAATATCGCTCCCTGTTTCTGTAGCCCTGAGGCCTTCAGCAGAGGATGTTTGCCCTGATCAGAGAAGAATGATTGAGGCTCCATTTCTAGGAAAACCAATTTTCCAGAAAAGCTTTTTGGTAACTGTGGAGCAGTTGTTGTGTTGGGGTTTATTCACCCCTTAATTGTGGGATGAGAAAAAGCTTCTTAATGAGAATTGTGAGAAAAAACTTGCTGAAATAGAGGAAGGCTCTCAGAAGTCTCAAGGATTCATTTTTCTCAGAAGGAAAGGCGAGCAAGAGGTTGGATCTGCAGCAGGTCTGGTGTCACAAACCACAGCCTTGTACTTGTGTTGTCTTTGGTTGCTCTGCTGATGAGAGATATGGGGACAACTTGAAGTCCTTGTCTGAGTTCCAGCTGAGATGCAAATGTGCCTGTTCAAACGCATGTGGGCTGGGACATGACACAGCCCTGACTTTTGAGCAAACTCTTGCCATGTGGGTTGATGTAAACACGCCAAAAGAGGATAAAAAGTGAGCTGTGGTTTTTGTTTTTTCTTTTGGAAGAGATCTTTGTGTACTTGGAGGGGCATAGAGTGGAAGAGAGAGGAAGGGAGGTGAAAATATCCATTGGATCAAATCAGCTTTTTTTTTTTTCCCCTCTGCGTGTCTCTTGGTTTTTTGGGGAGTGTTGTTTCAACTTAGTGTTGTTTCTGATGGGTGATTTTGGTTCCCTGTGTGTGTCCCTCCCCAGAGTGCTCACCTAGCCTGAATGGAAAACCAGTCCACCAGGGTGGATTGGGTTTCTGACTTTCTGGTGCTTCCAAACTCAAAACAAAAAAAATGGTACTTTGAAAATCTGGTGCAGATAGTTGCATGGGATGCCCCATGACTGTGTACGAGAATTTTAATTATGTCAGCAGGACTTTTCTAAGTATTTCTGCATCTGACTTTCCCTGGGTGCAGCCACCTGCTTATGGGGTCAGGTGGTGGGCACAGTGCCACTCTTCTGCTCTGGATGCTGTTGCATTTTTCACGGTCCTCAGACTGAGTGATGTAGCAGGGGGAAATCTCTGCCTCAGCAAACCATGTGATAGCAGTTTCTTACAGAGTATTCTGAGTTGGAAGGGACCCCCAAGGATCACTGAGTCCAAATCCGGAGAGAATGGCCCATACAGGGGATTAAACCCATGACCTTGGCATTATTAGCACCAAGTTTTAACCAACTGAGCTCATCTCAGGTCTTGTTGCTTGTGGTTTTTTTCCCATGTTCCTAATTTGCTGATATGCTACAAATTCCTTTTAAAAACCCCAAAACCTCAACCATTGTTTTTTTTGTTTGTTTTTAAAGCCACGTAACTCAATCCTGAATTACACAAAGCTGCATGAATTTGCACCCACTCCAGTGCCTGTAAACAGCACAGCAGCTTCCTTACTTGGAACCAGCTTGTGATTTAGCTGCTTATTCTCATATTCAAATAGTTATCCTTAGAGCAAAAGGAGGTGCCCAGTGTAACAATGAGGGTACAGCTATTTTGTGGCTAGGAAGTGTTTTTTTTAAAACATGAAGGATAACCCTGTTATTGTGCAGGTTTTGTAGGTAGTTTGGATAGAATTTTTTGTAGGTGCTGCTCTTTAAGTATAACATAACAGTATATCTGTCTTGTTGGCACTGTTGCATCAACACATTGGGTGATAATCTAAAATGAGAGGAATGAAGGTCACATGGCTCTGAACTGTTGCTACAGGACTCTGGTAAAATAAAGAAGGGGGGGTAAAACCAGCATTTCAGTTCTTTCTAATCCCAAAGTGACGCCTTACTTACCCCTTGGGTATTAGCTGCTATGGTTTTCCTTGTTATCTAAGTTTTTTGGTAGATAACTGTTATTTTTGGCATGGAATTGCCTCCAAATCAGGGGAGTCGCTTTGATGTATCACGGTTGCTGAGGCAATAAAATATTACGTGTGTACATATGATTAATGGCATGGAAGGACCAACATCAGTGCCCCAGTCAGTGACAAGCAGGGTGAGAGAGGATGAGTTTAGTCCCTCTTTCTTTGAAGACAACATCTCTAGAGCCGACCCAGAGCATCAACAGCAAAGGTGTTTGCACTCAGTCTACCAGAAAACAGGCAGGCATAAAAGCATGTAAACTCAATGTGCAAGCAGGAAGCTGCTGGAAGAAAATTCAGAACTGATTTCATGACTAGGTTTAATTTTCAAGGAAATGGGGATGTACTGATTGGTAACACACTGTGCACAGGAGTTGAAAAATGCAGAGCAGCTCCAGCTGCTCTCTATAAACACTGAGTGGCCCTTGCTGAAATGATTATGCCTAAAAATACAACAAAATGCTTCTGAGGAAGGAGAAAATACAGGAATTGGTAACTTCCCCTGATCTTTTTTCCACGTGTAGTTTTGAGCAAAGCTTAATATCCTCAGGCAGTATCAAACAATTAATAAGCTTAAGAATTTCTCTAGAGAGTATGGATGCCTATTTGGATAGAATATTAATTTGAGCCAACTCTTTTGATGCTAAAGATGATCACAATCTCCTGAGTAAGCCATTTGACCACTGGAGCAAATCTTGCACAGTGAAAATGAACAAAGATATGCAAATACCACTTAAAATGAAAAGAAACTTGCAAATGCTTTATTTAATTCTTACAATAGGGAGGCACTTTTACATTAAAAAAAAAGTGCAGAGGTTTCATTATAACTACAAACCCCTAAGATATTATTCCATGAAAACAAAGGGAAGTGGTGCCTGTGTGAGAAAGTGTTTTTTTCTTTCATTAATTTCTATACAATTTATTACATTTAAACAAACATAACCTAAAAGAAACCCAAACTTTTTCTTCTGTTCCCACAGGCCAGGATAAGCATTTAGAATATTGCTGACACTTTGTGTTTCTCCTATTGCCTGTGTTTGTTGTACAGGGCAGAGCCTGACCCAAGGGCTTTCCAGAATTAATGGGTGCTGTTGAGATACTATAAATGAAGTGACCACATTTGATGTCTAAAACCCCAGTTCAAGCTCTTCCTTGCATGCAACATCTGCTTACTTCAGTCAAGTGCTTCTTCAGCTTAGGCCCCCATGAAAATGTGTGTGCTGGGATGGTGGGAGAGCAGGGAAAGATGCTTTCCTGCACTTATCTCCCCTCCATGGAGCCAGGAGAAATCAAAGCTTGTTTTACACGCCATCCTAGAGAAGTGTAGTAGTTGTTCCCTGGCAATTAGCCCCTGGGTGGCAGCTTCTGGTTGATAAGCAGCTCCATGCGAACCAGTGCTGGGCAGATACTGAGGCAGCCTGGTGTGAAACTGGGAGCAAATCCTGTGTTATGTGTTGTGAAACTGGGAGCAAATCCTGTGTTACGTGTCGCAAGTGGGAAGTGAAGTTAACAGCACCTTCAGACAGAGCAATAATACTGAAAGATGGGCTCAGTTTCTGCAATACTGATGTATTTGCATTAGCTTTCAACCTCGCTAATGTCCCTCAGAATACCTCTGGAGAAAGGCAATCCTCAAACTGAATATTGTCACAATCCATCCTTCTGTCCATATATTTCCACTTCAGTGTCCCAAGTGGAGGAAGCAAACCTCAGGTCAAGAATACTGGCAGATAAATGTCTCTGGGTTGATGGATGAGCGTATACATCCATAGCTTACAGCAATTCTCTTGCTATTTATTTGGTTTGGGGGTAACAAAACTACGAGGTGAGCTGCACAGGGAGGCTTCTGGTTGTGTGAAAATGAGGTTGGAAGTGGAAAGAACACTCAGAGGATGCTAAAAAGAATATTAGAAGTGCTTGAAACCAGCACACCTGAGGAAAGCAATACTTTTCTAGTTACCTGCTGGTTTATTAAAGCTGGCTGAGCAGAATATGGCTTTACATCCTGATGTTACCAGCAAAACTTGGGCTTTTGGGGTTGTCAGAAGCACAGCTCCCAAACAGATCTGTTCTGGAGCTCTCTGAGTGCAAGGGTGACCTAAATAAAGGGAATATGATGGACCAGCAGACTGTGCTCATGTTGAGGAGTGCTACATCTGGCCCGAATAGAAGAAATATTTGCCACAATTTCGCAGTTTTCCTTGGCAAATTTCAGTTTGATGTCTCGTGATGAAGACCAGAGCTCCTTTTTTCAAACCACTTCCTCTGTTTCCCAAAATTGTCTGGATGTATTTCAACCCCCTTTAAAAGTACATTACCTAACCTGATCCAGAGCTCTTTTAAAACTCTAAGGCTGGGTTCTAAAGATAGGAGAATTAAAGCTGGTACAATATAACAAAAGCAATTTTCAAAAATGAGCTACTCAAAGAAACATTTCCATCTTGAAGTTGCTTTACCAATATAGGTACACCTTGTAAACATTCACAGAGAGCTTGGACTATGGATTCCAGGTTATTTTTTTCCTTTATCAAAAGCTCATATTACAAAACCTGTAGAGGTTTTTCTTTGCATATTATGCTTGGAAAATTTTCTTTAGATTCTGATACATTGAAATAATTTTCAACTTGTAACCTGGCGCTGATAAATGAAAAATAATATTGTTTCTAAACAGAAATTCTTAAGCTTTCTCTCCAAGCTAAATATGCCAAAGACATAGTAGGAACATGGAAGATAAATCCAGCTTTAAGATTTACCACTGATATGAATTAAAGAACATTTTACAGAGTTTTGATCTCGATTGTCTCGTTACAGCTGAACCCCTCCATTCTATATAAAAAGGAGGAAAAACACGCTGATTATTTCCCTGGCACAACTTGCATAAAATAATGCAGGCTTCATTATGGCGTGAGACTAATGACACAGGTTATATCTGCAAGAAAAAAAGTTAAATTAAGATCTGAACGGATCACTGCATAATCAGGGGGCACGAGTGAGATCTGATGTCGTTGTGTTTAGAAATGGCTTCATCCAGGTCCAGCTGGCTGTGGTTGACCTTCACCTCCATGCAGCCATTGTAAAAAGCAGTCACTGGAGTGGCACCCACAGGAACATCTGCACAAAAGCACAGTCAATTGATTAGGCCAAGGCGTGCAGATTTGTATGTATTTTCCAGATTAGTAAAAACACTAGGAATGCTCCGCTCTCCATCCGCTGTCTCGTCATGGGACAGAAGAGCAATATGTCAGGGAACACTTCAGCTCTTCTCCCTTTTCTTTCAGCTCAAGATCAAGTCAGCAAAGCTGAGAGAGGCCAGTAAAATCTGAAATATCTGTCAGAAGTCTGTTCCCAGCCAGAAACCGAACCACAGCAATACTTTTCACAGTAGTTCTTCCTGTATTAACAATACTTTGTTTCCTGGACGCTGCAGCTCTTGTCCTGATGTACAAACAGATGTTTGTGGGCTCAGAGGTCACAGAAGGAACTGTCCTGCTTTTGCCAGAAAGCTACTCTAGATTCCAATCTGCAGGTTCTCTCACACAGGGGGCCCCTGGGAACTTCACACATTTTACTGCTTCCTCACTGCAAACTCTGTGAAAGACTCACTTTGTCTGCTACTTTGTCAGAGCGTGGATATGCTTCCAGTATGTGAAGCCCAAAAGCAAGCAGGCATGAAGCAAGACCTGAACTAGTTTTTCTATACTACTCTTTCTCTCTCTGGTAACACAGGTTGTTGTGGAAGACGCTCTAGATAACACAGGGGAGTATTGTTGGTTTTTTGAGACCTTGAAGTAGAAACTGTTTATGCATCCAGAGGGTGGGTTTTGTCTATTTTGTTGAAGATACCTTTTTAAACTGATTACATGTACTTTTAAGGAGCAGTAAGTAAATGATACTTCCTTCCCATCTATTTGGGATGCCCAACCAAAGCAAAGATCTTAAGATGCCAATCGCTCTGTGGCTGGCAACATAGCATAAAGAATCACACAAATATCCCAAAAATGAAGACGTCTAAGAAATTACTTACTATGGCTCAGCTAACCTGCTGACTGACCTCTAGGGGGTACATACTGAGTTCATCTTGCCTTTAAAAGCAGGCAGGAATCACAAAAACACTCACTTGCCTGCTGTGGTATGTGACAGGACTGCATCACTTGTGCATTCTTCTCATTCTACACATTCCATTTGAATTGAACTCACCTGGTTATCTGGTTTTCTAGATATTGTATAGCCACTCAAAAGCAAAATTCAAGGAAAAACTGGTGCCTGGATCTTGTTGCAGTCTTGATTACCATTGGAGAACAAGTAAATGACAACACATTGGGTCTGGATTCCCAGGCAACCAGCCCTTCAGACAGGCTGTGGTACCTGCAGTGCTGCCCTGAACACATTCCTTGTGTTCTGACAGGCAAGGCTGGAGCTGTAATTCCAGCTCCCCCTATATATGCTACCTTGGAGAAAATCCCTAATGGATAACTTTCTCCCCTCTTTCTACTCCTGTACATCCTTGTCTTCTGCAGAAGAAACATACTGAAAATACAGATGGTGTAAACCCGGGGCAGTGCTGTAGCACTGCAGCCTACATGTAAAATGGGTGTTAATTCCAGACACGTTGGTCAAACTCTTGGAATTTTCTTAGGAAATTGTGACTCATTCTCCACAAAATAAGAGAGGATACAGAAAAGCTCTAACAGTAGTAACTTATAACCATGGCATCTTTCCTCCAGCAATTTTCATGTTTGAGTATCTTAGGCTTTGAAAATGCCTCACCTGGGGCAATGTTCTTTTTACCCATTATTCACCCTGTAGTCAAACTGCTTTAGAGATAATAAGCATGTATACAATTCCTGTAACAGATAACCCTTGTACATGTCCTAAGACTGGGGCTATACTTGTAGCTTGCTTTAAACAAAATATTTGCTGTTTCATTCCCTCTCTCATTTCCTGTTACCTATTGCCAGAGTTTAACTGATGAAACCATATTCCTAACTTCTCCTTCTGCACTCCTGCCACTAAAATTACTTACAAATGCCTGGCTTTCCTACCTGTTGATGCAGTTCCTAAACTGTGCCAGCCGGTGGCATTTCAGAAGCATGCAATGCCCATTTCTTCCCAGCTCAAAAATCAAGATATTTTCCAAATTCAAACATCTAGAGATGTCTTAACAGGCCAAATAGTGTTACTGTTGAAAAGCAGGCTCCTTCAAAAGCTGGGGGGGGGAAAACCCCCCCCAGCTTTTTTTTTAACAATTTTAAGTTTCTCCTGGCTTGGGTAAGGCTGAATATAAACAGGCTTAATGAAAACAAACAGAATTCACCTGGCAGGCCACCCAAGTAGGTGACAACATTTGCCATCATGGCTTGGTTCAGAATAGTCAGGTGCTCTGAGTTGCTTCTGGCTGTGTGTGAATCCACGGAGAGTTCAAGCTCCTGTTTGGTTACTACGAGTCCAACCTGCACTTTTCTGGGGGTACATAACTTCTTTGATTCCAGATGTGCAACAGTGATGTTTCCAATGGTCACGGTGATTTTCTAGGTGGGAAAAAAAGGGTAGATCACAAAAGATGCCACATACAACTTGAACACATAAATGTACTTCATTCTGGTGCACTTTATATCTGACAGCAGAAGAACAGGAAATATTAGACCCACCTATTACAAACTGGTAAACTCAGTTGGAAAAGTTACCAAGGTACCAATGTATAACCATCACTTTTGGTGATGAATGCCATTCTTAAATTTGTAAGTGAGAATGTTCACTGTAAACCATCTGTGGCTGTGGTTGTGAGGTGAAATCCTATTTCACCTTCAGGCAGAAGCAGTAACAGTTCTAAAGGTAACCAAGTGGTCACTACAGGTTCTTATTTCAGGCAAAAGCATGGACTTAGCCATGGAATATAATCATGCTCTAGTTTGGGATGGCTGTTGTGAACAGATGTCAAGAGAAACTTAAGGACCAGAAAATCTGCTTATGAATTTATAGCATCATGATGCCATTACTGCATCATCATAATCATCATTCTGCTGCTGTCATATCCCCTGTTGTGCTTTGTGCATTTGGAAGGAAAGGTTAAAGAAGGTGTGATGTAATGGATCTGACATAAGACTACATAATGTAATGTACCTAATTATTAGAATTATATTTTCATTAATAGAAATATATTAATATGCATTCACTAGTCATTAATAGAAATATATTTTCTGCACATCGCTATACAATCTAAGTGCTTTTCAAAATATTAAGTGCAAGTGCATGCGAGTGGCTTCTGTAGTTTGATTTTTCACAAGTGGGGCAGCAAGTAAAGTGAGACAGAACCAAGAGGTGTGACTTGTATGGAGCGAGCTGCTGTGACAATTGTAAGGTCACCTGGGAGTCAGAGGAGTTCGAGTCCACTATGGACAACGCAAGAGGCACTGTTTCATTAGAAACCAAGGCGAACATGACCCCGGTGTCTGCGGATGGGCGAACAGTCAGAGTCACATTTATGAGCCAGTCTTCAGCACTGTCAGGATTATCTGTTTTAAAAAGAAGAATTGTCATTAGTAAATCCATCTGCTAATGAAAAATTAATCTCGTGTTAAGAGTTAGTATTTAATCTCCTCCCTGCTGTGGGAAAATTAGTACTGATTTCCAGAAAAAACCCCAGTGAGCTCTGGAATTTATAGAAAGAAGTTTAAAGAAACCCAAGCAGAAAAAAACCCAAACCCCTAACTTTTAATCCTTCTGTGCTTATGGGATTTTTACTTTTTTTTTTTTGCTGCCTTCCCCATTCTGCCATGGAACAGGTGCCACATTCATTGAGGCCAGTTCAAAATTAAATCCAAAAAAATTAATTTACCCCAAAATTGCTGCCGCTGAGTGGAAGACTGGCAGTTCTCATACCCTTTTACGTTTACAAACTCACACCCTTTTACATTTACAAACTTGAGTGGCATAGAAAACTGCCATAAGTTGGTTGGAAGCACAGAACACAAAAAGCTGGGGAAATCTTTAGCAGTGTGCTAGGGGATTTAAAGAAAAGGTCTGTGAAAGAAGAGCAAGTTCAGGGAATCACTGCTGCAGGCAGTGGGGGAGAGCTTAGTTTGTGTGTCTATTTTCCTGTCTTTCTTTTATAATTCATCAGTTCCATTACCAGTCCAGCAAAAAACCCATAAGGATAGAAAAATACTTACTATAATTTATCTGAAATGCTGCCATTCCAGTGCCAGGGTAGAAGGAACCTCTTCCCACTGATACCAAACAGTGTTTGCTTTGCTTTTCTTGAATAACCTCTTTTACACCGGAATGTCCCTGATTCATCAGGTTCCAGGCACGAATACAACCATCCAGCCGAGGGTTAATCTGTGGAGGAGTCACAGCATTAGGTGTTTGTGTTCAAAGTTGTTTCAAAAGTGTTAATAATAAGGCATTATTTCACGTACCAACTTACTTCTATGTCTTTAATAAATCAATGTTATAGGCTATAGCACTGATGCTGGGAGAAAACAAATGGCATGCATTTAATACCTCAGCCTTACAAAGGTATTTCTGATCTACCATTTCCCACATTGATACCAGTGATCTGTACAAAATAGATTGTTCAATTTTTAAAGCTCATGTTGTGGCCTAAACGAAAGGACAGAAGCTTTCCTGTAGCTAAAAGACAGTGGTCACTAGAATTGTTCCTTGTTCAAAGTTTCACCTTTTCCTTATACCAAAGTACAAAGACATTTCTGGAATTCGATAAGGGGATGTTATTGGATAGTTCAGTATTTCTTCCTTCTGCTTCGCTCTTGAGCAAGAATGGATTTTTTTTATTTATTTAAGAAAAAAAAAAAGGTGTACAATTACCTTTTGCCTCTCTGTTCAGATTGTCTGAGGGCTCCTGGACTGCAAAGCAAACAGCTGCAACTTGACTGTACCCATCCCCAGCACGAGCTGTTGGGGTTGGAAGGCTGAAAGAATCACAGGGCTTGTCCAGCCTGGGCTATTATAAAACCCAGTAAAAAAAATGAAAGCTCCTTGTGCTGCCTGCCCAGTGAATTCTGCACCTGCACCTATGCAGAGCCTACCAAAAGCCAGTACCATAAACATGAATCACTCTGAAATGCACTTTCAGCACAAGTGGAGGTGATTTAAGCAATCTTAAAGCTGTATTAGGAAACGGGGCACAGAATCCTGAAAAATTAGACCACAAATTCTCTGTTTTTTTACAACCTTACTGAAGGCAGAACACAGAGCTTTAATTTTCAAAACAGTGGTTTAATAACCAGATTTTCATTTCCTAAATGGGGTCCATGCCAAACTTGCTTCCCCTGTGACTCCTAGGCAAACAGAACAGTATCAATCAACATTAGTATTGTTATTTTATTCACCTGTTTAACAAGAGCATTGCCCACTTTGCGAGGTAATCCTGCAATGTACACCTTGGTCTCCAAGAAACCCTGGGACTGTTTGAAAAGGGTTCCTGGGCTGTTAATACTCATCACAGCTTCTTTAGCTATTTTAACACTGATGCTGTGTTCCAGTTCTTCCACTGATATCTGGAATAAAATACAAATAATTACATATGTACATGCACAAAATGTAGAATATGTGCAATACTGATGACATATGCCTGTATGAAGCATTACTGATGTTTCTCTAAATATCCAACTTGTAAAATAGTTTTAGTGCAGCCAATATTTATACCATATTTAAACTTGAGCTGTCTGTGGACATCAATAGAAGGATAATCTTTCCTTCCATTCCCATCCTACCCCTGGAAAAACCCATTCCGCTGATGAGCTTGCTTTATGTGTGCTGGAGTTTGCAAGAGGCTGATTTTTACAATTTTTTTATATCCACTCCACATTTGGCATACAGTTTTCCATGTCACTGCAACCTGCTACAGAGGATTGTGAGACAGGACATCAAATAGAGTCAACGTCTGTTTACACTATTATTAGATTTATTCTTTTTAATCTTAAAAAGGTTGTACTGAACTGAAACAGACTCACACAGAATTCTATTTCCTCTTGTGTGGCTCCCCCTCAAAAACAAACAAAATCTAGCTGATGCCAATAATTTGTTGTGCTATCTAGATGATGTAAGTGAGCAAAGCCTTTCATCTCAGGCAGGAAGACTAGAAGAACAAGATGGATTTTTGGGCTAGCAAACGTAAAACTTTCATGTTTAAAAAGTATAATTGCTATGCTGTCTCTCTCTTGACTGTAAACTGGCAACACAATTTCCTGATATAAGGCATTCCTGTGCATTTCTTGGTTGATTTTTAAAGCTGGTATTTGAATGCATCATTTTTACCTTTTAATGGTAGCTTAGTTTCTCCCTAGTTTACTTTTAAATACAGAATGTTTCCACAGTGGGTTCAAGGGAGGAAAAGGGAGAGGAAAACCCAACTTACTATATGCCACAGTCCATCATTAATGGCTTTGCCTCCACTGGTGACTTTGGTTCCAAATTCATTCTTGAATTGAATTTCAATCTTCCCATCACGAAGAGCAAGCAGGATCCATGCTGAATTGTCAAGGGATTCTGCATAGAGGATAACTCCCTCTGCATCGTATGTCCGGAAATCAAACTCTGCTGTGAACCTGAGGTGGGAAAAAGGAATCTTAACAAGGAGACAGGAAACATAAAATACTCTATATAGCCTGTGGTAACTCGTTGCCAGGGTTACATTTGCATGCAATTAGTACGCAAAACCAGAATCTAATGTAAGCCTTGTTCACCTGAATCCAGTGAAAAGTTTCCAGATGAACACACTGAGCTGGGATTTGAAAGAATTTTGGTTGAGTTCCCAAATCCACTACGAGCTTTACATATGAAGGATATCCCACTCCTTTAGATAAGACAGATGTAATATTCCTATTGCATTTTGTGGGGATGTGATGCAGACAAAGTCTAAGAGCTAGGATGTGCTTCAGTACAGAAGGGTTGCCAGGTGTCATCCTATAACAATTTTAAATCAATTTGCTTTGGTTATGCTGCCTTTTACAAGCCATTCTTTAAATTCAGGGCTTGTTGTCTGGACCTTGGCTGAGCAAAATTAGGGTTTACATTACAGAACCCGTACAGTGGAAGAGAAGAGAGTAAAAGTATAGTCAAAAACTGTATCTCCCACAGCTTTGGGACTAGATAAAACAGATTAAGGAGAAAAATTAGGACTCGCTGAAGGCAGCTGGAATTAACTCAGGTGGCTTCCACTCGCAGTGCCGCTCCTTGTCAGCCAGGTGGGGCTGTCCCTGCCCAGCCCCGACCTCAACCATCCTGCATTTATTGACACAGGGACTATTAAAACCCCCCCCAAACATCTGTCATCTCAGAGAGGTCTCCCAGGACAGCGTTATTGCCTGGCCAAGCTGGAAGAGCGGCAGAGAAGTTGTTCTTGGGGTTTATTATGTCCTTCTGTAAATTGCTGAGGCTCTGGGGATCACCAGCTCAACAGCTGCTGCTGCTGTTACCTTCAAATTGTCCTCAATGAGATATTATGTTGATAATTTTAAATGCCTTCCTGTATCTGTATCCCTGCCTCCCACCTTCCCCAGCCCCTGCTCTCTCCTCCAGAAGAAGAATAAGCTTCTGTCATGAGAAAGCCACAATCTTTTTGCTCTCTTCTCCACACTTACTGCCCTCAGTCCTCTTCCTTTTTAGCCCATTCAGTTCTGGATCACTTTGAGCTCTTTCTCCCAGCCCATTCCTCTCCCCCTACAGCAGCACTGGTAACCAGGACTCTACTGGCTGCAAGACTCAACCCTGTTATTCAAAGACATCTCAGTTTATTCACTCTTGATATAAAGGTATCTTAACCACTGGGGAGGTGGTGACACAATTTATGCATGCAATGCGCTCTTTCTAAACCTTCAGAGAATTAATGGACACAAATGTCCATAATTTCAAAGCATACTTTTAGCAATAGTAAACGCTTACCTTGTGACATTTGGCAATTTAAACTTCAAGTAGAGAACGGGGATTCCTATAAATTGCTCTGCCAGGTAAAGCAGTTCATAATTCTTCTCAAGGTTCAGTGGGGTACAGTCAGTAATAGACTGAAAACAGTAGACAAAAAAAGCTGTTAGTGCATTGTGATAGCTTAGGAAGTAACTCCTGCTGTTGGCTGCTAGCCTATCCTTTTGTATTTTAGTGGCTCACCTCTGGTTTTTTGGGGTTTTAGAATACTTATGTACAAATGAAGTGCTGTGGCTTTGCTTTTGCTTGAGATGTCCATTATTTAAACTGCTGGAGGATAAGTCAGGTCAAAACACAGTTCCGGTGGATCAAAATTAATATTTAATATTTGAATTAAGAATTCAAATCTTCCATCAGGTGCTTTCCTTTTGCCAGGGATACCTGACACAGGTCCTGCCAAGATCCATTATTATCGTTCTGCAGAATCTAAAGCTGATCAGGTGTTAGAAGGGAATGGGTCAGAGCTGTCTTTTGAGAAGATTGCATTAAAAAAAGTAAAACAAAATCACCTTTTATGTTATCAATACTGATGTACAGCTCATAGCTGAATGATCTCTAGTACTACTAGAATCATTTACTTGAAATAAAAATTAACAATTTACAAGAGGATTAAGTAACAGTTTAAAAGAAAATGTTTCTATCTGGCTCTTCCCTGAATGTACTTGTCCTGTTTGAGCTCTGGAAAGGAATGTTGACAAAAGCAACACCACAATTCCTGCTGGAATAGCATTGAATTAATACTCCTGAGAATTCTTAGTGGGGATATGAAACTCTTTAGACTACATTCTCAGGAAAAGTGTAAAAGAAGTTCTAAGCATTTGTGGCAAGTACAGCAGGATATAAAACTGGGATTAATCCTAATATTTAGCTCCAGTCAATGTGAGTAATCACAGTCAGCCAACGCAGTTGCAATGGTGGGGGGAAACTGTGCTTATTCCTTCAGGTATTCATCCCCTTAATGATCTAAACAAAGATGTTTCTATTCAGGAACAACATCTATTTTGTGCGGTGCAACTTTAAACTAGTAAAACATTCAGTAAAGAAATAACAGGTATCCATTCTAAGGCATTGTTGACTTACCTCCTGGAACTGTGATGTTATACTTAAGTAATATCTACAGTTTCATTTTAAAAGTAAAACACTGACTCCTTTAGGTTCAGCAAACTAGGCTCTGCCTGTGGAGAGAGGTGGGAACATGTTCCAGAACGGGGTTTAAGCACTTGTCTCACTGAGGAATCTAAAACTTTGGTTTATTTAAACTTCGTTTAAAGCCTGCTGTATTACTGCTCTTTAGACTGCACGTATTTTTCAGCTGATTAAACCTTTTCTTTTTCCAATTAAAAGGCATGAAACTAACTTCCAGACAGAGAATTAATCACGTTTGAACACCAGCATTGAAAATAAGAGCATCTTCTAGCCTCATTACAGGTTACTATTTCAAGGACGAGCAAAGTGAAATATAACTCCTGCCAAGTGTTGTTCAGATACTAAACTTCAGAAAGCACAAACAAGATTTAATACGCAGATGCTAAAACTTGTGTCAGCTCTTGTTCCTTAAGTTTAAACCAGATTTTGTTAGAGGGGTTTTCTTTGTTGGCAGCTATCTGAGCTCACATCACAGAACGAGTCTCAGCCTGCCTGCACCTTTCAAAGTACACAGAGAACCACTTACAACAAAATCCTTGGACTCAAATCCTTGAATTCTGATCCTCTGGAGTTTCAAAGTGTCTGCTACTGAGGAGTGTAAATTTTCAAACTGAGCAAGAACAGCCAATTTTGGCTGCAAGATGTTCTTCAACTGGCAAGTATTACTAAGTGCTTTTTCTTAAGATATGGCAGATGAGAACTGTGGAAAACAATCCAGTGTGGTTTTTCTTCAATCCAAACAGGCAAAGCACTGAGTAATTCTGAAATAGTGAATGAAAACTTGGGAACATATGGACAAATGGAACATTCTGTCTCTGAGTAGCCTGGACAGAAATTATTTGTTTGATAGGAGAAAGCTGGGGCTTATTTTGGAAGCAGCAGAGAATAAAGATGACTGGCTAAGGCAAGTTCCTTTGACAGGACTCCTGTAAATGAGCATTCATGAATTGAATGGCATCCAAATCCCTACCAGGCCTGCTTTGTGAGCCAAACCAGAGATCAGATTCTCCAGCACTTTCTCAGCAATTTTTAATCTGTTCTCAAATAGCTTCCTATTTGCCTTAATCTAACTTATCCTGCCATCCAGGAATACCCAACTTTGTGATTTCCCACAGGGCACAGTTTTACCTCACAATTCTTCATGTCCTTAGAGAGCTTGAACCCTCTTTTGCCATCGCAAAAGCAGCTGTAACTCCCTGGAGAGTTTACACAAAGTTGAGCACAAACATTTTCAGCACATTCATCGATATCTAGGAGAAAAGGAAGCACAGAAGAAAATTTATTCATGGCACAGACTGATGACTAACACAAATAAATGGAATAATGGACAAGGTAGGTTCTCTGGAACAACAGGAATCCAAGAGGTGACTCCTGCTAAAGTAAACTAATGCTAATGGATGTCTCCTATGCAAAATTTCCCATCCAGAATTACCTGCTTGGGTGTGTAAGACTTAGTGATCTTACAGAGGCCTGGTGTGGAGAGCTGGAGACAGTCTGATCTCATTTGTGAGGCACTAAGAAGCTGAGCTGGAAGGTGCTTGAATTACTGAAAGAAACCTCACAAATGACTATTACCTATGGCAGAAATGCCATTTTGGGCCAGATCCCTTCCTTTCCCTATAAGACATCCTGAGATCTTAGATTATTAACAGTATACATGGCAAGTTTGTGAAGAAAGGACCTGCTTTATTAATATAAAAGCAAAATGATTTCAGGGCAAAATACCTTTTAAAATAAAATGCAATCATCTCATAAATAGCTACGTTTCAGACAGCATCTGGTTGTGGAAACCAATAGTCTGATAGAGCTGCAAAAAAGCTAAATCAACTGAAGGAACTTCATTTTCTATTTAGTAGGTTGTACACAATAAATAATTTAAAAATGAAAGGCTGTGTAAAAAGCCAATGTTAACTTTTACAGTTCTAATATAGAAACAAACAAAATCTCTCCTCGACAGAAGGCTAATGAGGGTGATTTGGGGCCTCAGATTAAAGAAACTGCAGGACTCATTTTGAAACAAACGGCCCTTCTAGTGGGAATAAACAATTTTGTACCACTGCATGCATTTAAATCTGTTTTATACTGTGTTGGGATTTTTTTTAAAGATTAAAATACTTTTTTTAATGTTGCTTGGAGGAAGAGAGAGGAAATAAGGTGAGGCATGGATGTGGGGAGAGAGGGTTTTATGTGTATTAAACCATTCATGTGGGAAGAGAAAAACTTGATCCTTTAAGATATGGGTTCAGCTTGGTTTGTCTCCTTGATACTGAGCGCAAGAGAGACCCCTCTAACACAACAAGTGTACTAAATCATTTCCACTACCTATTCTTTTTTTGGCAAGGTGTTTGAAAGTGAGAAGATAATCAGATTCTGTGTCTAAAATTGTATGGCTACTACAAAACAAGAAGATACAAGAGGTATCTTCCATTCATAGTGTCTCCTACCTCCAGCAGGGATGAAGAACTGCAGCAACATTCCCCTGGGAATAGGTGAGGAAAGAGAAAACAAACCCTTTTCTGCTCCAGTCTAATAGAATCTGTCACCACAGAGATAGCTGTGCATAAATGTATGGAAATTCAATTTTTCTAATAAGCATAATTAAATTTGGCCACCTGCATGCGACATGACAATGAAAAGCTAATGTCACTCAGCATTTCTGCAAGGCTGTATTTCTGTCAGTCTGCACAATCCCGTCCTTAGACAGGATTTGGTGACTCATTTAATGTGGTTACAAGAGGGTCTAAAAGCTTAGCAGAGTAATCTCCTTCCAGGAGATGAGACTTTCCCTGTTTTAACATCCTCATCTTGCGACCTCCTGGAATCCACGTTCCACTAGAAAAGCAATACTTACACGGCTTGCATCAAATTGAATTTATCTGAAGAAAATACTACAGGGAGCAAGAATTAGATGTCTGTGAGGTCTTTCTCACAGAATTGCCAGTAGCATTTTAATCCCACAGTAACTGGACAGAGAGCTGACATCTGAATATGTAATCACTGCCACTGTGCAAGGCTTTGGTACGAGAAACCTGCACTAAAAGCCAAAGAGCAAAAGATTCATGGCCAATAAGAAGCTACTTTTGTGTCCTTTGGAGCAATAACATAAAGGCAGCATTTAAAATAAAAACCAGTCATGGATACACTTTGCTTAAACTGGCAATGTAGAAAATTCTCTTCACTGTAAAACTCTCTAAGAGCTTTCATATCTGTTCTACAACTGAAATTTAATTCCTGATGTGGACTAAACAGAATCTTTAACAAGGAGAGAGAAACAAAATACATTCTAAGGCAATTATGCAAATACTTTCAACACTTGAAAAGCTATTTTATTATGGGCTATGTGTGAATGGCTTCTTGCTAGTTTACTGCTAGCTGTCAATACTTTCCAAGTTTGCTGTAATGGTTACAGAAATTTTTAATTAGAGATTTCCAGTTCAGGAAAGATTCTTTTGGTGCAGCTCCTTTTTTTCCTTAGCTCTTCTTCTGGATATTTAAGAATAGTTTTATTTTACACATGAGGTGTTTATAAAAAGATCTTTTACAGAACTGCCATGCTGTCATTTCCAGCCTAGAATAGAGACACAATAACTCTGGTGTTTTCTAATATAACTAGATACTCCTAGGAAGGATTAGATGAATGTTATGTTACATGGAATTCAGAGACCCCAGTGAAATGGTCTGGCCAGTATCTGAGATCTAAGGACATACCAAGGACAGATACTGAGCTTCTGGCCACTAAATAAGCACCTAAACAGATTGATAAAAATAAGCTTTTTAGGTTATTGAGACAACTTGATTAAGCACAGTTTGCACTTCTGGTGATTACCCCTTTATAAATCTTCCTAACTTGCCAAATAAGCATTTTCAATTGCTTTTACTCTAGCTTGCCTTGAGTTAGGGATCTGTATTAAATTGACTGACATCAAATATTCCATCCTTACAACTGCATTGATGACTAAAAACAAAGGTGCAAAATGCTCTAGCAATGTTCAGATCCTGCACACATTGGTCCAAGCTACCTGAAGGAAACACGTTAGCCAGTTTGAGAGCTTGGACTGGAAGCCCTCTCTGCAGTAGGAAAGCTGAGAATGCAGGAATATAAACCCTCCAATGTCCAGGAGAAAGTCATTCCAACTGTATACACTACAGGTAACGCAGCCTGACTGAACCTCTGAAAGAATAAACAATCGAGCCCGAATTTAATAAACAATACGAAGATGAAGAAATGCCCTGGATGAGATGCTGGAGTTTGGTACAGCAGTGGGTTAAAAAAAGAAAAGGGGAGGTGGGAGAAGATGAAAGAGAAAAGGGGTTGGGAGCAAAACCCACCTTCGCAGCTCTTGGACGTTGAGTTGTATGTGTAGCCTTCTGGACATTCACATTCATATTTCCCCTGGGTATTTTTACATACAGCAGTCCCACAGATGTTTGGATGTAGCACGCATTCATTGATGTCTAGAAATACAAACAAGTTATTAAAATCCACGTCACTCTCTCGCATGCCATTTTTTTTTTCCTAACCCCATCCCAAACTGTGCAAACTTTCTTGCTAGGTCTACTGTGCTTTCCTAGCAGATCCAGCTACAGCCGTGAAGACTTCCAGAGGGAAAAGACACCTCTGCATGCCCTCAGTGAAATAAAATCTCTGCCTGCCTATCTTCCTCATTCTTTCCTGTCTTCTGTGGGTAACAGGAACAGGGATACATGTCCAGGAAGGCAGGGATAGAGACAGTCTGCAGGCTTCCTATAAACTAAACCAGACTGCATAATAAAGTCCTATCTGACAAAAAGACATCCAGAAAGACAAGAGGTAATCCTGTCGGAGGTCCTTCCATGCTACAATCAATTCATGTCACAACTGCCTTTTAATTGGGTCTGCTGACAGGTGTTCAAGTCCCTCACTGTCTCTCTATCCCTCAAACCATTTTAGTGTCTATCTTCTGCGTTGTTTCCAATTTTTCAACGCCATCTTCACAATGCAGATGTGACAAGTAGATTCAGCTTATAGCATCAATCTTATTAAATGTCTTTTAGACAGAAAAGAATCAGATGCCTGGTGGTACTTCATCCCCACTTGTGTGTGCAGGGATCATTCTAGTTTTCTCTGTGGTTTTGTATCACTCTAGAGTTGGATGTAATGAAATACTTAAATCCAGTCTATCAAATGACTAAACTGAGGTATATTGTTCTATTTTTATCTTTTCCAGTATCTTTGCAAGAATTACAGATATTCTAGCCAACTTATCTGCTTGCCCTTTCTGACAGAGCCACATTCTTCTGTTGCTGTGGCATTTCCTTGGAAGTTATTAATTCACAAAATATACAGACTAAAGAAAGTGACAGTGGAAGATGGCCATCAGGTTTAGTCTCCTAAATTATCTGACGTTATCCAGAACTGTTGTCATATTTTGGCAATAAAATATGACATTGAAATGGAATGAAGTTACATTATTTTTTCTAACTATGCAGTAAGAATTGCTAATTATGTCACTACAGAGTCTTTATCTGGAGCAGAATGAAGCACGTAGGTCATGGCCAATAATAACAGAAACAAGCATGCACAGAAAAAAAAAATCATGCTGGGTGAATAAAAGACAAATCCTTCTCTCCATTAAGAGAATTTTTGGATTCATTAATAGTTTCTTCTCCAATGAACTTCAAGCTCCTGGAAGAGCAGCATCACTAATTAGGAGTGATTCAGCCTAAACCCGTGTTTACCAGACAGGATTTCCATGGTAACAATATTAGCTGGTCACACCACTTTAGATTCTTATTTCAGCATGCTTAAAGGGTGTGTGAAACTGGTAAGGGATGAAAACAAGCTTCATGGAGCTCTGGAAAGAAGAAGAATGTCATCCATAGCCTTTTTCCTCTTTCTTTCTGTTTTTTTCTCCTTGATCTGGTTCACTATAGGGTTGTCCCTAACGCTTGTTTTGTGCTGCAGGTGGAATGAACAGCCAAGTTAAAGCAGGGCTGAATCTTTCAGAGGCAGACAAGCCTTCTGTGGACTTGGAGCATTTATGGAGCTATGGGACTAAATTCTTCCCTCCCTCTAGTCACCAGGCAGTGTTCTGTCATGTAATGAAGTCTCCCAGTGTCCCTTTGTACCTCCACAATCCCGTTTGTTTGAGTGCATGAAGTATCCATCTTCACACAAGCAGCGGTAGCTCCCGGGCAGATTGGAACAGCGCTGGCTACAGCCTCCATTGAAGTCTTCACACTCATTTATATCTAGAAGGAAGAGCAAATAAAAGGCACTGACCAGCTGTGATGCTACTCAGTAACAGCAAGACTATGACTGTGCTCCTGAGGACCAACACCACGTGAGATCAAAGACCGTACCTTCCTCACAGTTCTCTCCTCTCCATCCCGGTTTACAGACACACGTGTATTTGCCTTGTCCATCTATGCACTCCTTGTATCCATCTTTATGGCATGGCAGAGGGCTGCACTGGTTTGAAATTTCTGTGGGATGGAAAACATCGAAAGCACTTGTCATTTGGGCTTATTTTTCCTCAAGAATCAGTTTAGTCTTTCTTCTGCTCTTCCTACAGGTACATGTGATGAAATAGAAAAGGGTTTGATGCAGAACATCAAGTACCCCCCATAATCATCTTGCTAGCAATCCTGTCAGCAAGAATTTACTGAGTGACTGAGAACACACCAAGCCACCAGTACCTTCTCCTTGTCAGACAAAAAACAACTAGAAAACAACAACAAATTACTTGTTAAGCCATGCTAATCCCTGCAAGATGTGCTAAATGCAGACCTGATGCTGTTTTCATTACATCTTAAGGATGTATTTCACTTAAAGAACAGTGCTCTGCACCATCATATCACCACAAATGTCACTAGAAAGATGAAAGTTTCAAGAATACCAAGACTTCAGGATTAGAGTGATTAGTTCCTCTGTCCAAGGAGGATCATGTTTACAGAGGTTGCCTTCGCTGTGCAGCTCAAGGCTAGGCTAGATACATCAGCATTTAACACTGTCACCTTTTACATATATTAACTAATGACAAAACCAGACAGCAGAATGAAAAGCAGAAAGGATTCAGTGATGTTCATATTCAAAAAAGGCAGAAGGAAAGGCAAGTATGTTCCTGAAGACCAAAAACTTGCTGCAATTCTGTACCTCAGGCCTCACTGGGTTTCTTAAACATTTCTTACTTCACTCAAAAGAACTAAAGACCTGCAAAACTATAAGACTAAAATTTCTGTGACTAAGAAAGCTTAACAAAATCTGTTTATTTGTCAATTTAGTATAGTTTTTAGTATATTCCTCGGATTTACTTCTCATTAAACTGCTGCAAGTAAACTCAAAAGTCCAGAGGGCAGTCAAGTTCCCAAACTGTAGAGAACCTCTAAAATAGGTGCCCTGTGTTCTCTAATATTTATAGTCCAGCTGCAGATGAAGATTGACATAAGAAATTGCACAGAAGAAATAAAAGGAATGGGGTTTTATGTATGGATTCTTCACAGAAATTTTCACATGTAAGTTCTGCAACTCCCTACATTTATTTTTTTAATTTTTTTAAAATTATTTACTGCTTTTGTAGGTCCAGAAACAAATGTGTCAACTCAGGTGGATGGACAAAAAGGGTATGTCCCTGGATGAGGGACAGGTGTAAATGTAGGGATTTTTAAGTGTTCATTTTCAAAACAATTTGGACTGATAAGCTCAGAAAGACAAAACCTTAAAAACTAAAAGAAACACAATTTGTTCAAATGGGTATCGCAAAATCTTTGTCTCAATAAAAACACATTTTTTAAAAAGTCAGATAGTTTTAACTGGAATTTTAAATTCCACTCTCTCAGCAGCGGCTCCCCTCAAGAAACGTGCATCAATTTTGCTGAACATTTAAGCTTGAGAAACCTTGAAAATTTTTTGTGTGCACACTTCCCTTTATTCCATTGCCTGATCAACACTAACAGTTTATTTAACTTGATTTTATAACGTGAACCCACATGAAGAGGTACGACGACCATCAACTAAACTAGTTGTTTTCACTGCACATTCACACAGCTCTGCTAAATCCTTCCTCCTGGGACTTCTAATGAGAGTGAGAGAGAGGGACATGAATGGGAGCACATTTGAGCTTGTGACAGCAGTCACGTTGGACAAGTGATCTGGAAAACATGTTCATCCATGACCATGTGCAGTGTAATTATTAAGGATTTTTTTTCTTTTGGCCTTCCATTATTTCCAGTGACAAAACCAGTGTCAGCTGGTTAAGTATCCCTATTCAAACACACTGAAAGTTTTCTTTGATACAGCCAGCCTGGAAAGGTTTAAGAGGTTTAAACTGTGACAAGTAGGGAATATGGTGAAAAGAAAGAACACAATTCACATCAGACTTATAAATGTATAGGCACAAAAATAAAGTATTTGAGAAACGTCATGTTTTGTGACCTTTTCGGGGGAGTGAATGTCTATTTGTTCCATGTAAGATCTGAATTTTTCAGCTGGTAATGTTACCCCTTTCAGGAAGGGCTGCAGTGCAGTTTTGGGGCAAAGAGTGGCACGATGAAGAATTAACCAGTCTCCTACCTCAGCTCACAGGACATGACTTGCTGGATGCAAAGACTTAGGAATACCTGTTTAAGACTAATAGTGTACAGAGCACCTAGTGGGGAATGCTGGTGCATTGGTGTAGGACCAGAATTCTCCTTCCATTTTGCAGTTCATCATGGTTCTTTCCCAGGAGGTTTAATAAAGTTAAAACCAGCCACTTAAACTGCTTTCTCTGAAAATGCTCTGTCTCACCTCATATTCTTTGTCAATTTGCTTTCTAGATTATTGACTTTGCCCGAGTTAAATTTGTGTCTTTTTCTGCCTATGTGAACTGCTTTGTAGGCATGCATTTCTTAGGTGTGGGTGCATCAGGCAAAGCATCCAAGAGCAGCACTTACCCTTGACACAAGCCCTGAGGTCAGCTGGAGAATCAGGAGTGACCGCAGCAACCTTGAAAACCCCTGCTCGATGGGAGGCCAGGCAGCCTGCAAATGCAAACCCACACGACCTGCTTAGGATAGGAGCACTCATTCAGGCTGAAATCACAGCAGCTCACCCATCTTCAAAGAGCCCCTTGCCACAGCTCGAATTAAAACCACTTGTTTGGGCGTGTTAAGGCCAGCTGATCACAGCCCAGCCTCCTGAGTGCCTCTGCACTAAGGATCTAAGCACTCAGGGCTGCATTATAATCAGCAGGGAAATCATTCAAGGGCTCTGGGCAGGATAACTAAATTAGTATTACCCAAATTAGAGGATGGCTGAATTACACGCTAGAGTTGTTTGGGGGATTTTTTGTACTTACCTAAGTATTTGGGATAAAAATACTCCTGCAGAAAAAAAAAAAAAGAAAAAGAAGTGCTGAGAAAGATTTCAGGTAGATAAAATTAGAGCAAAATTTATCACTGAATAAGATCTAAAATATAGTAGTATTAGAACTATGAAAGAAGCAAAAAGTTATTTTGACTCATAGAATATAAGCCATGTTTTCTATATCACTACTGTTTAGGCTAAACCAGTAGATTATTTAATACACAATAAATCTCTCAGTGGAGAGATCAAGATACTGCACTGAATTGGAAACTTGCAAAGTTCAGGCAATAAAAATTAACTGGGTGTCAAAATTACTTTGAAAATTCCCTTTAAATGGGAAGATCTCGTCTGATGCTGTTATTGACTGCAGAGCAACCTCCTTTAGTTCCCTCTTTCAACCTAAAATACACAAAACCCCCCTGGATTATGTTTAGCTTGTCACAGAACTACTATCTACATCAGAGATATTCATAAAATACTTACAGTTTCAGGATTATTTTCAAAGACTTCCCTGGCTTCTTCCTTATTGCATAATTCTTCAATGCATTCTCTTTCTAGATTTCCTTTCTTGCTTTCTTCCATAAAGGAATTGGCTCGTCGTTTCCTCACCAGGAACTGTGAGGCATACTGCTGGGATAAAACTTGGGAGAAACAAAGGAGCCCTGTTATTTATCTATTTTTTTTAACAGCTGAAAAAACGTTGTAAACACTGAACAAATATGAGAACCTCACAGAAAACTCTGAATTAAAACGCTTAGTGAGGAGCTGATGTTTGCTATCAACTTGGAAACGGTGGGCAAAGAAATCCTAGGAGTCTGTTTTCTGTATCTGGGGTAGCTGTTTCTGACCAAAACCAAAAATCCTGAGTCACCAAAAAAGGTTTGTGCAATGCTATGCCTGAAGCAAAATTTAACTCTCATATTCAGGACAAGATTTTTTAATTTTTTTTAAGCTCTAAGTATTATAAAATAAGATGTGTGACCAACAAGTGGAAAACAGCTGCAAAGCCTTTCATATTCCCTGTTTTCAGTGATCTAGGAGTAAATATTCTGGTGCTATTTAACTCGTGAAACCAAAACTATGTCTTATAAAATCAGGCTGCCTGTTATATGTAATTAACATAAATGGAAGAACTGTATGGAAAAAGGCAAAGTAAAAGGTGGGGAGTCTCAGATAACCTATGAATACATTCACAACTCACCAAGATAAAACAGAATAGTATCTAACGTTCATATTTCAGATCCATCATGTTACGTGTTGCTACTTAATTTTCACCTATCTTGTTACTACTATTTTATTGCTTTTACACAAATGGTGAACAAATAAGCGAGTTGAGAAATGACACTAAAAATGAAAGATATATCTGCTTGCTGCAGTGTTCTTTGCAGAGCACACAACACTACAGGAACAGCGACGAAATCAGACTGCCTCATTTAATTTTTGGACATACCTTGAGATAAAAACAGATGAGCATATTTGAAAAAGGTCCAGCTGAGAGGGTTAAAGAGTTAACATATGTTAACTAGAGAGCACCACACTTCTACACCTGCCCTTCTCTCACCAGCTTTTGCACAATTTCACCTTTGGGATGGGCACAACTGTGTGAGGCTCAGGGCACCTGCAGCGCAAAGCACATCTGGTGTACGTACAGATTCATCTCAGGGCTACAGAGAACACAGGTCGAACCTCAAACCTCACAGTTCAACACCTCAAACCCAGACACACCAGCAGCCAAGTGTCAGAGAACAGACCCTCCCAAATTCTGCACGCTGATAGGATAGAAAAAAAACTTTAAAAGCTCATTAGAAAGAGTAGCTAATGAGGCCCAGAGCCTGAATCAGGAATGGCTTTTAGATGAAATTTATTTAACTAAAACCATACCATCCTAAACACATTGAGGTGTTACAAGGAACATGACTGAAGCACTCTGAATTGCTGCAACACTGGACAATGACCTAAAGAAACCTTTCTCTTACAGCATCCTATATGTATTTGATGTGGGGTGGGCTTGTAATTCCAAACTGATCCATTTGCTTTCATTCTGGTAAAACTAATCCTTCTGGTAAGGCAACAGGAAAGATATGCCGAGCATAAGGTGGATGTACCACAGCACACCTCCAAAGTTTTGAAGCACACTTTTATCTCCAGGAACAAGCAGCAAGCTGCTTAGAAGTGCGAGGAGGAGGAGGAGGCAGCTTGTTGTCCTTCCCTGCTGCTGAGTGTATCAGCCAGCAGCAGTCTGGTATTTGATGATTCATTTCTTCTTATGGTCATGCTAATCCATGGGGTGCTCCTACTGGAGAACAGGGAGACCCCCGCGAAGGGGTCAAAGACTGATCCTCCAGGAAAGCGCTCATGAAAAGAACAGTCATCTCACTTTCTGGGCTCCCACTTTCCAAAAGTTTTGGCAGAAGAGAAATGACTCAAGCCTGCTTTCCTCTTCTACCGTCTTCCACTTTCGCAATCCTTAAGGTGCACCAAAAGTAAGTCTCAAGAAGGGCTGTTGACAGTGTTTTTGCAGAGCTGGATTTGGGTTATCTGGTTGTTACATGTTCTTTGTAGAGCAGATAGGAGGAGCAACAAGTTGGAAACCGCAGCTGTGGATCTCCTCCACCTTGTCCCTCAATCCACAAGCCCACCTGCCTGCTAGGAGACTGGCTTTTGCCAGACAAGAAGGACCTCATGAGACCTTTTCTGAACTGTAATTGCACTGGAAAGCACACCCAGGAAAACACTTGGATAACTTATTTACCATCAAGTGTCATTTTAACTACTTTGAGTAAAAGCTTTGACACTACATAAAAGCAGACTAATAAGAAGGACGCAGAAAGACCATCTGTTCTGAGGCAAAAGCAGTGACAACAAACACAGTAAAATCGTGGATCGCACCTGCTGATTTATTTACATTGGAGATTTCTACCAACACAAACATGCTGACACAGCCCTGGGGTGCAGATGAGCCCTAACTCCCAGCTGACTTTAAACCATCTTGTTTTGACCTTTAGCTACATCATTCTCATTTTCACACAGTTTTACACTAAGTAAAACACAAGAAAATTTCAAGTGCATGCAAACAAATGAAACACTTTCTACCTCGGGTCTTCAACATACAGTGGGGTAATGGAAACAGGTCTTTTCCCTGCATCACAGCTGTTTGTCCTTCTCCTAAATTGATTTCCTATGACTTCTGAGTTTAAATAAAACATGTAACTCAAAGCAAATTCCATGGGTTGTATGACAAATATTTCAATTCCCATGCACAGAATTAGTAGTGTATTCATTCATCTGTGTTTTAATTAAAAAGATTATGATAGAACCTTTATTTTTTAAAAAAAAAAAACAAAAACCAAAAAACAAACATCCTGACTGCTGCTGCTGCCTGTTTGATTACAGGAAACTCCAGCCCACTTCTGACCGAGCCAAACCAACAATTAACTCTTAATGCACTCCGTGTGTTTCACTTGCTTATCACTGAAGTTTATGCAGTTCAATAGCCTTATAATTTCAATAGGTGTTGTACAGACATTGTGGAGTGATAACTTATCAAACACCCGTTTAGAGGTAATGCTACTAAAAAAAAGCAAATTGTTTCTTAGAGCTATTTTGTTGTGCAGACAGAACCGTACACTTAAGTGGGTGACTTAAACATAACTGAGAGCTGCTTACCCAATACCCCAGGGATGGAATGCAGTTGTAGCCTGGTACTGCTCTCCCCCAGAAACTCAGAGACCCCACAAAATGAACAAAAAGGACATGTGATGCTGTTCTATTGCAAGCAGCTCCATAATTCCCGTGACTAGAATCTCCCAAAACGCGACATAACCTTTATGCAGTCAACAAAATTAAGTCAGACACTAATATTTATCTGTTCCTTCTCCATCCTCTCCAAAACATGTCCCTCACTGGATGTTTGACCAAACACAACTGCACTAAGACAGGTGACTTTCCTTTATGATAATTGAACAGTCTGAGCTGCATTATTAAGCTGTTTACTCTTTCTGCCTCTCACCATTCCAGAAATCCCTGGCATTTCTCAGAGACAGGGATAGAAAACTGAACCATATGGACCAAAGAAATTCTGCATGAGCAGCTTCTAATTCCCCACTATTGAGAAAAGGCAAGCTATGCAGAGGAGGAGACACACAGAACCGAAAATGTGATGAAAACAGCAGAAAAGAACATCGCGAAGCATTCATTACCAGCTTTATTTTTAGGACCCAATTAAAAAAAAAGTTATAAAATGAACTTTCATCTTTAGATACTGATCCCTTTGCAAGTCAGAAAGCCCAGCACTCAAACAGAAAGTCTGAATGGCAAACATTAGGTTTCTCTTTTGCCTGTTTAATCATTAGTAAGAGGTCAGGAACAGGCTTACTTTGAGTGGAAATGCCACAGTTCTGCTTCATCCAGGTTCACTGCCTTCCTTTACTACTAAGCTAAAAGATTAGTCTCAAAGACATAAGGCTTGATCTTTTTTAGTTTCTTTTAACCTGTATGTGAGAGCAAGCAGTTCTTACCCAGGCTGAGAGTTCTAAACCTACAAACCAAGTGCGGGCTGCCTGCCTGTTCCCTCCTGGAGCCCTGGGTCTATCCTGGAAGGGAATCCTGCGAGGGGACACCTTCCCCAGGGCGGCTGAGCTGCAGCCACAAATAAACACCTCCAGAACCGCACACAGCCCCGAGTTACAGCCCGCGGAGACCCTGGGCACACCGGGGGGGTGGATGCGCAAACCGGGGGGATGCACACGTGCAGGAGGGATGCGCTCACACACACTCATACACACGCACACACATATGGGAGGGATGCACTCACACACACATATTTAGGAGGNTGTGGGCGGGGCCGTAGGGGGGTGAGTGGGCGGGGTCTCGCAGCTGATTGGCTGATCCGGACGAGCGGCGCGCTTCTATTGGCCCCGCGCCGCGCGCCCCGCCCCGCGCGCCATTAAAGCGTGTCCGGGGCGACCACGCCAGGCCCGCCTCGCACGGAGCGAGGCCGGGCGGGGTCAGCGCCCCTTGTCCGCCCCTTATTGACCTCTTATTGATCTCTATCGGCCTTTTATTGGCTTCTCATCCCTTCGGCAGCCCCGGGGGACGACGCTGGGCCCCGCTGCAGCCGCCGGTGAGCGCCGGGAGGGAGGAGAGGAGGGAGCGGCCCCCGCCGTGTGGGGCTCGGCGGGCCGGGGTGTGCTCGCCCCTCCTCGGAGCTTTTGTTGCCGAGGTTACGGAGCAAACTTCTGGAAGGGGCGAGCAAAGGGAGCGTGCGGGGGTAGCGCCTGGGCTTTGGAAGGAGGGGAGGGCTGGGAATGTGGCAGGGAAAAGGCAGCGGGTCCCGCGGTGACTTTTCTTTCCGGGCTCGCAGAATTGTTCGTCACAAATCCTCGTGTGCTCCGGGTCACCCGGGACACCCCAGGGCTCGGGTGGGATAGGCTGGGCTTGGTCCTGGAATGGTCCTTAAAGTGCACAGGGAAGGCGGTCTGCGAGGTGAGTTTTGCCTGGGAAATAATTCCTGGAGGCCCAGGGGTGTCGGTGATCCCTCTGTGTGACCCCTGGCAGCTTTAAATTAAGGCCCATGTGGGTTTGACCTGCCCCAGCTGAGAGCTGGGATTTTACACCATTAGAAGGACAAGGTTTTCAGTTTTATAAAATAACACAGCATCACCTTAACCTGAGAAACACGTACCTTACTAGGGAATATTTCTACAACTTTCCTCCTTCTGAGACCTTGCTAATTGAAGCACAAAGGCTTCATAGTGGAAACCACTATTTGAAAATGGCACAAACCCAAAATTACGTGTAAGATTCCAGGTGTGATCAGACTGCAGCTCTCCAAGGCTGGTCAGCAGTCTCAGGTGCAGCCGCTCTGGGAAATAGTAAATAATTACAATTAATTTACTGACAGCTATAGTCTTATGATACGTCTGTGATGAAGCAGCTTTGAAGACATGGAAGAGCACAGAGAGGACCCTGTGTCTTTCAAGACATCGCAGTTCTTGGTTGCACCTCGTGCAGGTGTTAAATACGCTGCAAACCTGGCAGAGTGGGTGGAATTCACAGATTTAGTTCTTTTGCTGAATGTGCCTACTTCACTGCTCGCTCCGCTGTTCAAAATATAACACAGGAATAAAACAATTAAAATTCAAACAGGTCACACAAGGAACATTGCAGTAGGAAGTCAAGTAAACTCTGTGAGGAGGGGCAGGTTTAAGTAATTTTTTAATTACATTTCAAAGAATGTGGAAGCTTGATGTGACAGAGAGACATTCTCTACTATAAAAGCCTCGACCGAAGGCATAGCATTTAATGTAGACTCATACAATAAAATGTGAAAAAAGTGCTTGTTTTGTACTTAGAAATGGAAGTAGGTAAGCATATTCATCAGATGACTTTGGAGGCTGGATTTGGTGCTACCCATTACTTTCGATCTGTCAACAAGGGCTGCTGAGGAGCTCTTGATCTTAATCTGGAGTGTTAGGAGTTAATGCACTTGTCTGTAATGTTTTTTTTTATTCCACTCTTTTTCTGTTCTCTCTAAAAAGAGGTCTTTGAGATTCCTAGTCCTTGGCATTTGTGCTGACCTGCTGTATATTTGGTGTCCTGGCTTAACTGTGAAGTATTTCCAAGCTGGTGGGCATGTTGGTTTGGTTTGGCCTCAACAAGCATAAAGGGTTTCAGCTGACAGATGTTAATACCTGGAACAGGTTTTGAATGTTGTTAATGCAATATATAAAATACATGTCCTATGTGCCATGTGTATTTCAGGGCTCAGGTTTCTCCAAGCTTGTGTAATGTGATGTGATTTGCC
Organism: Sclerurus mexicanus; assembly: GCA_013396755.1. Taxonomy (NCBI): domain Eukaryota; kingdom Metazoa; phylum Chordata; class Aves; order Passeriformes; family Furnariidae; genus Sclerurus; species Sclerurus mexicanus. The sequence continues at coordinate 330,865 of VWZF01006291.1, read as the reverse complement.
TCCCTACCATAATTTTTTCGGCAGTTTTGAATGTCCTTTATAGTGGCATGTTTGTGAAAATTTTTGTCTTATTTGTCACCTTCTGCCCACTCCCCTTTAAGGTTTCATCCTGAAACAAGATTCCTCTGCTCTTCACAGTTTAACAGGTTTTCTTCATCTCGTCGTCATGCTCTGGGCCACGTGTGTGCTGGAGAGCAATTCTGTGACAGTCTGCACAATATGGGATGGGAATTGTTCTCCAGGGATGCTCAGGCACTGAAAATGTCACATTTTTGTGATTTGACAAAGCAACAATGGCACACTTTGTTCCTTGAGCTACTACATTTTGCTTTTCAGTAGAGCTAGCTGGAAATTTGTGTAGCACTGTTCTCAAAGTTAGCTTTGTTGGCACTTGCTTGTGGGTTGAGGCACCATTCCCCACTGAATTTTTTTTTTTTTGGATGAGTTTGTATTCTTCAGAACCTGCTTTTAATACTTACAATAGTTGTAATCATCTTACTGTCCTTTTTAGAAGCTTCTTTGCTCTTCATACACTTAGCTGTCCTGTAGAGAATCTAGTCTCGGGTTCTCTTGTACAATGGACTATAAATGTTTAAAGAGTATGTGTGTCTGCCTCGAAAGAAATCTGACCTATTTCTGACATTGAATGACAGTGAATCCACAAAAAGACATCCTTGAGTACAGCAGCTTCATAGGATCAGGAGGCGTTCTCACTTCCTACCTATATTAATTGTCTAAACCATCACAGTTTGTTAAGGACTACATGGGAGGGACTACATGGGTTTAGTAGGGATAGTTCCTCAATTTAATTGTTTTTTCCCTTTTCTTGGTCTAGATGGGAAAGATGACAGATTTGGAAAGTGGTTATAATCTTTAATTGTTCAGTTTTCTGCACCATTTCAAATTACCTTTGTGTAAGGTTAGTTACAATTTGAAATATGAGAGGGATTTGGAGATACAAACTTTGAGAGGCTTGCTTTGGTAATTCAGAGTGTGACAACTCTCAGTTCATCTTCTCATGGAGGCAGGTTAGCATAGGGGATATTTGTCTACATCCCAGCTGCCCTGATGTGAATCCAGTTGTTTTCTTAGCTGAAGCTGCCTGGTTTGTCACAAGGCTCATCCTCCTTTGGTTCAAATGGTTCTTGCTGTACTGTTTCTATAACATAAAACTCAAATCATGGCTTATTTCCCGCCAAGTTTAAATTTCCTTGAGATGCACACCCAATTTCCCCCCATCCTTCTGTGTTACCCACCAAGTGCCCTCGAGAAAACATAATCCCACAAATGGCTGTGCAAGCACTGTCCAGTAATAGCCAAAATATTTCCTTATTATCTGCAGTGTTTTAGGCAAAAATATAAGGTACAGTATCATACAGGCTGCTGTGAAAAGAATTAACAGCCACCATCCTACCAGGGGACTTGTGGGTTTGGACTGGTGAAGTCAAATTGCCCAAAGCTTGCTGGTAAAAGGCCTTTACCTGGACAGCTGCTGTTGTTGGCAGTAGGATTATTGTAACTTGAATAAGTAAGGGAGTTTTAAAGCTTTCTGAGCTTGACTGCATGGTTTGTGTAAGCTTTACTGTTTCATAAATATATATACTATATAAACATAAATATAAATGTGTATACAAAGAAATAGACAAGCACTTACCACAGTTATTCTCCACTGTTTGTTTCACAGGGTAACATCAAAAAGAGGAATGTTCTTGGGTTTTTTCTCCTTTTTACGGAGTGGAAAGTGAGATTGTGAAATGATACTTTAATTTAATTTAGTGACAATTACTAGATATAGTTGCCAGTTCCTCAAAATACTCACTAGAGAACCCAGTTTCCTTGCTGTGGGATCTTTTTGTGTAAAAGAAATTGACAGTTAAATGAATATACTTAGCAGGTGTGGACAATCTTTGTTTGCTTTTAATGCCTTATCCTGTTACGTTTTTATAAGCCTTACTCATGCTTGAAATTGGTCCTTGCCATCACTCAGCAGAACTGTGGGATGTGTTAGCAAGACAAGCACTGGAATTCTTTAGTTTGATACATCTTGCTCCTCTGACTTGCAGGTTTCCTTGTGTACAGTTGTCTTGCATCATTATTATTATTATTTTATCTGAGTACTACGTTGTTGCTGCCCCGATATGTAAAATGAGGACAGATGAAGTGTGAGAGGATGGAAAAGCAAAAGGAATAATGAGACTGTCATGGGGCTGACTGAACGTGGACAGACTGCTGCCAGGGGAATGGCTTGTCTTGCTTATTCATAGGGGCTAACTATACTTTTCTTTTTTCCTTTTTTCTTGACAAGACAAGATCTGGACTTCTGCCAGTCTTGGGCTGTTCTGGCCTGTCCACATTGTTTCTGTGGCTCTCGTGGCTCTGGATGGCAGTGAAGAGGGATGTTCAGTCTAATGGCCAATTGCTGCAGCTGGTTAAAAAGGTGGCGGGAACCTGTCAGGTAAATATGTGAAATTATTTTACATTTCTCTGCTGGCCCTCCCAAACTGTATTTCACCTGTGTTTTACTTCATTTGCTATATATAACATTACTTCATATTTTTTAAATTCATTTGCAAAAAGCTATCTTTTTTTTTTCTCCAAGAGAGAATTAATGCATCTCCTGATCTTAAAAATGGAATGTTAATCATCTCCAACTTGGGTACTTTGTTTCTGACTTCAGGAAAGTGTAAAGTTCAAAATAGTGTCTTTCACATACTGTTCCCTCAAGTTGAGCATTATGAGTTGATGCTAGAATGTGTATCATAGAATGGCTTTGTTAGACTGTAACCCCAGGGTAAAACTAGTTTTCTTACTATTGTCTAAGTATCTTAATACTTCATTTTGTGGGTAGCTTGGTGATCCATTCCCATTTATGGAATTCTGCTTTTCTCCTTTGTTTCTGTTACTGTGACATCCTGCATGGATTTCCTCCAGCTAGCAGGGGTGCACAGATAGTACCTAGTTTGCTTCAAACTATATACTAAGTATGGAGAAGGGAAATAAAGGGTACAGCACACTTATTTATACTTCACACTCATACAGGAGGATTAGCTCTTTTCTTCTGTGCTGCACAGTTTAGGTTTGACAGAAGGTGCTGCTGTTCAAAGAACTGTATTGGAGTGAGCACCTTTCTGACACTACCAATGTGTTAGAGACAACTGTGAGTTTATAAAAGTTCATGGCTGTTGTGATTTTTAGGTTACTATTAAAGCATAATTTATTATGATCCTATTGTTCGTTTTTAGGTTCTTTTCTCAGAGCTTTCTGGCTCTTCTGAAAGAACTTGCATAAATTATGTTTGATAATACAGTTTTCAGTCTGGAAATAATGTTTTTAGTATTACTTCACTTAAAGGGGCATAGGATTGAACAAATTCCTTTGACTGCTCTGAGTTGTACGTTCTCATACCACTAGTTTGCACTTTTGCAGTCTAGATGGCTCCTACTTGAAAGAAAGGCACAAAAAGTACCTGTGCCACATATTTACGGCATCTGGGGTTGTCTATACAAGTTCTGTATACTATATAGTGTTGTCCAGATATACTGATGGAGACAAATTTCTAATATAGGAACAACTTTGAGTCAGATGGTAAAAATACAGTGGAATGGGAATGAAATTACAGAAATTGTTAAAGGGACTATGACCACGCCAAATAAAATTTACAGTACCGTGAAATTAAATTGCAGCAGGCAAGTACAAGTTGAAAGCAAAATCATTGTCTCATGTGAAACCTGGGCCACAACATTAGACTTCTCATTTCCTACTTTGTTCTGCTGTTCTGTCTAAGCAGATGGTTTGACATATTGAACACCGGATACACAATTATAACAATGCCTATTCCTTGGTATTTTGATACTATTATTTCTGCTGCTTGGTGGTAAATTTGCTATGCGTGTATTAAAAAATATAATAAAATAAGTGATGTCTACCTAGAGGAAAAAAATATTTTAAATATCTTTTTTTTTATCCTTATGGAGGAAGGTGACACTAATAATGGTGGGTCTTGATAATGCTGGTAAAACTGCTACAGTCCGAGGAATTCAAGGAGGTAAGCAATTCATTTATGATCTAAATGGAGTACTGAGAGAGTATCATTCCTAATTTTTAATGATTTAAATCTGAAAAGTCCAAAAAGACCAAATGTTCAGAGTGCTTTGATGCTTATGTGCCTTGAGTTGACCACTGTATTGCTGACCATGCAAAATGCTAAACTGCAACAAAATACAGTCTGGACTCTTATTTAAATTTCATGAACATCACAGGGTATTTTTTGACTAGAGTGAGGTTTTTCAGTGGTTCAATAAATAGCTGAAGAACGTTGTAACTACAAGCAAGCTGTCAGTCTCCATCAGTGGATTTAAGTGAAAGTATACAACCAAAACTCTGAAGGCTGTAGACCACACTCTATTTAATAATTACTTCAAATTAATACCATGATACAAAATACTCTGGTTAATGCTGTGTTTCATATCTTGGTGTACATTGGAGAAATCAATGGACTTCATTTTTTTTCTTGTTTCCTTGTGTGTTTGTGCTGACGTTGCTTTCAGATGATGATCCAATAATGTGCATACATCAGTAAACTTTATATGAAAATCAGTGTTGTGAAGTATATATAATGACTAAAAGGTTCAAAAGAAGGAAATTGCATATGTGTGTATAATAACATTAGGAATGGTTCTAGTAATACATATGTTTTATCATTATTTATCAGAAAAGCACTGAAGTTGGTGGCTAGAAAATTACCAGGAAGAGACCTCTTGATTTTGAACCATCCAACGACACATGCAAGCAGGATATAATTTGAGATAAAACTTGTGCTTACGAAACCAAAAATTCTCTGTGGGATTCCCCCCACACACTTCTGGGATTGCCTTTCTAAGTAACTCTCATCTTCTGCAATAACAAGAGTGTACTTAGTAGTGTTTTGCCAGACTTGGAGACTCCACCTCAACTTTGTTGTTGTGTAAGAAAGCAGGAATAAAATTACAAATATTCTCTCATATTCCCAAATCTTTGCCCTGAAAACATGAGTCTTTAGTTATTTAGCCTTCCATTCTGTTTCAAAATTGACTTTAATACCTTTGTTAGCTAAATATGACAGTTATTTCTAAAAGTCCTATCTTTCTGAGGAAAAAAATGATATAAAGGTGGGTGTTTTCTGAAGGGAAACTCAAGGAAAAGAGAGTTCTGATTTCTGTGACTGTTTCCCAGGACTTAAATAGTTGTCTTAGATAAAAACAGGATTGCTTTCTTAGCAGGGCTTGCAGAGATGAGAACCTTCAGTTAGAGTTCAGAATTGATAAAACCAGTATTTTTGGCTGTGCATCAGTCATACAGTCTAGAGGAGGAGACTGCAGCTGTATCTGGGTTCTGCTAAAGCCCAGCTGCCAGATCTCAGTTTTTAGCACTCTGGGTAACTCAGCTTGGTCACCAAAGCCTTATTTGCCCAAATGGATCTGCAGCTTGTGTGGCACCTCCTGTTTTGACATTGAAGACTGTTTATCATCAGAGACCTCACTGCCCAGCAGGACCAGATGTTCCACCAATATCCCATTACATTCAACACCAATAACTTTCACCTTTAACAACCCTCGCGTTCACATTTTTGGCTCTTCTGAGAGCAAATACTTCAAGCTCACAGTGGAAAACATTTTCAGAGTCAAGTCTGCTGAGTTTTGGAGCTGTAGTTTTTCACAAATAGGGGCCAGGACCTTTCTCTTGCTCGCACTGTTCTGGCCCCGGGGTCTCTTGTGAGTCCCATCTCAGCAGTGTTATGGGTAGCAGAAGGTTGATGCGGGTTTAGCTTCCTCACTGCTCTTCAGACCTCGCTGCTTTAGGCCATGGCTACGTTTTTTACCTCTCAACAAAGTGCATTTTACATCTGTTTCTCTTGCCTGTTTCCCACCAAGCTCCATAAAACAGTCGCAGTTATCCCATTAACTCACCCCTGCAGAGACAGCTCAGTGGCGTGAGGCAAAGTACAGGCTTTCTTTGCCCTCAGGAAAGGCAGATAGCGAGCAAGAGTTTTAAATATGAAGCTATAGAAGCTTTAGCATATGGCATGGCAAACTAGTGAAACACAAAATAAAAATAAGCAAAGACTGAAAGCTGTTCCTGACTAAAGAGAGTGAAGTAGTTTACATCTCAGAAGAACGTGGCTTCAGTCACTTCATCTCAGGCCTTGGCTTGAACTTTTGAGGTTGTTTTGGCAATCATGAAGGATAAAGAATAAATTTGGCAGAGCACAAGGGTTCCAAGGTCGTGATGCATTAACTGCTTTGTTTGTTTTCCTTCTCAAACTTGAATTAATACCACGTAAATGCTGTATAACTGTTCAGATGGGAGCGTTGGTGGTGAAGGGGAAGTAAAAATGGCAGTACACTGAACCCCACTGCAATGTAACTGTGGTGTTAAATATTAAAAACTGCTTTTTTGGCTCCTTTCTTTTTTCCACACCCCCCTCTCCTCTCTACCCCCCTGCTCCAGTGCTCCTATCTAAATTAATGTAAAGTAACTGGTTGAAAGACTAGTGTGTTAATTTAAAATTACCTGAGGAGAGGGAGAATCTTAATGAAAAACAATAAAAAAACGTGGTTAGCAATGTGGTGCCATTTCACAGGGAGATTTTGCTCCGTCGTTTTAAATTATGAATTCTGCTACCCAAACCCTCTTTAAACTGAAGGCTTTTTTTCTTTGAACTCTGGCAGAGTCTCCTGAAGACGTGGCTCCAACAGTTGGGTTTTCCAAAATTGATCTTAAACAGGGACGCTTTGAAGTGACTATCTTTGATTTGGGAGGTGGCAAACGAATTCGAAATATCTGGAGGAATTACTACGCCGAGTCCTACGGTGTGATATTTGTTGTGGATTCCAGCGATGTTGCAAGAATGGAAGAAACAAAGCAAGCCATGATAGAAGTTCTGAACAGCCCTAAGATATCAGGAAAACCCGTGTTAGTGTAAGTAATGTGATAAGTGTTCTCCTAATAATCTGAAATGTGGGAAATCTAGACCTTCTAAAGAACTAGTTATGTATAGTATGGACACAAAGTACACTGGTACTGTTGTAACTTTAGCACTAAGCAATATTACCGTTAGTTTTATGGTATTTATGAAGTATTTATTTATGCTAATCTCATATCATGCTAGTGAACAAAGGCTTTTCTTTCCCTCCCTCTTTTCCTTTCTCTTTCCCTCCATAGTACCTGGTAATATACTGAATTCATTCACTGCACCTGACTTTAGATCTTGTGTAATCCTTCTCAGGGATATTTATTTGTCTCCCCTTTCATTAGCTGTGGAAAAACAATAAGGTGGGATTTAATGCTTTAAAATTGTAATATTACTTGAAATGACAGGCTTTACAAATTTAGCATGACGACACAATGTAAAAATATCGTTACTACTTAGGCCTACATCAGTTCCTTAAATTGCAAATAGTTGATTATATTCAGCAATACCAGCAATAAATGTCTTGTTCACTTAACACATGGTGGTGCTGCTGACACACGATCAGCAAAATCTCATTAAAGGAGGCTTACTTTAACAGTGTTTGGCATGTGCTTTTTCTCTGCTTAACAGGTTTTGTAAAATATTGGGAATAATATCTTTTATTAAATTCACCAAAAGTCTGTGATAACAAATACCCTTTTGAAGTTGCAAAATAAACTCTTAAAGTTAAAAATGGTTTATAAGGACAGTATCTTTATGTCTGGTGGGCATAACACCTTGGGGGACTTGATACTGCCTTTTGATCCATATCAGTAGCCAATCAGAAGGCTGAGTGTATTTATTAACTGAGTCTCAGGGTGACTAAACTAAATTTGTTGATATTATTGCCTTCTAATAGATTGAGACTCAAGCCTTTGATCAGAATTTGCTTCTCCCAGATCTGTGGAGGGGTCCAGGAGTTCTCGTTTTGTGTTTCCTCTATGAGCCTGCCTCTGGAGTTAAGAATTCTTTCCTGTATTGTCTTTGTTCTCTGGTTGGTGTCTGTGTCCGTGGCATAACTCTGCTGCTCTTGGGATGTTTAAATCTCCAAACCCTGGCGTTTATTCCAGTATTTGAACCACTTCTTATATGTGAAGCAGGAAGCCTTGGTCAGTAGGTTTATGGTATGGAAGTGGGGTGCTTAGGAAATGAGATTAGACTGGTCCCATGCAACATCCCTTCCCTGAAGATTCCTTTGGTTGGAAATGCAAATCCCCACCACTCACACTTGCCAAATAAGAGTTCTGTGGCATAAAGTTTTTTCCCTGAAGGCCCTAAAACTGATGAGACAGAGTAAAAGAAATGGCAGAGTCCCAAATTTATGCTGAAAGTTGGCCTTTTTTAATATTTCCTTCTTTTAAGGATGTTCAGATTTTGTTTGTGTTTTTTGTGGAGGGTTTTTTTGGTCTGTTTTGTTTTTGGTTTGGTTTCTTTTTTATTAATGAGGTATTTAGTACCCACATAGCAGTAAGTTCCTTAATATCTTGCTAAGTTTTTTAATCAGTACATTTTAGTCTGTGCATGTGCATCTGAAGGCCAGTATTGACTGAAAACAACAAAGGGACTTCTGAGTGTTAAATCCAGGAAAACTGAAGTGTGCTTTAAATAATTCCCTGTTCTCCCATGCTCTTGCAGCGTAGAGCACAATCTATTTTTCATAGAATCACTTTTCATAGACTGCTGTTACAGTCTCATGCCAGAGGAGAGTGATGTCCACACTCCATATGAGTGTCTCTGGTCTGGACTACTGTTCTCCTACTGCTTTCCTCCAGCACTTGAAATAAACCAGTAGAATCAGAAAAACAGGTATAGCTTGTTTATTCTCTGCTATCTCTAAGTGCACACATCTCTCTTCTGTGTTTTTTGTATGCTTAAATACAAAACACTTAATGTTTTATTAATTATCAATTATCATCTTAATAATAGAGACTAAATAATAGAACCCAAGCTCTTTTTTCTTTTCATTTTTGTGTGTGTGTACTTCTGGCAGATAATCAAAAAGACAGAATCACCTTTTGTGTTTACATCGATGGGCTTTCATCTATCTGGATGAAAGTTGGATAGATAAAATAAATTTTTGACTGGTAACTTTATAAATAAACCTTTGAACATGAGAATAATTCATGTATTTATGAAGAAACATTCCAATTATCAGATTGTCTATACCATATTTGTCTGTGCTCTGTAATATTTTCCTTATTAGTTGCTAAAACTTGGAAGGGAGTGATACCGGAGTGGTAGCAATAGCAAGAGGGCAGGAATTTGCCTCTGGACAAGAATTCTGATCTGTCAGAGTTCTCTTCCAAATCTACCTTTGTATCATGGACTACCTCAGCATACATAAAAAAATCACTTCGAGCAGAAATGGTGTTCCGTGTGAGGCAAATGAGTAGAATCCTAGAATTTTCATCCTGTTTTAGTTGTGGAGTTCCTGGTGTTAAGAACATTAGGATTTGGTTAAGACGACATCTGTCGTTGAATGCTTTCAGAAAATTGGTTCCTCAGTAGTAATTCCAAGAGGAAATAAAATATAATTTGTATCTGTACTACTGAATTAATAGATTCTCTGGTATACTCACTTTTCTTACATACTCTGACCTCTCTCACTCATTGCTGAAGTCCTGCCCTTCTTCTCCTTCCTTTCCTCCGTTCAGCACTTGGGGCACTTGGCTGGCTGTTCCCTTTGAGCATAGGTGAAGTGCATGAATTAGAACTAGTTTTGGTCTCTGGCCTCTACCCATATTTATTTCATAAAGGTCAGTGGTACCATTGTAGGAGATGTGTCCTTTCAAAAGTTGCCTAAAAATTCAGTGGGGGGAAAAAACCTTTTTCTACTCAGGTAAGCAGATTTTGATGTGATGTTACAGGTAAAATACATATTGAATCATGAAGCTCCCTTATATAAAGATATCTCCTTTTGAATCTTCAGAGATTTAAAAAGAAAGTAACATATGCTCATTTAGAGAACTGAAAAAAAGATAATTTTATAACTGAGTAGTCTGGTTCATTACAGTAAAAATAAGTCTGATAGTAACATTCAAATAAAAGCATTCTCCAGCTGCTTGCTGATTTTCCCCTGCTCTATACATTCATTCAATGCTCTGTAGATTCATTCAGTTTTAAGATTTTATTATTTGCTGATGTGAGTTTGAATTGTTAACCCCACCCCCCAAAACAAAACAGACAAACAAAAAAAAACCCCACCACTTAAAAAAACCCCGACCAACCAAACTTCAACAGCAATACTCTTAATGGTCACCAGGAAGGGCTTGGGAATCTTTTGACACACAGGTTTGGTGCTTGGTTTTAGCGAGGAATGTTTGGATTTTTCTAAATTCCTTTCTGGAAATAACTTTTTTGTCTCAGTTGCATTGTTCTTTTCTGTTAAATTGCATTAGAGAGCTATTTCTCATTCAGTTCCAAAAGGAATTGGGTGCAGGGTAGAAGGCAGCCACTGGGAATATGGAAAGAAAAGCACTCCTGCTTGCTTCTTTGCTGCGGAAATAACCACTGTAAAATAAAGCAGTGGAAATTCAGCTATTTCATAAAGAACATTTAAAACATCTTCAGGGACAGGCTGAGTCAGTGGCTGACTGTGCTGGTTTAGGTACTCAGGGGAGGAATTCATATTTCCTGCTTTAGACATCTGCTTTTTATACCTCTTTGAAGATCCTAAGCTTCTAGAGATGAGCAGGATTTCATGGAACCATATAGAATTCTGGAAACCCTCCATTAGTTGTTCTGGAAACTCCATTAGCAGCGCAAATAAATGCATGTCCTACACCATTCTGGTCTTCCACTACAAGGCCACCATGAAGATAATTCTGGGTACTGAGCATGTGACATGTGAGGAGTCAGAGAGCTGCCTTTGTTCAGACTGTAAGTAAAGAAACTAAGGGAGAGATCTTCCTGCTGCCTGAGTAATGAGGTGTGAAAATAACAGAACAGGGCTCTTCTCAGGGGCACGTGGGAGGATGAGAAGTGGTGGGCAAGAGCTGCAACCAGGACACTTTGTCTTGATTTGAGCAAAAGCTGGAGCATGAGGATGGTCTGGAGGTTCCCCAGAAGTTCCTTCCAACCTAAACTAAATAATTGTCTAAATAATTATTGTTTTTTTAATAAATGTGGACTTCCGTTGTTTTGTTATATTATTTCTTTTTGTGCTATCAAAAGTGAGACTGCAGATGTGAGTGCATATTTAGATGGGACAGGCAGCAGTAAGAACACACCTTGTCACTGTGTGATAAAGTATCATTTTCCCCTATCCTTTCTTTGGAGGGGTCTGTCTCCAAGGCAGTAGTTGAATAACTAGGCTGCAGTTGAATAATATAAATATCTCTGTGTCAGTTTGTTAATGCTTGGCTTCCCAGCAAACTGCTAACAAATGTCCCTGTAGGTTGGGTGATGTGCTCTGCTGCTGCTGGTATTCTTTAATTGGTTCAGAGAACAGCAGCTCTACCCCATCTGTAAGAAATACAGCATGGAGTTATTAAATAAATAACCCAGTGTCTGTTTTGCATCCCATAAGACTGTCCTTCTCTAACATGACTTCTGCTTCGTATTGTTAAGTAACTTTAAGTAAGTAACTTTTCCTGTAGAGGTAGTATTGAAACACTTCAGAGAACTGGTTTTGGACTTCATAGTTTGCTTTAGGCATCACATTCTGGGTTGTTACTAATGTTGTCTGCTTTATATGCAGATTAGGTTTGTAGAATTCCAGATTTCTGGGGGGAAAAAAAAACCCCTTGAATTTGAATCAAGTACTAAAAAACCCACAAGGCAGTTAAAAATTATAATTATTATGTTGTGAAAAGTAGTTAAACCGTTATTACAAATTCTGTCTTTGAGATTAACAATTTTTTCAGTGCTTCCCAAAAGCACAGGTAGTTTGTTGCCACATTGTTTTCGTTTGAGTCAGAAGAACAAAAAAGTGGCACTTGTGTCCTTGATCCTTTCTCCCAGTTCATGTGTTTCTGTGAAAACCATAAAATTCTTCCCATTCCTCTAACTCTCTTCGGGAAAAACAGCCACTGTGTTTCCTAAGAGCTCCATTGAAGGGAAAATGGTAAGCAAAATGAAGCAGTCAAGGGATGCTGAGGACGCTTCCCAAGACGAGTTTGCTGTGTAGGAACCACCGGTGTTTCAAGCACAAAATTTCCTCTGTCACTGGCAGCACGGGCAGCACCAGCAGCAAATGGCTCTGCAAGGGTTTCTCTTTCGATACCTGACTGCAAGCCCAAATTTTTCTTTAGATACTTGAGTATATTCTTGAGTGTTGTTCATGCTGATTTCTATGTTGTTGATCATCTCCCCCTGCTCCTCCACCAGAATTGAGATCTGGATAAAAAGTTCCTTTATGTCTTTGATCTGGTTCTCCAGACTGACTAGTTCTTTGTGTCTCTGTTCAATCTCGGAAAGCTGAGCTTTAGTAATTTTGACCTCAGTGAGTAGATTTTCATTGAAAATCTCCCATTTTCCTTGCTGGAGCATGTCATTGACTTCTTCCTCAGATACCTCTTTTCCAGCTACTTCAAGCTGGCGGACAATAAACCTCCTGCATTTCTCCTGCTTGGCGCTTATAGCTTCATTGTAGGAGAGCATGGCATTCAGGTAACGGTGGGATAGGAAGGCGTGCTGGGAAGCCAGAATTCTTACTGTGGCCCGTGATGGCCCATGCTCATTTTCAGCTTTTTTCACTGTTTTTGCCAGTTCATCCAAACATTTTCGTATGTGCTCTGCTTGAAGTTTTATTTCCCTGGCTATGTTAGATTCCTTTTTGAGAACGCTGAATCTCCTCATTGAAGACACCAGGCTTTTTTGTTGCTGACTGTATTTGTTAACCTCTTCCACCAAATTATTAATTTCATTCTGAAGCTTCTGGATTTCATGCAAGTGCCTTTCAGTGATGGGTTCTTTTTCATAAATAATGGCCTGCTGTTCAAACTCCTGCTCCTCTTCTTGCACAGGTGCACTGTTGTTTTCTCCAGCTGTCTGTAGTTCCTTAGCCCTCAGTTTAAGCTCTTGCAGTCGGTCTCTCATGGCTTTTGTGTTCAGGGAGTTTTTCCTGGGCTCTTTTTCCCCTCTCTCTTGCAACACAGGAAGTTAATCCAATATCTTTTTTTGTTTGTTTTGTTCCACTGTAATCAAAATGTAACAACAATCAGTGTTAGCAGTTGTATGTACACATGAAAAGCAGTTTGGAGAGCAGAGCTACTTCCCTCTGCAGGAAAGTAAAAGCAAGGGATTGGAAGTGGTGGGTGCTCTGACCAAATAAATGTATGAGATGGGTGCTGCCAGTGCACTCCCCCATTTATTTCAGTCTCTTGAGGTCTTTATCGTAACCATCTACAGATGGATATGGTTAATCATCTTTCCTCAGCTTCTTCCCTGTGGTGTTCTTTGCACATACAGTGATTGGTAGCCCAAGCCCATTTCTGTGAGTAGAGTGCAGGACTTAAACCAGTGAAGAACATGATGTATGGAGAGTACTTTTATTTTGGGGAGGAAGAGAGGAGTAACTCAGATTCTTATTTTATCATAATTCTTTATCTGATGAAAACTAATCAGCATTTAAATCTCTTGGGAAATAGAAGTGAATCTGCTGTTCCCTTTCTGGATTCTCTGCAGGAAACACTTCAGTTTTTGAGGTTATGGGACAGACGGGTTAACAATCAGAGTTCTGGCATGAATGAGCTGCTTTAGGTTTTTCAGTGGTGCTAAATTATTAGCCTTTCTTTATTTTCCTTACCTTCCCTTATGTGGGGAGCTATAAGGATAGTAACTGCGGCAGTTAACTCTAACAGAATAACAGAACTCTCATAATTTAAAAACTAGTACCTTAGCATGAAAACAGATTATTTTTTGAATTTTTGTGGAGGTGAATCTGTGTCAATAATGTTGCAGCATAAAGATTTTCTAAGCCTTTTTTGAGTTACTGTCTTCTATTCTTGCATTGTCATTTGCAGTCTTGATGAAATGCTTGCAAATGTGTGTTGTGCACCATAGTGGGATCCAATTCAGTCCTGTTTCTTACTTAATAGAAAGTGGGTTTAGTTTTGGTTTATACCCTAGCTGTTGTGTACGCTTTACTGAAGATATAATTAAGGGGAAGTTTCCATTGTGCTTGTTTTAGAAAATGTCAAAGTTCAACTATTTTTAAATCTAGGGAAGAAAGTATTTTTCTCAAACTCTATGTGAATTATTTCCTTGGACTGTGATCAGGAATGGAAAATTTCAGTAAGAAGTAAAATGTTCAGGACTAGAAACTTATGTTTGTTTGTTTTTTTACTTGGGGTCTTCTGGTTAAATCAAATGTGTGTCTTCCAAGGGGCAGTTCAGGCAATTAAACAGCACAGTAGTATCTTATGGCTGTTTTTAAAGGTTTCAGGGCAGTCTTTGGAAAGATTTACAGGTGCAATTCTTCTTAAACCCTGATTCTAAAGATTATTTTTTTTTACTAAGCAAATGTAGTGTTTCTCTATAGTATCCAAAAGGATAAATCTGTGATAACTGCAAAGGATCAATCCAATAACCTGTCAGTATGCAAATGATTTTGTTGTGTTTGAACAATTGGAAATGATACTGCTGTGGTATCTCTGCTCCCTACTAAAGTCCCTAAATAGATTAGTGCATAATATAAATCATGGAGTTGAACAGTGTGGACACATCTTCACAGACTTAAATGTGGCTTTCTGCAGGAAGTTTAGCTGAAAAACAAAACTTGAAATACTTCAGAGGTCAGTTATGGGAAAGAATGTTGATATTCCACCCTCGTGTGGATTTCCCTTACTGCTTTTTCTTCTTTTCCCTTAATCCCTTAGTGCTGTTGATTCAAGAGAATCCCGAAAGCCTGCAGTCATTAGAATTTACAGTAATGTACTTGTGATCAGAAAAACTTGCAAGTTACTTTTTGCAGAGTGTTATTTTGGGGTGGGGAAAAAGCCACACGTATTCATTTCATTACAGTAATGCCTCTTCATTGCTGACCTTTGTGTGTGTGTGTGTCCCCAGCAGAAATCAGGCAATTTCTTCAGGATAACATTCTTCAGGAATGTTTCAGAGCTGCTTGGCACCACCAGGGCTGCTGCACGGAAAGTTCAGTCTGGGGCATGTGAAAATGTGAAAGGAACCAGGAGTGCTAAGCAAGGCTGCAGAGAAGTGACCTGAAAATCTGTTTCACTGCAGCCTAACACATCTATTGACCCATGTTAATTTAGCACGGCTTGGCAAACCTGTGATTCAAAGCAAAATCTAAGGGCACCGTTACTGTTTATGGTGTGAGGTGGCAAGACTTTCTTGTATCTAAGGAAAGGCAAGGAATAGCTGAAAAAGCTCTAAAACGTGCCTGCAATTGCCCAGTTATTCCTTCAGACCACAGTGCAATTTCTCATGGCTTTTGGGGCATATACTGGGCTTTATCTTCAGTTTGTGTATCCATTAACGATTGACATCTACTCTTCAATGTCTTAGGTGCATTGGTCTTCAAATAATTGGGGGTGGAGTAGGGAAGGAAAGAACAGAATTGCAAATCTAAACATTCTCAAATATCAAGCTTGAAAAGAAGTAAGCAGAGAATACTTAATATTTTGCTGTTGTTTAAACATTGGGCTCACAAAAGAATGCAACGTAGGCAATTGAAACCTTAGTTTCATATCTTATATTCTGTCAGGTTTGCCTTCAAAACCTGCCACTGAATGTGCTTGCCAATAAATGTGGTTGATTATACTGGCAACTGAAACACATGCTGGTTTCAAGTAAATAAGGATGTCTTCATGACAGAGATAACCTTGGAAATTGTTTGCTTGGCTTCTTGAGTGTTCCACAACAAGCTTTGTTCATACACTGAGTCCTTGTTTTTGTCCTGCATGTTTGTGTATATGTGTTGTTCTTTTGATGGAGATGAAAGATCCACTTCCTTGAAGTTTTTGTCAATAAGGGGAGAATGTGCCTATTCTTTTAGACTTAAGTCTACAGAATATGTGGACTGAAAGCAATCCAGTGACCTAGTGTGTCCCGTATATTAAAAAAAAATGATTTAAAAAGGTGGTACTTCTGCAGTGATAAAGTAGCACAGCCTAGCACATCTTCATCAGAGTTTGTGTTCATTGAAGGATGGAAGATTGGGTTAAAACAGTCAAGAGATCAACTGCAGTAAAGCCAAAGCAAATCAGTACGTAGGAAAGCATTTACTTGTTAAAATATTGGTTATATTTAGAAATGGCTCTAAATGTTGTTATAAGTCTGAAAAGCATTGCTCCTCCAGCAAAATCCACTGTTGGTTAAGTTTGTATTTGTGCTTCTGGTAGGCATCTTTATATATAGCTATATGTAGTTAGGTGTAGTTGACAGGTTCGGAAATGCAATTTGCATACCCTTGCTAAATACATTTTAGGGGGATTGCAAGAGGCTTTGCCTTCTGTTAATTTTACTGTGTTCCTCATCAGGGCTATGTGCATCTCTGCAGACAAAATGTGGCTGGGGAAGTCTTTAAAAAGACAATTACCTTAGCACGCTGACTGGGGGAATAATAGATCCTGAGAGCTGGACCACCATTATTAATCGGTCATGATGATAAAGCATGTCCTAAATTCAAAGAGAATGAATTTGATGGAAATGAAAAATTTTATATTATCTTCTCTATTTTTTAAGGGAAAAAAAAGGCAACTTGAAAGGTCCATTTGTTTAATTGCAAAGTGACCACAATAGAATATTCTTCTACCTGTGGAATTTATAAGTACACCCAGTAAAAATGAGCTTAGATCCAAAAATAAGATTTGGGCTGCCTTAGGTTAAAAGATATAACTGGATATGTGAAGAAGTTAAGCTGATCATATGGAACTCTTGTTACTGGCTGTAATTAGATAATTTTTGGCTTTGCTGGATTTTTTTTTAATACTTCCCCATGCCCCAAAAAAGAAGGTTGGCTTGATTTCCTCTCCCATAGTTATGAGTCAATTAAGGGCACTGGGTAGAGGGTGTTTTCAGGCAACATGTCCCAGAGGAATTTTGGATTACATGTAATCTTAAAATTTTACTTGATTAATTTCCAAGCTGCGGTGAAGTTACATTATGGATGTGTTATATATGGTGACAACAAACCCATATCACTTTTGAGCACAATGGCTGTGAATAGTGTTTGGAGTCCTGTTCTGGTCTGGAAGTTGATCACTGCTTACATGTCTTAAGTTGGCAACAGAAAAACCCCGGTGAGACAGATACACCATTTAAATGCATACAGTTAACAAATACTTATAGTAGTCTGTGGGGAAATATATCCTAGTTAAGAGCTTTGTATTGCTCTAAAGGGTTTGAGATTTTTGTTTTCCTGACAGTAGAATAGCAGATTCAAAATTTGTCCTGTAGAACATCCCACCTACTTTCCATTGCCTTTTCATCTGTGTCAGACCACAGAGCTGTGTATCACAGCCTTGGAACTCACCTGTAATAAATGTAAGGATTTCCAGGCAGGTTTTTTTTTAAAAATACATACAGGCAATTTGACTATACTTCATTTGCCTAGATATCGATACATCAAGGAGAAACAGAGTATAAGAAAACAATTCATATTTACAATTTTTTAAAAAAATTTTGTCCAGAAATGTATGGCAACATCATTTATTGTCATTTCTTTTGTAATTACACATCTGGAAGCTGAACATAACATGCTTTATGTAAGTTCAGACATCTCTTTGGATGCACTTTGATCAATATTTGATCTATTTGATCAATAAGTGTGATTTTGCTGATGAGAAGTGTGTTTGCAGTAAATAGGAATATGATTCAGACCTATGGTAAGAATGAGGCCTCTTAACAAAATGAAACAAATTATAATTGTTAACATTCTTGTGACCGCTTCAAAAGGTAATATGAGAATGAAGTTGCCTGGAGATATTATGAACAGGATGAGTTTAGCATCTTCCTTTTAACTATTCTGCTATTTAAATGGGACCTGGAGGAACTGTCTCGGGGAAAGGTTGAGCTGGAGGAATGTCTCCTGTAGCTCCCAACTGCATGAAAGCAAACTCTTAATTGATGCTTGCAGGCAGGTAATCTTCTAGCACTTTATTCACCATTTCTTCATTATAGCCTACCCTAATATTCAAAGGATTGTTTTGCATAAGAATTGAAGGCAGGAAAAGCAAACTAGAGAAATGAGGTAAGGCAGTTTCTTTGAGAAAGAGCCACATGTCAATCAGTAAAAAGTTACTGTCAGTAGAAAGTTGTTGTCAGCAATGCAGAAGGGCAGGGGCTTGGACTGCTGCAGAAGAAGGTGGTTTAAGGTCTGTTAACACTCTGCATTTGGGAGGCAATCTGCAAAAAGTCTGCTGAAAGAGCAGGCTCACAACTTAATCTCAAGGGTGCCTTATGGTCTCCACGGGCCTGAAACTGTTGGTCTGCTCTATCTATTTGCTTGTTAAAAATACAAAGAATTTTGTGTTCCATGACTTCCTCAAAAGGCTCATGAGCTGCCAGTAAGCGAAGAAGAAAGAACAAGCAAAAGAGTCTGGCAAAGTGACATCTTTCTGCATGTTTGTGGATCAGGAGTTTGACTTTTGTGGATGTTAACTTAAGCAAAGCATAGAGAGACGAGCAAACTTTTTCATGCTGTGTCTGCTGAGGCCTCACTTCTCTAGGATAAAACATCCACAGGATTGCCCAAGAAAAAGGTTAATAGATGAGAGATAAAATTTCTGAAGGGAGGGTAGGTAGAACAGCATTTTTTAAATAGAAGATTGACTGTAGACTGAAGAATATAGCATTGTTTTTTCCTGCTGCTGTAGACTGCTGTTAAATTCAAAGGTTCTGTCATCTTTGTTTCCCCAGGAACTCTAGCTCTGTCCCTCAAAGCTACAGCTTCTTGAAATAGCCTCAAGGACTAATGATGTTAGATAAATCATTCTCATAAAGATGCATTTTCCTCAAGTTGCTTTTAATCATGTAGATAGTTCTCATACTGTCATATTTTGACTGAAGTGATGCTTTGCTCTTCATTTTGATGGCAACCATGGAGGCTTGACCTAAAATTTTACGTTTGTGATTACTGATTCTGATTAAACTTAACTCCAAAAGCATCACATGTGAGACATTTTTACAGATTCCCCCCAGTGTGTACTCATTACAGTATTCACTGTATTATTTTGCTGTATGAGAATCCCATACCAGTGGAGAGAACTGCATCAGTTGGAAAGTATTTAAAAAGAAACTCCAAGTCTGCAAAACAAGAAAACAAACACATACCCTCACACAGAATACCCTCTTGCCACAAAAACCCTTTCTGCAAGGCTTCTTGCATTTCTGATGGAAGCTGAGATACAAGTGTGTCCATTTCATAATGGTTTTTTTTTCCCACCAGATCTTTTGTATTGTAAAGAAAACTTTAATACTGGTTTGTTTCTTGGGGTTTTTCTGGATTGTTTTCCTCTTTGCTCAGTAATTTACTTTTTATGAACAGTTCAAGGAACTCACATAGCTTGCATTCAGATTTTGTTTTTCTCTGGCATGTCTTCTGGCTTCTAAGAGAAATATTGTCACCGAGCTGTAGATGTCACTTGTGCCAATGCACACATACACTCCCTTTCCACATTGTTTCCCGTGACTCTTCAAGTTCAAAAGCTCTCTAGTGGCTTACAAAAATCCTACTTGATATCAAAGCAGGAGGTGCCTACTTTTTATTTCTTGCATGAGGTAAGTTTGTTACACTAAGACAATTCCAAATATACTTTATGTGAAATTGAAAGCAAGCCAAGCATGATTTTTATATATGAAAGCTTCTTACTCAGCATACTTAACATGATAAACCAACAGACACTCTCCTGTGCTTTCAAGTGTGTTGTGATATATACCTCCTACAGGTTTTTAAACATGAAAAATTGCTATATATGAAGTTTAACTGACTTGGAAAACTAAAACCAAGGTCTATCCTTTAAGATAACTCTGATGTATTCCCTGAAGAAGGTACTTCTGTGCATAAAACTCAAAACCTAGTGTTGTGCATGAGCAGCAGAGCTCTGAGACTATTTTCACCCCCAGAAATACTTCATTCTCTGCTAGGCAGACACACATTATTTGTACGCCTTGACACTTAGGCACATTTCCATTCCCCACTTTTTCACATATTTGCAACTTTATAAATATTGAGTAAGAGGAAAGTATTTACCTCTGAATCCCGTGCTGGTGGCTTCCTGTATTGTCCTTTACAGACAAACTCCTGAGGTTAAACTTGAGTATAATCTCAGAAACATTTTTCTGGGTGTTTCCCTAAGTAATATACCTTGAGTGAAGTCTCATTAAGTATTTTATTCGCTCCTTCTGTTTCTGATTCTTACGTAGTTCTCCGAGCGTTCATCCTCGGGAGCAGTGGTGTGAGAGAGGAGTTGACTTCTGCAACTGCAGTAGACAGGCAAATTGATTACTTTCTACTTGGGGAATCTGGTTGTGCCTGTTTGAAAGCCAGCCTTGCGGAGGGGCGGATCAGTGCTGGACCTGCCCAGCTGCAGGAAGCGCCTTGGAGCAGCTCCCTGGGAGCTCAGAGTGGAGCAGTGCCTACCTTGGAATCACAAGTGTGAGCGCAGGGCTGGCTTTCTTCTCCACCAAAGCCCTGAAGGGACAGGAAGGCAGGGGAGATGGACCCTAATAGAAATGGGGAAAATAAAAACCCCAACAAAATAATGCCTTTCGCTGCAGGATTTTAAAAATGCTTTAACTCCGTTTAGGGATTTGCCCTACAGTAAATGCATGACCTGAGCAAACCCACTTCACTTCTGGGGAGCATCAGGTGGAGACAGCTGCTTGGATATGCTACTTTCCCAGACATAGCACCTCAGCTGTATTTTTTGAGTGCAGTCAGTATTGCTGCAGAGACGATGGAAACTAATTGACCAGAAAGACAAATACGACACTTTTCAAGGTGTTGGAGGGTAAAAAGCAGCAGGTCCCGCAAGCCGGAGGATGTTCGTGTCACACTGACACTGAGCTATGCAGCTCCCCAGCTTTTCATTCTGCTTCAGCTGTGCTTTGTAGAGTGTGCGCTGCAATAACGCAGGACAGAGTGCAGTTACTTAATCTTCAGGCGAGGAAGGAATAGGCTGTGGCAACAAACACACTGTTCAGAAATATTTGCTTCCATTAGATGTAGATGAATTGACAGCACTGCTGAGGAATGCTTTTTGAGACTAAAGGGCGGCACAGTAGGATTTTCAGACTGTAACAGAGATAGATTAAGTGGGGGGGGGAAGGTGGAGGTAATTGTTTCCAATTTTTTAATTACTTTCCTTAGCTTTCTTGAATTTCAGTTCATTTTTCTCCTGGTTTAGCCAGTTTAAATACTGAGAGGACATTTTATATTCTAGCTGGTTGGTGACAAGAGGCAATGCCAGAGTATCCTAAGCATATTGAAAATATCATGGCTTCTGTGTATGGGAATCACAAAGTGCTTAGGAGTCCTCCCTTTGAGAAGTGGGAACAGGTTATCAAAGGAGGGGCAGGGAGAAAGGTCTCATGTTCTTTTCAGCTCTGCAGGCAAGTCAGTAAAGTTCTGATTATCAGTAGGGTGAAGGGATGGCATCCCCAGCATGATGGTAAATAAGTGAGCTGTTTGGACCACAAATAGTTAAGAATGATGAAGGTTGAGAGAGACTGGACATTTGAGAAGCTGCTTTTCTATGGTTTCCTTCATAAACAAACTCTTCTGGAAAAGAAAGATGAAAGATTAGATAATGAATCATGAGGGTAATGGTGACAAGGAATGTTTTTTTTTTGAGCTGTAGATGCAATACAGCTTTTTTTTCCTAATGTTTCTTTGAAGCTAAAAACTCTCTAGGGAGTGAAATAATTAAGAATTTAAGTTCTCATAGTGCAGTTCTGCAAAATAGGAAAGAATAAGGTCTTAGTTCAAATTGAAGTGCTGACGAGTTCTTCTAAATGTGGAGTGAATTCTTACCATTGTTCCTTTCCAGCGTGGAGTATGATAAATCCAAAGTACAAGCTTTGGCCTAACATTCCCTAAAAGCCATTTGAGTTAATGAGGATGACTTGAGATTTCAGAAGGAAGGCTGTGATGTCTGGTCCCAAAACCTTCTGCCACTGGGTTCATGGAAGCCAAATATTTGTCGTCTTATCCAGAAAGTTGAATCAGAAATCTCGTGTAATTGAAATGTTGCTAAACATAAGGAAAATATAATTTTAGAGGAATTTCCTTTATGAGAGAGAAGCAAGTGCAATTTTCAGATTCCCTATGCTATGCAATAGCCTTTCTTGCAGCTTTTGCACTCAGCTTGGATTATTACTGTGGTAGAGAGTGAAAAATAAGATTTGTTGTATTCTTGTACTTACTTCCAAATGGATGTCTTATCTTCTGGAGTCCTCTTTGCTACCTTATATCTGAGAAATAAGACGATGGCACTTCATCTTACGGAACACTTGCTTTGTAAGCTGTGTGGCGTTTTTTGCTTCCTGCTCCTTAATAAAGTATGGTTTTAGAGTCATTCATGCAAGTTCCTCTCTCTAAGCTTAGTTTTACTTAGGAAGAGAAAGTTCAAAGCATCACATAGCAAGTTTTTTGGCCGTAGAGAGAAATACTTGGTAGTTGGCAGACCTGAGATGATCATAAAGTGGGCAAATGCTTATGGTTGGGGAAGTTACAAAGTCCTGAACTTTCATCCAGTGACTCCAACAGATTGTACTGTGAACTTCAGATGTAAAACAGCATGTTCTTTTACATCTGTCTTCTTACCTTTAAATATAATTGGTTTCTCTATAAATAATTATTAAGTGATTACTAAGTACCTTAGTGATTTTTTTAATTTAATATCTGATGAAAATGGTGCATGGACTAAGTGGAAAGTTTATTAAGCAGAAAGAATAATTAATTCAAGCTGAAACAAGGCATTTTACCGTTCCTTCCCCAAAAACGTAGCTTTTGGAGGTCTGAGAATCTCTCTTGTGTCAGGGTGCTGAGTGTTTTCTTTTGCTCTTTCCTCCAGGCTGGCAAATAAGCAGGACAGAGAAGGAGCTCTGTCAGAAGCAGATGTAATCGAGTCCCTGTCTCTGGAAAGGCTTGTCAATGAACACAAGTGTCTCTGTCAAATTGTATGTATATTTAACATGCTTCATTTTCTAACATACATGTAAAGCTTCCAGTGAAGTAGGAGATTGTGCCACATAGTGTAAAACTAAAACCCTGAAATCCCAGCAAGCAATTCTGCTGTTCGCTTTGTTGTTCTGCTTCTGCATCTGTTGAAATATTTACAGTGGGGATCCTCAAAATGTAATTGCTGCTCTGTTCTGAAACCATGTAAGAATAATTAAGTTACTGATGTGGTTTAGAACTTGTTTAATTGAACAGCAAGTTCAGTATTCCAGCTTTTTAAAAAGAAGCGGAAAAGGAATTTGCCTGTGTTGACAGTCAGGAAGGTTCACTGCTCAGATGTGATATTTGTCTTGTTTCTTTTCACAGCTAAAATCATGATTTAACATCTAACAAACAGAACTTCATCTAATTCCTAGGACATCTGTTTTCCAGCACAGTAGTCAACAAAGAACACTACTAGAGCTAGTTGCAAGTTAATATTTGTCCTAAAATAACTGCATTTCAGCTGTAGCATTCACAGTCAGGAATGTTAAGAAAAAACCCAGCAGTAAATCATTGGGGTGGGGTTTGAGAGCCAAACCCAGAAATCCTTGTGAAATATCATTTTTACATGTCATAGCTGGGTCTATTGTTATTCAGAGAATGTTTTAAAAGACCCAGAACTCCAAAGAATTCTGGAAGATGGTCCTTTTCCATGCTGCAACCTTGAATCAGGCCCTATGTCTTTTGTCCCAACTAAAGGCCATTATAATTGTCCTCCTGGAACATGAAGAGGAAATTATTCTTTTCATATTGGCATTACACCTTGTGTTTTTGAAGGCTTTTATCCTATCTCCTTGAAGCTTTTTCATCTCAGAACCACTCTTGTTCCTTCAGTGTTTTCTTACCAGATGTGCTTTCATAACCAGCTTTCTCTGATTTTTCTCACTGTCTCCTCTTCATTCCTCCCAGTCAATCCATTTCCTTGAATTATTACAACCAAGCTAGATGAACTATTTCAGTCTATTTTCTCAATGAGTTTTGCTCTTTACCTTCCAACACATTTGCCTTGATCATGTTTCTCTCACTTGCTGATGAGAATATAATGACAAAAAGGTTGATTCCAGTCGAGAGATGTTATCCCTGTGCTGATGTAAAAAACTGAATTGGTTTGACAGCTTTTCTGACAATTCCCCAGTTGATTTTATTCATCCCCAAGCTGCTGAAAGAATTGTACTTTTCTTTCATGAACTGAGGCAAAACTGATTCTCTTGCATCTCATTTTTCCCATTTTGCTAGATAAATGTAACATGGACTATTTATAAACCAGCAGCAAACCAGAACATATATATTTGGAGTTAATAAATTATATTTCTATATAGATGTGTAAATATGGATGTGTACAGAAACAGGTGTGTAAATATACACATATATGCATAACTGGTGTATATGTAAATGCTGTGTGTATTTGTTAGATATAAACATGCAAATATTTCTGTATTCTAGTCTTTTTTAAATGGCAGAGGAAATAATGAAATTTTTTAGAACTAATGTCATTTTTATCCTGGCAAAAAAAGATTTGAGTATTTTTAAACTCATGGAATACCTAAATGCAGATTTGTTCCCCATAGTTCTCAGTGTCTTGCAAGCTTTGCAATAAACAGTAATTGTTTAGCTGGTTTCCCTTTATATTTACAGGAACCTTGCTCAGCTATCATGGGCTATGGGAAAAAAATTGATAAGTCGATCAAAAAGGGGTTATTTTGGCTTCTACATATCATAGCAAAGGATTTTGATGCCTTAAATGAGCGCATCCAAAGAGACACCACGGAACAAAAGGCCTATGAGGAGCAGAAGAAACTGGAGCGAGCGGAGCGAGTGAGGAGGATACGAGAGGAGAGGTATTTTCTCTGTAATTTCTGCTTTCTCCTCTTCCTCTTTTCTCTCAGCTGTTTGATCATTCCTCTGTGTAGGTCTTACAGCAACCAAGCCATCAAGGCTTTAAAGCTCACAAGCCAAGAGTCCCCATATTAAAAGTACAGACCTGAATGCCAGAGCCTTTCTGTAAGACCTGCAAGTTTTTGCCTGGTTCATCCTCTTTATTTCCTTTGCTCTGTGCTGCAGGTGTGCCGTGAATGAGAACTGCACGGTGGTTGTGCAATAAATTCGGCCTTACTACTGTAACTTCACAGAAGGCTAACCTCAAAAAATAAATCCTGTCATTTAATCTTAATTTGCCTTCAAATGTGTTGCAAAGTAAACTTCTCTTAAGTTAGACTCTGTAACCCATATGTGACTAGCAAAGGCTGGATATGAAACTTAATTCAACACTATGCTTAATGAAATTCAGGATATCCAGCAGGTGAGGCATGAAGAAACTAGAGGTGATGCAGCGGTTGTATTTGTTCACTGGAAACATTTATTGGGTCTAAATTGGATTAAAGGTTTGACTAAGCTGCTTGTGCCTTAAAGGAAACCTGTATGTACTTTATCAATGATGTGCTGTTCCATGTTTCTTACAGAGATACCTGTGACTAGTGCTGATATACTGAGCATTGTACTGGACTGAGCGTAGCTGAAACAAGTGTGATTCCCTAACTGTTATTTCCCAGAATCAGTCGGAAAGGGCCTTTAAAGTATAAAAGAGAGGATGAGTTGGATGACCTAATAATTTTCTTTACTAAGTAAAATGTATGGCTTGGCTTCTTCAGAATTCTTTGTTTATTCTCCCTCTTTCCCTTCCATTCTCCCCCCACCCAAAACCCACAAATGCCAAAACCACTGGAACAACAACAACATGAACTCACCAACAATGACAAAGGGAAAAAGAAGAAGGAGGTGTACCTGATGAGGAAGACCCTGAGCCTGGGAAATCCCACAACCCCTTCCAGCCTATATCTGCCGTAATCTCTGAGGTAGGAAAATATGTGGAAATCTGGATCATTTTAGAACTCCCACTACCAAATGTGTGAGAGGTAATGGGGAAAAATGGTTCATTTAAAAGAATTGTTCTGTCAGCGTTTTTTAAATTTTTATTTTAATCTTGGCAGTCTTGTTTTGTGTGCATTGAATCAATGTTTTCATGGTAAGAAAACCCCTCTTAGTGATCTGGGGACACAGTAAAATAAATGTAAACACGTGACTGAACACATTTCTTAATTAAACTAGTGGGGATTCAGAAGTGGAAAATATTCAAGGTCTGTTAGTTTCTTGTAAAGTGTTTTAGTGATGTAGTGAGTCATATAAAATCTGCCTGATTTCTTCAACCGCTTAGATTTCTAAGCATAACCTGTTTTCAGTTGAAAACTGAAATACATTAAAGTTTCTTTAACCCACATTTCTGAGTTCAGGTAGTTCTTGTTTATTTTACCATTTTTTTAAATTCGGTTGACTGTAGATAACATAATCTAAAGAAACACGTAAACTTTTCCAGTAAGTAATTCAAACATTTGCTTTTCTCCAGGACAAAAGCTCCCACATCCACATAGCATGTAAAGTCAGCTACATGCACAATAATATACTTAATAATAACATACAAAGGGAGAAGATAAGGGTAGAGCTGTGAATTCTGCAGAGGTGGTGATGTAGTGATACAGGACTTGTGAAACAGCCTGTCTGTGTGACACAGCAGGTATCTGTCCAATTGTGGTGGCATTTTCAGGATGCTTCAGCTCTGTGCAAGTGTATTTTAGTTAAAACATAAAAAAAAAGGTAATTGAAGGGGAAGAAATGAGAAGTTTTCTAACCTCAGTACTGTTGATGTGGTTTGTATTACTGGTTTTGGGGTTTTTTAATATGATCAAAAGTAGAGCAAGAAAACAGGCGATAAACTTAAAGATCATTTCTTTTCCTGTTAATTCCCCCTCCCTTCTTCTGGACATGATATTGAAAATTTGATTTCTTCACCTATTTAAAAACAAATTCTATGCTATACATGGGACAGAAAAATACTTTCATATTTTAATAACCTTTCTGTCTTATTAATCAGTTTACAGCATTAGAAGTCACTAAAAAACCATTGCTCTTTTTCTTAGAATGAAAAACAAATGGAAAAGGAAAAGAAGCGGCAAAAGTTGGAGACTGAAAAGGCTCCAGTTGTCTTGACATCACAAACAGAGCAGGAGCAGAGGGATGGCCAGCACTTATCCTGTAGCAGTAGCCAAAACACCACTGACAGCAGGCTGGAAATGTGCAATTCTGCAACTACCCAGCTTTTGCAGCACGCAGAAGAGAGTGAGCAACAAGCCTCAGAATGCCTTGATTCAGGTAAAACTGCTTCCTTTTGATGTGTTGTTTCGTGGCATTTTTCACACTCTTCTTCCTTCTGTCCATATTATTTTTCATGGTACCATGTTTAATCCACTGAAAACACAGAAATGCAGAATTAGGTGGTTGTGTTGGAAAAGCACGTGTTTGTTGGTGTGAAATTAGGTTTGTTTTTTCTCAGAATCGAATATGCAGTCTGCTTTCCATCAGGACCAAGCTAAGTCGAATTTCTTTATGGAAACAGAGAGTTTGCATATATTTGATGCTTACAGTTAATTTTATATAGCAAAACGCTATAGAAACTTTCATTATGTAACTTTTACATGTCCCATAATTCCGTGCTTAAGTTTGGACTGAAAATGTTGATGTGTCTCCCCGACAGTTGGATCAGATGATGATTGAAGATATTTTCTGTATGATAAGTAATGTTTCATTTCTCTTGGTATAGATAACGGTAAGAAAAAAAATAAAAAACCAAAATTAAAACGGGGCCACAGAGTAGAACCTGTTAACACAGAGGATTCTCTTCCCAAACATCCAACCCCACCACCAGCACTTCCACCAGGTAAGTGAACCAACAAAGAGTAATTGATGTCTCGGTTTGTGGTTGTTAAAATATTCACTTAGCAATGATGAGACTGGAATGGTTTTCTTACAGAGAGAGGCTACTAAACCTTCCTCTCTAGAAAACCTTTGGTGCAGTTCTGATTTGGACTGTTCTGTGGGGGAAAACATTCTTTTCCCAAAAAAGTGAGTCAGAAAATAGACTACTCACAAAAAAGTGATTAAAATTATTAGTACTTTTAAGGGTGAATCAGCTTCTTATAAAGGTATTTCATCTTTGTTCACCATGTATGCAATATATGAGCAAGCTTCTCTACAGTTCAGCAGAATCAAGAGCAGTCCTGGCATGTTTTGACAGTCTTTGTTTTCCTTTAGTTGGCTGGGGAACTCCCAAACTTAATAGACTTGGAAAACTTGAGCCTCTTGGTGAAACACATCGTGCTGGTAATTGAAAGCGGTTTGGGTTTTGTCCTTTTCAAAAGCATCCTGTTGTTCATTCACTTCTCCATTCATTTCATTCTTCATCTGTTTTTTTAATTTCTTCATTCCAATTTTCATTGACCAAAAGCTAACCCTTTTGCTTAGCAGAAAGCATCTTTTTGATTTTTCAAGTCTTTTTTTTTTTTTAATAGGGAAAAGAAATATTTATCTTAGATTTCCTTATAAAGTGCTATCAGGAGCTATTAATGATGTGAAGTAATTTGCACAGCAGCATGCACCTAAACATTATAAATGCCATATTACAAAGAGTAACAGGACCAGTTACTTTAGGAGTCCAAATGAAAACTAAATTTATGGTCTGGAAGGAGAAGTGTCAGTGATAAAGTTTGGGATCTGCTGCTTTACTTGAAGCACCATTATCCCTGAAGGTTCATGGCAGAAATAAGTTTAATAACTGGAAATACTGAGCTATGATAGGCAGATTCTTGATTTCTTGCTTCAGTAATGGCTGTTTTCTATTTTTGGAAGATCTTGGCAGACTGGGGTTTTTTGTATGCTCATACTGCATTTTTTTCTGAGTTTTAGATGGTAATTTCTTCATTTTTCTTACATTTTTGTTTTTCAAATTTTGATGAGCCACATGAATATGGAGACATCTGGAGTAACATGAGAGGAGAATGACCAAATTAAAGCAATGAGAACACTCAAAATGAGACAAATGGAATAAAGAGGACATTAACTGAGGAACTTGTGGAGAAAGGAGCTCTGTGTGGCTGTAGTTACCCTTGAGCTTAACCCTGACTTGAACTGATGGAACTACTGTCATGTGGTCCGGCACCATGTGAAGTTCTGAAACGACAGAACATGGAGCTTTTCTGCCAAAGAATCTAAAGCTGCCTAAAGGGAAAACAAGATTTCTAAACCCACGCTATTTCTTTCTAACAGGAATGAGAGTCATGTGCCTAAAATGTCATTTGTAATCTTAATCATAAAACCATCTTGCTCTTTTTTTTAAAGGCGTGTAGAGAGAAGGCGGCATGAAAGACAAGCCAGATGAAGAGGTAGGGAGGGGGGAAGGAAGGGAAGAGGTGCTGTCAACCGTCTGTGCCTAAGGGAGGTGTTGCATTTGGTAGCAAGGGCATGGGTGGGACAAAGGGAAAAAAAACTGCTTTAAGCCAGGTTCCCTACTCACAGGGATGTATGTAAGTTAGTAACCTGGCATCTGTGTGAATTTAGTCCTTTTGTAAAATAAGGACAATGATTATTTTGGAAGCTATCAATGGAAAATATGTTGGTGAGGATCTTTGGATCAGGAGTGTCACCCCTCAAGACATTGCCTGCTCTTTGCTGAGATGTATTTTTTTTCAGGAGTTTTGAGACTCACGAGTATGACACAGAACAGAAAATCCTAAGCAACCAAGAAGACATCTATTTATAAATGAAAAAAAAGGCTCTTCAAATTCACTGTGCAGCATTGTCAGACTTTTGGTTAGGTCGTGATTCCAGAGAGCATCAATTTTGGCTAAAGCGGCTGTTTGTGGTTGGTTGTTTTTTTCATTCTGACCATTTAAGAGCCATAGAATCATTTTGGTTAGAAAGGTGATTGAGATCATTGAGTTCAACCATTTAACCCAGCCTTGCCAAGTCCACCTTGCACTGGTTTAACTTGCCATCTGTCCTGCCCATTTTCTGTCATGTAACAGTGTTTTTCAGTGAGTTTTTACATATTTTGCAGCCTGAGAACCTGCTCCTGATTGGAAACTCATTGCAGCTTTTCTAAGAGCAGCGGAGCCTCCCTTTGATTCTTTCTTTGGAATATTCCCTGAATTGCATCTTTCTGAAAATCAGCTGCTTTTTGGCTGTCCCTTCAGCAGAGAAATGACTCAGTGTTGGTTTCTTTGCTCCCAGCTTTGCCCAAAATTCACCCTAAGGTCAGGTTTAAAAGCTTTTCAGACATTCACCCTTAGTGAAATAAAAAGGCATTGGTTTCATGATTAATTTATATAAATATCTTGGAGGCACAATTTGCAGTGAAAGCTTAAAGTACCTTTTTTTTTTATTACCTTTAGCTGTGACTTTAGTAAGGCTTTACTTTCTTTGAGTTCCTTGGGTTCTCTGAAGTGCAGTTTTCTCTAGCAATTTAACAATTTGCTTTGACAAACTGTTACTGCCCAGGTGCCTGAAAATTCTTTATATGTGGGACAAATGAGCCCCTCCCTTCATGCAGACCAGGTTGAAAACCTCGATTACAGCAGGATGCCCAGGACTCTGGGTAAAATTGTTAGTGCCCATAAGAGCAAGAGAAGAAAAAACTACTTCACAGTCTGTTTTTAAAAGTTTAAGGAGTCCTGGGTGTGCAGAGAGGTTCTTTTCTGGAGTACCCTCCAAGTCTGTGTCCGAGAGCATGTCAATGAAACATTTGATAGCTCCTCAATTTAAGTCAGCCCTTAAGTTTCAAAACAAAGAAGATTATTTGTAGTGTTGATTCCTGCTGGATTTCACAGGCATTTCTCAGTATTCCCAGGCATTCCAGTATAGATGTTTTTCAGTATTATTTTTTTTGTTGGAAGTGTCAGATATGTGGTAGATCTTGCTGCTTAAGTATGTGAAATGAGAGTAGTGTGATGCTGAAACGACCTCCAAAGGTCTGTTTTTTAATGCCAGGCTTTCTCAGACATATAACTCTGTCTAATGATGCAAACTGAAAAATTAAAGTGCTGATGAGCAGGCTATTTAGTATATAAACTGAGTCATTTTTGTGTCACTCTTAGAGGAGAATGGTACATTGGGTGTTGAGGCAGAGTTAACAGGCAGTAGAGTCAATGATATAAATTTTTAATTATACACTGATTTTCACTAAAGACTGCAATTTTCCCAGTCATGCTAATAGTTCTGACACAACACTGGATAATGAGTCTCCGTGATAAACCTCTTTCATTAGAGGAGGTAAAATTATCTGCCAGGCCTAAAGTTGTGTGCCAGACCTCAAGAATCTGATTAACAAAACCATCCATTGGACAGGTTTTCATTTACCTTATAATCATTAGTTGAAGTTTTCTTGCTTTTAAAATCAAAAGAAAGACTTACTGCAATAATATAAAAGTGTTATCATTTTGCTGATTAAATTTAAGGATAACTAAAACCTTGATCCCGCAGACATGTACATATATTCTTAGTGTAATCCAGCTTGTTTGCTTTTGTTAATTTTAGCTCAGGAATGCAATTTTAACAGAAGTTATTGAGAACCATGGAATATATTCTTTTTGGAAAATTATGATTTATTAAAGCTGAATTTTGTGTTGGCAGGCCATCAAGGCTTTGTTGGGGAAGAGGTGGTCTGTATAAACAAAATTGAGATTTGAATGCTTCAAAAAGCTGCTTTTATTTATTTTCTTGATTTCCACCTGTTTTCCTCTTGCCATCTTTCATATTATTTTGCTTGTGAAATTCTTTGCATGTCCCCATCTGCATGGTTTTTTCTCTTTCATATCAATTACAAATGTTTGAGAATACTTGTTATTCTCTTCTGATGTACTTATTAACTTTGTCTCAAACAATTTTACTGCTTTAAATTCCTTCATTGACGAAAGGAAATGTTGCAGTTTTGTTTCCTAATTCTTAATATAGTTCTTTTAGGAAGTTATTATGGCTTGTAGGATAAATGCCATGCATAAATGGTCCCAAAATTCTGGATGCTGCATAATGTTACTGTCACTTCCAAGTAAATTGCCATGAAGATTTGACTACAGCAACTTTCAAATTTTCATGCTTCATTTTTTCAGTTGTTATTTGTATACTTTGTATTTCTCATTCCCTATTTTTAGGGGTGTTTACAGATCACCTTTGGGCTTGATCTTGCAAATGCTGATGCATGTAAAACAAAACGTAATTAAACCCTCTTTTGGCCAATACACCTCGAGACATTAATTAGCACTGGGTTTGAAAGCTGCTTGTAGGAATTAGCTCTTAACTTGTAGACTGCCTAGCTTTCATTAAGGCAGCAAGAATTCCCCATATGTAAAAATCCTTTAAGCAGGGAAGGTGGTAGATGACAGATTGATGTGTTTTTATTTCTCTGGCATCTCTTACACAGATTTCTATGGAAAGCCTCTGCCCCCACTGACTCTACGCCAAAGACCCAACAGTGATACCCACGATGTCATTGCTTAACTGGATCACAAACAGAATTTAAAGCCACAAAACAAAAAAGATTCCATCGGAAACATTTTATTTTTTTTTGCCCTTGAAGGAAATTTTTTTAAACGGTACTTTATCAGCGTGTTGCAAAATAACCTGGGGACACTTAAATATGGAGTTCCTCCTGTTGTACTTAGCTGACCAGACTTTGTTGCTTCACATCACCAGCTCTTCTTCAGGGTTTAGCGTGAGGTCAAGAAAGGTCTGTGTGTCCGTGGATGTCCGTGTGAACACCGTGTTGAATATTTATTTGGTTTACTTGTGAAAATACATGGCTGTAAACCTGAAGAAAAATACCTTGGAGATCACTGGATTGTACATCCACATCGAGACCTTCCTCCAGGTGCTGTGCAGTCGGTGGTGTTTTCTCAGCTGATAAATTATTCTGAAGCATTTTGTAAGATTCATGTATGATAGAGTGACTGTAGAAAGGCTAAACAAATACTGAGTATATTTTTCTACCTTTTTATAAAGTGATTTGAACGTTTGAGTGGACATGTTGTACCTACTCCCAATAAAGTGATACCTGGGAGGCTTTAGAAAGCTGCTGGTCGAGTGCATCCACATTCAGTGTGCTTGACTCTTATGGCAGCAATACCCTTTATTAGGGATTAAATTACCAGATTGGTATTTCTGGCAATCTGAAGCAGAGGGTAAGATAGAAAGGAAAGTTTAAAATAAATGCATTTTATACATTACGTTGCTATTTGAACTGTCTAAAAGTTTTCTTATCCGTTGTTTTCTTTGTTTTGTTAACTGAGTTTGACATAGGTAATAAATTCTGCTGAAAAAAAAATGGAGTTGAATATTGACTACTACAACATGCAAGAGAATTGCACATAGTGGAAGTTTTGCACTAACTGAGTCTTAAATTTGATGGAAAACGGGATCAACCAATATGCAGATAAGCTCCAGCAGGTTTTAATCTCAGTAATACTAAAATACCATCTTGAAAACTAAAGAAACCCTGGTTTTTAAGGGTTTATACAATAGTTCCATGTAGTGTGTTTGTTGCATATAATTTTTTAAAGTAAATAAAATGATAAACAACAAGGGTTACAATTTGATATATTTCTATTTAAATGCATTTCCTCTTACATTGGAGACAGCCATTGGTTTATTGTGTCAAGGTATATTGTTAAGCCACTTAGTTAGAGTAAGGATGAAAGCCCCATTTAAAGGGTTGGGTTTTTTTTAAGGAGCAGTATTTTATTATTGATTATTTCATATTATTCTCTCAGTCTTCAATAACATGGTAATACCAAATGACTTTAGTACGTGTTAAAACAATGCAATGTGTATGTTCAGCACTTTGATATTGGAAATCTTTGCCATATACCCCTCACTGCAGTGAGTTGCACAAAGAGACATCTACCATATTAATCAAAAAGAAATGAAGATTTTTATAGAATATGTTGGGGGGTAGAATCCACCTTAAGATAAATTTGGAATGGGTGGGGAGGTAAAGCCCAAGTTTGCCAGTTTGATGAAACAATTTGGGTGTGACCACATGAGAATACTCTTGTTGTATTCTAATAGTCTGCCATGGTTTGGTTATTCTCAGAATTTGGTCATTTTCACTTCAAACAAACACAATATGAAGTGGAGGGGAGGTTGCATAAAGGTTTCTGTGTGCAATCTCAATCTTACTAACTTTAGTTGTGCTGCCACTTAAATTTTTGGCTTAAAGGCTCTACTTTTGCAGACTTATTTTTTTACAGCTTCCTTTTCTAGGAGTGAAATACCCTTTTACCTCTTCTCAAAAACAAATTAACGGAAGTCTTTGCTAAAAATAAAGGTAAATAAGCTGTGGTAACAAAATCTGAGAAACTAAAATGTCAGATGTTGGTATTTTCTTATGAACCGTGTGTTATGTATGTTGTGTGTGTGGACCCATATCAGTTTTGATTTTGTTTCTAAAATAAATTTTACCAATATGTGATCAAAGTACTCAAAAATGTTTTATACAATTTTGTCTATTAATATGCTCTGTAATTTACTAAGGTGGGGGTTTTTTTCAGTAATTTATACTACCATGTCTTTTTATTTGCTCAAAGTGACATTTATGTATAGAATAAAACTAATGCACAGCATCAACATGTTTCCTGTATTATCATAAATTTACAATTTTTTGGAAGCAGGTATAGTCATAAATATTTAAGGGCTGCAAATTTCACTTACATTGCTAAAATGTACAAAATAGAAACCTTATAGACAGAATTTTTGCATATTTTTGCAACAGCAATGTGGTCAAATTCAGAATATATTGATAGATTGCCATAAGTTATGTGTATATGTATACATATAAAGTGCTTTGATAGTGCACTTAATATTTGAGAGGTAATAAGTTGCACAGCTGTAAACTGAGACATTTTTATTGCACAAATGAGAAGACTTTGTTAGATTTTGATGCTTTTTGTTGTGTATAATATTACTTTCAAAATGTATCAGTGCACTCAGCTGAGAGTGTTTGCACCTAAATACAGAGTGGTAAGAACACAGAAGTGCCTTATATTAGCAGAACATTTTGCATTATCTATGTGCAACATTTTAAATACATTTCAGACAAAATCTTTTAAAAATAAATGTATCTTCTAAGTTAAGCAACAGCAATTTTCATGAGCTGAACTAACGTGAAAGAGAATCAGTGCTTCAAAATAAGTTGTTCTGGTTGTCTTCCCTTTTCGTTAAATAAAACCTAGAACCTTACTGATAGGTTTAAATGTTTTAAATGCAAAATAATCACTATAATTGTGCTGTTACGGATTTTGTCTGACCTTTATAAAGGCTGTGGTGATTATCTTTAACTTGAAACTCAAAGAATGGGAACTGTTACCCTCTGGAGGCCTATCTGTCACTTAAAAATGGATTTCTCAGTTCTGCTATTTCAGATGGCTTTTGAAACAAGGTTGCTAGGAGTGATCTCATGGCGATTTCTTTTCTCCAGTAGAAACCAGTATATTTCCTGAAAATGGTTATTTTTTGATCTAATGATGTTGCATTACAAAAGATTGATGGGCAGTAACAAAGTAAGCAGCGTAGGCTTTTTTATGCATCTGTAAATGGAATGAGTAACAGATGATATTATAAAACTAAGCGTAATTTGAGACAGGTTTATTTTAGGACAGAAGACGCTTTTATTTGGTCGGGGCTTTTTTCTGTTTTCTCCCCCTACTGTTCACATCAACTGTGTTTTCTTACTTAGCATTGCTCTGGCAACTGCTGTGTGGTAACAAAATTGGTGCTTGTAACTGGAAATTAAGTCCTTTTATCGAACATAGTGTGTCAGTTAAACTTGTGAGACCAACAAAGCCAGGTGAGTCTCAATAAGGTAGCTGGGCTACAGAAATAACAAGTCACTCAGAAGCAAGCTGATAATAGATGGAAGGACTGAAGAGGTGCTGGAAACTCAGGGGTTTGAAGTGTATACACGTAAACCTAAGTTTGTCCTGCTACAATCAAGAGAACTTTATTTGCTTGTGTATTTTTATGTTACTCTATAGAATACTGGTGAAGACTCAATTTGAGCTTGCTCCGGGAAACTGGACACGTGAACTGAATAGTGCAAGTCACGGTGATGGCCTGTCTTTTCTGTTCACAGGGCTTGGGGGATGTTGATGTGCTGCTGGTGTTGTTTCGGAATATTAACTTGCTGCTTTCAACTTGCTAATTTGAAGACATTTCAGCCATCCTCCACTCTCTGAAAGTACGAGGACACGGCAGGGCAGATAACACTGTGTCCTCATCCTTTGCTTTCCTGACGTGCCCAGGAAAAACAGGTTTGAAATAAGGCAATTTATTTTTAAAGGAAGCGTGTTTGTTACCTGAAGAGAATTGTGGACTGAGATTATAGTGGAGTTGGTGGTGTTGCCATGAACTGTTTAACTGGAGTCCTTTCTTTGCTCCTGCTGTGGTGACAAATCTTGTTTCAGACACAGCGAGCAACTCTGATGGCACCATCTACCACATATAGCCCTAAATTTAGGGGAAGGGGACTCAGCATAGTTTTTTGGTTTATTGCTATGGTAAAATTCAATTATTGTGTGCATTTTCTTCTATGGTACTGGCTTTGGCAGAATTACAACCACTGAGAACTGCATTTTTATACCAGTTTTGCTCTGCAGCTGTTGCTACAACTCATTTATCAAAAAGCCTTTCAGGTTTCCTTTCACATTTGGTATGTAGGAGGCACCCGTTTTGCCTACAGGCCCTTTGTCACAATCCTGATTGAAACATTTTAAATAAGCTTTCAAGTGTGATGGTAATCTGCATAAATGTTCTCAGCCTTCCTTTAGTCAGTGCCTGAAACTCAAATATTTATCTGTACCATAGCACTCCTGCCTTTACCTTTGGACTTCAGAGGCCAGGTTCAGCCTACAGAAGCTGTGTGGGCAGGCTTTAATTAAAACTACAGTTAATTGCTGGCAGTGAGGGAGTTGGCCAGTGCTGATGGATGAAGGAGGGTGGGTGCTGACCTTGTTTTGCCAACCCAGAGGTGGCCAGCAGGGCAAGATGCCCCTCCTTGCAGGGCTTTGCAGGTTCTGTTCACTTGAGAGTATCAGAGATGGTCCCAGCATCATGTTGGCAGTCTCAGACTTCAGTGCTGCTCAACCAGAGACAGCTTAACTGGGGTACAGTGGCTCTGGTCCCTGTCCCCAGAGAGCGGCTTATCCAAAAACGTGTGTAGGATGTTTGCGTGAGCAGTTCTCAAACCTCTACCAGTTTTCCACGGCAGGAGCAGCAGGTTAAGCTGGAGCTGATCTCTGGTGAGGTTCAGAGGAGGATGCTGAGCATGTGAGCAGCACCTGCAAAGCCGGGAACCAAGGTCTGGTGAGAAGGCAGAGACCTGGCAGGGTGGGATGCAGAGGATGCAGCAGGTGCTGAGAGGAGGATCAGGTTTGTAAGCGGAATAAGTGACAGTCCGGTTGCTGCCTAATCCTGGTTTATCTCCTGGAGAGCCAGAAGGGTCGGGATGGCAGGGCAGGCTCCCCCAGGAACAAAAACAAATAGAAAACCCTCCCCAAACAAACAGAAACCCCAAAGAAAAAACCAGAACAAACACACAAAAACTAATAAAACCCCTCCAAAACCCCCAAACCACCACCGACAGAAACAAGACAAATGAAAACAAAATCCCAAAACGAACCCCAAAGGAACGCAGCAGGCAGGACCTGTAGTGACAGGACAAGGAGCAGCGGGTACAACTCAGAAAAGGAGAAGTTCAGGTTAAAAATTAGGACGCAATTCCATGCCGGGGGTGTGGCACAGGCTGCCCAGGGAGGCTGGGGATGTCCCCAGTCCTGTCGCCGGGAGGGACCATGAGCCCCTTCCGTGCCCCTTTCCTAAGGTCCCTCTCCTTGTCCCTTTCCCAAGCTCCCTTTCCCTGTCCCTCTCCCTGTCCTGTCACTTTCCCAATGTCCCTTTCCCAGTGTCCCTGTCCCAAGCTCCCTTTCCCAGTGTCCCTGTCCCTTTCCCAGTGTCCCTGTCGCTTTTCCCAGTGTCCCTTTCCCAGTGTTCTTGTCCCTTTCCCAGTGTCCCAGTGTCCCTGTCCCTTTCCCCCCGCGCTGCCCCTGCAGTTCCCCGCTCCGCCGCCGGGGGGCGCCGCGATGGCGCTGCGGGCGCTGCGGGCGTTGCCGCTCCGCGCCTCGGCCGGGTGGGCTCGGGCGGGGGGTGACCCCGAGGGGCCGGCACAGGTAAAACAGGTAAGGGATCACCCCGGAGGCACCGGGATGGGGAAGGGATGACCCACGGGGGGCGGCAGGGCCGGGGACCCGCGGCCGGAAGCGCGGCGGGAGCGGCGCTCGGCCCCTTCCTGCGCTCCCGGCATCCCTCCGTGCATCCATCCCTGCATCCCTGCGTCCCTTCCTGCTCCGAGCCCAGTCCCCATCCTGGACCCGGCACCGGGGCTTCACCTGCCCTCTGCCATAGGAAAACCCACCAGTTTCTTGTTTCTTGGTGTTCCGTGGCCTCGGGCTGGGCCGGGAATTCCTCGGGGTTCTCCCGGCGCCGGGATGGAATTCCTTGGTGTTCCCCCTCCGTCCCTTGGGAAGGGAAACCCAGCACTGTTTTGGGGGTTTGCCCTTATGGGGTTTCCCTATGGACAGCGCAGGTTTGCCTGGAAATAGTTCTTCCCCCCTCCCTTCCCTAAATACAGAATTTCGGTGGGTTAAAACTCCTAAAACTGCAGCGCTCCTGGTTCCTTCTGCAATGGTTGTTTCGCGTTTTCCATCCTCT
Organism: Sclerurus mexicanus; assembly: GCA_013396755.1. Taxonomy (NCBI): domain Eukaryota; kingdom Metazoa; phylum Chordata; class Aves; order Passeriformes; family Furnariidae; genus Sclerurus; species Sclerurus mexicanus. Next base: position 292,109 of record VWZF01006291.1, on the reverse strand, counting down.
GCTGGAGCCTGGACCATTTCACCCTTAGCTCCAGTTTGTCTGCCCCGGGCGACCCAAATCCATTGTTTTGGTTAATTACGGCTAATTTTGCTGCTGGTGCATCAGCACAATAATCTGTGTTATTAGCACAGGGATGTAATCATGCTTTAATGATCCCCGCACAGGGAAGGAAGGAGAATTCACTCAAATTCCTATTACACCTTGATATTTGAGCATCCTCACTAAGTTAAGTTGATAATTATTATTTTTTTTTTCCCTATTCTAGTGAGAACTGTGGAGGGTTTAATTTTTGTTTTTTACTACTCCTTTTTTTTTTCCTTCCTTTCTCCCAAGCTGGAAAGTCAACCCAAAGGGAAGCTCCAGAAGCAGGTTTGTGGAGTGGTGCTGGACCACTTTGAGAAGCAGTACACGGCAGAGCTGGGCAACGCATGGAGCAGGGTCAGGTCTGTAGCTTTGGGGAGGGAATTGGGATTAATGACACTTGTGGTGAAAGGTGCCACTTAATTCGAGTTCTGGTCACAGAGCAGCTAAAGAACTGGTGGTGCTGCCCCTTGGAAAGCCATGGGAAGAGCCCCCTGGAGAAGGTCACCCCTTGACTTCTCTCCATGACCACGGGAAACTGCACAAAAGCAGCTGGTTTGAGCAGCAGGAGTGTCCCCGTGGTCAGTGCCACGTGACTTGGAGTGACAGAGCATCATCAGAGTCTTAGGAAACAGTCTCCCTCTTTGAATTAGGAAGGGGGTTAAAATAAATGTCTCCGTTGTTGTCTGTTTTTTTAAATATATATATATAAAGCAAAGGTGTAGAGCATTAGTTTAATTGAATTGACCTGAAAACTGTTTTAGTTTGGATCCGTGTTTTTTTCTGGTTTAGGCAGTGGATACCCCTGAGGAGTATTTTGTGAGACTAAGTGAGTAATCACTAACAAAAATTCAAATGGAAAAGAGGGAAATCAATGTAAAAAAGGCCTGAAAAAGTGACCTGAAGCAGAAACAAGGGTGTTTCAACCACATAAGCTCTGCTTTCTGACTGGCTTCCAGGAATATCTATTGCTTTCATTTTTTCTGGCCTGATGTTTGCAGAACATAAAACCTAAAAAAGAACAATTGTAAACCTGCATTTTATAGTGTTGTCTGGCATGGCCATTGCAAAGCCACTGGGATTCTTTTTGCTGTGATGCTTGCAACTAATATTACAGTTCTTTTTTCCTGGGGAAGTATTTATAGTCAGAAAGAGCATTGTGCTTCATCATTTATGTCTTCTACAGTCATTTGCTAAAAATGGGGAACATCTTGTTTCGGAAGAAATCTTTTAATCCATTTTTTAAGTGCAAGAATTAGAAAAAAAATGGTGACTTGATTCCCTATTAAAATTATTTTCCTGCATACTCTTCGTAATCATATCTTACCAAAATGTCTTAATTGTGCCAGAGTCATCCAGTGGTGAGGTTGGAAGTGAAGTCTTCCTTGGAAATAAGGTCAGTAAATAACTTTTCCTTTTCCCCTTGCAGAGAGGTCCTCACATCCCCCTTGTGCTGGCAGCACGCCCTTCTGCTCAACAGGTTCAGCCAGTGCCCTGAGCTGGAGAAGAGCTTGGGTGTGCAGGGCTACCAGCCTGCCTTCCCGGGAGCTCTGCCCTACCTTCCAGCAGCTTTTAAATGCTACATCAGGAGAAACCCTGGCAGATTCCCAGGGCAGAGACACCGGGCTGGCAAACTGAAGGAGTATTACCTGCTGAATGCAGCCTCGCTGCTGCCCGTGCTGGCCCTGGAGGTGCAGGATGGGGAAGATGTTCTGGATGTCTGTGCTGCCCCAGGGGGTAAATCAGTGGCAGTCCTGCAGTGTGCCTGGCCAGGTAAGGTGTCAAGGTGCTCTTCCCTGCCCCATCTCTGCTCTGCCTGTTTTCTGCACCTGCAATAAAAAAAAAACCAACCCAAACAAGTAGCTCCACGCTGTTTAGTAGGATTTTTATGAAGCCAGTTTACCTGAAAGGATGAAAAATACAGTAGTTAAATATGAGTTACTGCAGACTGACAGACAAGTGATCCCTGTGGGGTTTTTTTGTCCACTGGTTCCCTTATTGCTTCTCCAAAAGTTACTTAAAGTCATGTAGATTTATTGCCACAGGGATGTAAGTAATCTGCAATCTCAGAATAAGCTTTTTTTTCTTTTCCTCTGCTATGTCTTTGGCCAGTGCTATGCAGATATTGTCAGTAAATTTAAGTGTACTGATGTAAAGCAGCACAACAAATTAAACGAGGGAGAAAGCTTATAATGAGGGATTGGTCTGTATCAGGATTTGATAAGCTGTGTCTCAAGCCACCTCAGGGTTGGAGGAGGACTCTACTCACAGTGTTTTAAAAGACAGCAGCAAGCACCTGCTCTGTTCTTTTGGGAAGTTAAGGCAAGTTGTGATTGCAGTTTGCAGGTTTATGTGTTGGTTTGGGTAATAATTGTCTCAAATAATTGTCACAGCACTTTGTGGTCTTGTTGATGAAACCATTACTAGAGCCACCTGCCCCATATTACAGCTGATTTGCCCTCCTTCTAGAGGAATAAGGTGATGCCAATGAAAGAAATTAAATAGGAATTGTCCTTTCAAAAGCTTTAAAAAAGCTCCGATCCCCTTTTATTCCCTGGCTGCTTCTGAAGAGACCAAATTGTTGCTGAGAATGTGAGATGTAAGGAATTTAATTTGTAATATACCTAAGTGAGTATTAAGATGTACTGTGTTGTGTATGGCAAACCTGTTGTAGGGCAACTTGGGGAGGCATGAAAATAGCAATTTTATAAAACTAGAAACCAGGAATAAGAGGAAAAACATCATTCTGTGTTTGTGGTGTGGATACAAATGACAGTGTTTCTTTTGAAAGGGTAACTACTCTGGCTAGGTTGTTAAAAATAAGTTTAAGTGAAAAGGCTTCTGTTAAAACACTTCTAGTGTAATTTTCAAATAAATAAAGGGTTGGACTGCTCAGGATGCACAAAACTGATGCTCTATTTATTTAAAAGGTAATTGAATAGTAAGGGGTGTTCAAGGAGCCCAGAAAGGCACTTCACTCAGTGCTGGTCTTTGGATAAGGATCATGATTAAAGTTTGTTTTACTGTGGAAATCCATTGCTGCAGAAGTATTCATATATTTATGGCTTGCTCTGCAGAAGCATATTGACATTTATTCAGGTTTATAAAAATTCAGTAGCATTCTAAAAAGTGCAGTACCACAGGCACAGAAGGTTTTAGCTCTGTGGTAGTCGTGGCAAAGCAAGAGAACTGAAATAGGTCTAACTCTTGTTAAAACAGAGGGGGGAAAACCCAAACTATAAAGACTTGCCTTTGGGTGTTTACTTCTTTTTTTAATTTTAATTTTCTAAGGCCGGTTTCACTGTAACGAATATGATGATTTGAGGTCAAGATGGTTGGAACAGACAATAGAATCCTTCATCCCAGAGCCTTTGATTAACTTGATAACAGTCTCTAAACTGGATGGCAGACACATTGGAGATCTTAAGCCTGAATTATATGACAAGGTAATGTTATTATCAGCAAATTATATTTCTGCATTCTGATCTGGTTTTTTCTATGCTGCTCTCTTTTTAACTTTTTTTTTTTCCTGGCTCCTCAAAAAATATCTGACTTCTCAAAGGGAACAAAGTCATACACAGAGTTTATAGAGCCTCAGGAAACATTTTATGAAGCCTGTTGTGCATTTATTCATGTGTTGGGTGATGTTTTCCATTTAGCCTTGGTAGGAAATTCTGAAGACCTTGTAGCTTTATTCTTTGCATGGTGTGTAACTAGGAAGAGGAGGGGAACAAGTGAGACCTACTTAGGCAGAGCTTACTTTTGGAGCCCTAATTTCTGTCAGCTCCATAAAAAAACATCTCAAAATCATAATTGGATTGTTTCACCTCTGAAAATGGGAAATAAAAAGGGTGTTTCTTACTATTTGCCAGAGTAAGTTGAATAGATTTTTTTTTTTTGGCACATGGTGTTGGGAAAGTGAATATCTTTATTGTGGCCTGTCTTGTTTGCTTTTATTCCCTGTGTAGGTGCTGGTCGATGCTCCTTGCTCGAATGACAGAAGTTGGCTCTTTTCTTCTGATACTCATCAAGCTACACTTAGGCTGCTCCAAAGGAAGGAGTTGTCCTGTCTACAGGTCCAGCTTCTGAGGTGAGAAGTGCAAAAGAAAGCTTGTAAAGCAGCTCTTTGCAGTGAACACAAATTACATGGCGGGGGGCAAGATGTTTCATTGTTTAATAAACGAAACCGGGGTTCGCTGTGTGAAAATCAAGGGAAGAAGCTGCTTTTTAGGATACGGAAATCTGGGAGGGTGAGACCTGCAGTGAGCCCGAGGTCCTTTCCTATCACACTCTTGTCCGGTCCTCTTAACTTGCTTATTCACAGAAATGCCCGTTTTCAGATGACTCCGGATGGTCTGGGTACAACATCGAAGTCTTCCTGGTAGGCACAGCTAGGATGGTTTCAGACTCATCCCACAGCTGAAGCAAAACCAGCTGGAATTTGTAGCAGTGGGGTTTTTTTAACTTGTCAGTGAAAGCATCGAGCTGGGAATTCTTCCCCAAACTCCTCGTGTTGTTATTCTTTCCCTGAATTATCCATTGCAGTTGTTTGTTACAGTATTTTTGATGGCCGAGCTGTAGGTCAGGGCTGCTTTTGGATTCTTGATGTGAAGAGGTTTGAGTCCTCTACAGCACATTCTTACATGCTGTGGTTGAATTTAATACCCAGTTGACTTATTTGTAATCAAATAGGGTTAAAAAGTAAAACAGTGTGAGGTGTGGAGGGGAGAGAGGGCTGTTTGTCTATTTTTAAGCACATCCACCCAATAATTCGAGTCAAGGCTGTCATGTATTACATGTTTTAATGATACCAGCCACAGGCTGGCATTTGGGAAGCATTTTTAACTCCACAGTTGTTCTCACTGGGGGGGGGTGGGAAATTAAAAAAGGCTGCTCAATAGAACCTTCTGAGCTTGAATGTTATTTGCAAAGGAACAAGTCCATCTGTCAAAGCAAATTGAGGGGAAGAATAACACATTACAAAAAAAAAGAAAGGCAGAAGAAAGTTTTTATGGGAAGTTCCCATTGCAGCAGTTCAGGATAGTTTTGCACGACTTCCAGTTGCAAAAGGCCTGGCAGGAGCCTGTGATTTATAACAGAAATATGAGCATCTTATTGCAGTAATGCATCATGTCACCCATTTCCCTTGAAGAAATCAATCACATTTAAAACACCGACCTGTTTCTGTTTTCCCTTTTCAATATCTGACATCTAAAATCCAATTTGTGAACCCATACCAAAAGAAAGCATATATCATGCAGGGAAATTTGGGGAATTTGCATAAATCATTCCAGATTGTAATCCTGGAGAACTCATGACAGCAGGAACCTTGTTTTTTTTTAAAAAAAAAGAAAAAAAGACACATTCCTGTCAGCCCAAATCAGATTTAATTGAATTATTCCTAAGTCAAGGGAAAGCTTTCTGTTGAAAATATATTTTACTCTAGCAACAATAATAGGAATTAGGTTCCGAAGGACAAAATACTTTTGATTTGTAAATTGTAGTAAAAGGATGGTAATTTCAATCTTTTTGCTCAACATGGGTCTGAGCAGTCCTGTAAATTGACCAATCTATCCCTCTGTGTCCTGGATTGGTTATTTTTGGTCTTTAAAATATTTTGGAGCATGTGGGATAAATGGTTAATTTCAGGACTTAGATATTATGAGGGTTAGTGGGTAAAATATTTGATTTACAGTTGCCCGCTGTTTTTTGAATTTGATCACTTTGGAGTGAATTCCCAATACCAAAGGTGTCTCAGATCCCACATGAGAGGGGAAAAGGAAAGGCCGAATATGACAAGAGCATGAAAAGTGTAGCAAAACTAAAATTGTGGAATGCTGCTCTGTTCAAGCTGGGTTAATCTTTAATGTCCCTTCCGGCCCAAGCTATGCTCTGATTCTGTGAAATATTTTGTGATTTGAAGATGAAGCTTCAAGTATGAGGACCAAACATTATTTCAGTTTATCAGTAGTGTTAAATTACAAATCAGAAGAATGAAATCAAAGTGAAGTTCTATTTTTATTTCTATCCAGCAACACTAAAATTTGAAATTCCCTCCTGAATTCAAGAAATGCTTCACTTGAAATCTGGTTTTCTGGATGTGCTTGAGGGGGAGGGGGAAGCAAATGAAGGAAGGAAAGGCAGAGTTCGCAATACCCTGTAACTAATTAAATGCAGAGATGCTTCGGAGGAGGAAGATCTGGAGAAGTGTTGCAACAGTCTGTATAAAATTGAAATGTAAATAAGTGGCATAAGTGCTGACCAGCACATTTTACAGGCGACGAGGGCACCGCTGATGTGAAGGAAACCGAGATTGCAATGATTGTTAGGACCAGGAGCAAAGCGTCCCTGCTGAGTGCTGTAATCCAAGAACTGCAAATCTTGTCGTGATTTGGAGTGTTCACGCAGAAAACAAATTGCCAAGTGTGGGAGGAATATTCATTTCCTGGTGGTAAATGCTAGCACGAACTGCAGCAGTTCCCAAAAGCGAATTTCCCAGTGTTTTGAGGCAGAAATTAAACTTTGGGGCTAAGTGGAATGCCTGATAACACAATGGCTAAATTGGGTATAGCAGTTTATAGCTTAAAGTTTATTGTATTCGTGTCCTGTGTTTTCACCAGAACTTTTTTGCGCTGTGGTTTCGTGGAATATGTACAGTCAGAGATTTATTTGTTGGGAAAAAAAGTCTTTTTCACACAGTGTAATAAACACTGTGGCTTACCGGGCAGATCCTGGTATTTCTCTTCCCACCCTCGGTGCTGTTTCACTGAAATGTGGAGTTTTCCACGTGTGCCTAGGAGGGGAATTGTGTGCTCTTAGCTGGGGGCGTGTTTTTGTAGAGTGAAGGCAAACACTGTTTATGAACACACAATCATATATTTATCATATGGTATCAGTGTACCATTTCTGCTTGGTGGAGTAAATTGTGCCCAGAACTGCTTCATCCGGCTCTTCTCCAGCTCTTTCCCTGCAGTTTTTCCCCTTTGCTCCTCTGTAGCTGCCTACTTAATCCTCTTCTTGTCCAGAACCGTCTAATCAATAAGCCCCACTGGCAATTCTCCAGAATTCCATCTGCTGGACCAGCAAATCTCCTGTGGCTTGTGTGGATATGATCCTTCAACCGCTTTCTCTCTGAGAAAAGCTGAATATTTTATATAGCCCGCTGGCCCCGGGTTCCAAAGTGGGCACATCCAGGGAGTCTTGCTGTGCCAGCTGATGAAACTGGGGGTTTGAGCTCGAATGTCTCTGCTTGAACGGGGCGTGTTTGTGCTGTGCAGAACACTTTTGCTTGTGCTGTTGGAGGTTTGAATTTCTTCACAGAGGTTGGTTTGAATTTCTTCCCCAAGAGGGAGTGCTGTGGCCGTTGTTGTGGCTTCATCTTTTCTTCCATCACAGATATTAAAATAAACGGTTTCTGATTTTAAGCGCCGCCTGGTGCCTTGAGCCTTTGGCAGCATCCTGAGGGTAACTAATGGATCGAGTTGCTTATGAAGTGTTGCAAAACCAAGTTTATTACATGTATAAGTAACTGTGTGAATGAACAAATGAGCTCCCCAGCAGTTAGTCAGTTGTTTGGGGGTTTACATTTAAATTTAGACACAAATTCTGCTTTAATTCCACCTTCAGTCCTTTCCGTGTGTGTGTGTGTTTCAGAAGCTGTAAGGAAGACCTCTAACCCTAACGTTGTGTGACAGGGCCTGTAGTGACCTTCAAAAGTCTTTCATTCTCCCTTCTGTAGCTGAGAGGGTTCTGCTTGGGTTATACATGTTTTTCTTGTAAATATTAAGTGTAATTTGGGAAGCGGGATGGACCTCTGAGAGTGTAGAAGGTTCTGGGATGACTGAAATGGCAGAAGGATTGAAGGTTTGTCACAGTGGGCTTTTAGGGTTTTTTGTTGCCTCTGTTTACTTCTGTTTATAATTCAACTTCATTCAGAAGGAAAGGCAGTTCACTTTCATGATTCTCCTGTGGCTGCTGCATTTTTCTGAGCTGCACAGTCTCTCCACAGCAGCAAAGCTTGGAGAGGAGCAGAGGGAGTGGGTGCACTTGAACCTCTGTGTCCTGTGCACTTCTTGCATTTCCCATCACAAAGTATTAAAAAAAATTGGAGGAACAACTTGATCATTTTGACTTGGTTAAAAAAAAAAAATAAAAGCAAGACCTTTAACATGCAAGTCATTACCACAAAGTATCTGGATTCTTGTAGGGTGGGAAAAGGTGATGTGGATACCTTCAGTCAAGAAAGGGAATAGAATGGAGGATAAAAAGCAAATAAGCACAGAACAGGTGAGGTTGGAAGGGTCAGCTGGTGGAATCTCCCTGGTCCAGCAGTGCCAGCCCAGAGCTCGTGGCACAGGATTGTGCCCTTGGCATGCTTTGCTCCTCAAAGAGCTTCCAAAAGGGTTGGCATTTTTTATCCTGATGAGACACCATCACCATCTTGCATATTGAGCAGAAATACATCTTAGCTGCCAAAAGATGGCACTGTTGAAGTGTTGTATTATTTTTAAATTGCCCTGAAATAGGTCTTTTTACCTGAAAGTTGCAAATGGTCGAGTGATTAACATAATTAATACTGACCCTCCCAATGGCATGCAGCATAAACCCAAAAAAAAAAGTCAGCCTATCATGTCTGATTTTCTGTAAGAAGGAAAAAATCCTCTGTTTGGGTTCTGGGTAACTACATTTTAGTGGCATGTAGGAGTTTTTGGGGTTTGGAATTGTCATGTGGCTCTAGCATGGTCCTTTTTCCCCTGAGATATTAAACAATAATACTGCTCTGTTTTCCTCAGTTTAGTAAATCTTGAGAAATAAGTTTTTTAAAACTTTAAAAACTTGTCTTTAAAAAGTCTTATCCATTTCTGCTCTAATACAGAGGGTTAGGATAGATTGATTCATCTTTTATTATACCCCTGACCTCTGTAGTACAATATGTGCCATTGAACTTGTACACAGAGACACACCCTGCAAAAATATAATATTTTGAAGTTTCATTTGTTAATTTGTTTGGTCTTTTATTACCAGAAAGCCTCATTTGGAAGGAGGAGGGGAGCAATCTGCCCACATTACCTTGTTTTACAGAACTTCCTGAATGGGATGGACATCAGCCACCCTTTTATTACAGATGCGTCTTCTGCTAAAATGCTGGAAAGATTTCAAGGTGAATTTAGGGGCGAATTCACACCGTGAAGTGATAATGGGAGGAGTTCAAATCAGGTGTGGAGAAGCATCAGGAAGTTTCACAGAGTCACTCTCACTGCCTCATGCAGGTTTGCAGCTGTTGTAATTCCATGCTATGGATTGTCAGGAAATGTCATTAAAAGTGCAGGTTCTTTGATACCACTGAAGTTTTGATAGGCTGATATGCACTGCAGTTGTGCTCAGCACCCCAGAAAGGAGCTGACTGAAGGGAAAATGGTTGTAGGGAAAGGTGAACAAAAAAGTTTCAAGGGGTTTTAATGTGTGTTTTTTTGTTTCTCCACGTGAAGCTTGAAAGCTTGCAGTATTAGTGCCTGTAAACATGTAAAATTCATTACAGTAAATATGTGTACCTGAAATAAAATTAGGAAATTAAGTAGAACTAGATCTATATTTAAACTGAATGTCATCTGTACCTCTAGAACAAAAATAACTGCGGATTAACTACCTTTAAGTAATGTGTTTTATTTTTAAACAAGGCATTGTAATAAGAGGAAGGTGGAAAAATACTTCGGGGTCTTTTGCACCTCTTGTAGTCATTCTAGATTTGAAGCCCATTTTGGAAGGTAAAAAGCACCTTGTGACAGGCACCACATTCCTTCAGCTAAGAATTGAGCTTTAGGTAAGGGTTTGGGGGGTAATCAAGATTCCCAGTGAAAGAGGAATCTTAAAGTTTTGATGGTGGAGTTAGAGAAGCTGTGCTTCATCTCCAGCCTATCCCTTGGATGAGCTTGTTTCTCCCCACTGGTTTCACACAAGGCTAGCTCTGTGAATTTGAATTATTGGAATGATGCTGCTGAGGAAGAGGACCAAACCCCCCGAACCTGAACCACTTCCTCGCTCTGAATTTGGCAGGTTTATCCCAAGCCGACCACAGCTTGGGGCTGGGGCTCACCTGGCTTTGAGCTCAGGCACTGCCACAGCTGCTGCTGGGCTTGAGATGGATAGATACACTGATTATTAACCTATTTAAATTGATGCTTTAGGTTCAAAAGAAACAGAACTGCAGTGAGCAGCCTGACCCTTTGGGGTCGTGGGCCACGTGGGCCAGGGAAGATGCACGGGCTAAGGATTCTTGGATGGGTTTGGATGTGAGAGTTTGAGGCTTTCATTGAGAGCCCTGTGCTGCTCTTTCCTCTGATGGACTCAGCTGGAGGAGCCGGTGCCTTTGAAAATGTTGTCTGGAGTGGTTCTTACCTTCTATATGATAAGTGTCCCAAGTGCCCAGGCTTTTAACCCTGTAAGCGGCATCTGCTTTTTTTGGTGTATAGCTTTATCTTGTACGTGGTAAAATATTTTCTCACCTCTCTAAATGCTTGTGCACTACCTGCCTTACAGGCGGCAGGAAAGCAGCTGCCATTATCTGCTTCTGGGAGTAAAAATTACCAGGTGTGCTAAAAGCACATCTCATGTCAAAAGCCACTCAGAGGGGTGAGATAAGCCTGCAGTTTTGTGATAGGCTTAACTAATTTTCAAAGGATCGTGGAATGAGTCCACTAGGCCCAGTTAAACTGAAAATATTTAGACTGTTTAAGTGCCCTGTAACCTGTTTTTTTACCTATAGCAGGCTGAACTTGAACAGCTCGCTCAGTGCTAGCCATCTGCTCACTCTCCATCTTTTTACTCATGCAACAGAGGCATTAAACACTTATTTTTCTTAGAGCTCTGGTCTCTTGCACCAACTAAAATTGGAAGGGCATAGACTTGAGTAAAATACTTGCTTGGCTTGCTGATTAACATCCCCAAGGCTCGTAAAAGAGATGAGCAAAGTAATGTGGCTGCTCCCAAGGGCAGCAGGTTTGCTGTAATACACAGGAGTCTCCACCTGTGTGAAACACTCATTTGTCCCGGTGTTTCCATCGTTTTTGGGACAAGACTTCCAGAGGAGCTTTGATGTGTCACAGGCTTTGATCCTGCTTGTGGTGAAGCTTTTCTTCATTGATTCTTTTCCTGGAACATCCCAGTTCTGTTTAAAGGGCTTATCTTTGCCCCCCTTGTATTTTCTTCTTTCCTTTCTCAACTGTTCTTGTTCAGAAATCCCCCTTAGGAAGTTCTCAGCTTGTCTCTGGAGGAATTGCTGTTTTGGTGGAGTTGTTTGTTTATGTGGGCTTGGAATCAGACTTTCAGCATTTGGAGGCTGCTCATCTCAACTGGTTTTAGTGTTGGGGTTTTTTTTTTTACTTTTTGTTATTTTTTTTCCCAGTATATTCTTTGGGGGGGGATGTTTGTGAACACAGAATGACCAGTAATAGCTACAAATCTATAATTATTCATACAGGGTGACTGTGTGTGTCATTGTGTGTGTCATTCCAATATCTGCCCTCCTGCCCCTGCTGAATTCCCAGGGATTCACTTGGATCCAGCTCAGCCCTTCCCTTTGTTGTCTCTCTGGGATTCATAAGCCGAGCAGCACCATTCACCTGTTCAGATTCTCGTGCTTTTAAACAAAGGGAATCTTACAGAAGGAGCAGCTGTGTTTTCATGTGGTATTTGCTTTAGCCCAGCAGTACCTGCTTGAGTGCTAGCTTGCACTTCAGTCTGTGAGCCATATGTCCTTCAAGGCTCCAAAATATATGACTAAATGGGATTTAATAGCCTTCTCCTTTAGTAATGTGGTGGTACCAGGTTTGAAGAATGCTCTTCTGTGGTGCAAGATTTTGGATTTTTCTTCTTACTTAATTTGCAGTAGGTGAATATGGGTTGCATATCTCATTTCTGTGCTCTTAGGTGTGTAAATAAGGAATTTGCAGATCTGCTTTCCTGGGAAGCAAGCAGTTTGTTTAAACTCAGTTTCAGTGGCAAGGTGATACCCCCTGTTCCCTCCATCCACCAGGTCTGAACCTTCCAGGCTTTAAGCCGCTGTTTTGACTTTGTTTAGTCAAAATTTGTCACCAGGTTAATAGGTGAAGGGCACATAAACAATATATGATCCTTAGGAAATCAGGTTGAAACTCCCAACTCCTCTTACCTGCTGAATGTTGTAGAATTTGCAGAAATGTTTCTGGAATTGCAGCCCAGTGATTAGTCCAGGCTCTCAGTGCAGCTGTGCAGTCTGATATTTGTCCATCTCGCTGGCACTCTTGATGTGATGTGACCCATTTTGGGTGCAGTCTCAGCATTTTCAGAGCACAGGAATGTTTGATGTATATGCTGCAGCTCTGAATGGATGCTGCTTTACATCTGTCACTGCTGTGTAAAAAATACCTTCAGTTAACCGAGAATGCAGTAATAAATAGGAAGACAAAATTGTGTTGCAGGTAGTTTCCTGAACTGTCAATTATGTGCTGTTATACATTTTCATAATGTTGTCATATTTATTTTTTACTCGAGATTTATAAGCCTTTGCACGTTCTCCCACACCAGAATGTCACTTTTATGTTGATTTTTTTTTTTCCCTCTTTTTGTTTTTGTGGTTTGCAGGTCTGCTATTAAAGCACTGCGTCCTGGGGGATCCTTGGTCTATTCTACATGCACTCTCTCCAGGGCAGAAAACAGTGATGTAATAAACCTCGTCCTGAACTCCTGCAGCAACGTTATCCCTGTGGATATGAGTGAGATGGCCAAAGCTGTTTCTCAGGAATTCACTTTTTTTGGTGGCATGCAACAGCATGAACTCCTGGTCCTCCCAGAGAAGGGGAGAGCGTGGGGTCCAATGTATGTGGCTAAATTAAAGAAAATCTAGTCCACCCGATGCCTGTTGGGTTTTGTTGTAAGGAATATATGATAAGTTAATGGTGATTTAGGGTGCAGTATGTGAACGTGTCCCAGACAACTGAATTTAGCTGCTGCCTAATAAAAATCAGACTAGATATTTAACTTATTCCGGCTTAAAATACTGGATGTGTCTTCTAATGTGGACTTGTGTGCATCTATGAGGTCTTTAGGAAGTCAAGGGAGCTTTGTGTTATTTTCAAGGTGGTGCTTTTAAAGGGTTTTGTATTCCACAATAGAAGCCTAATGTGCTGAAGTTTTGCAATGGTTTTGGGCTTTTTAGTTAGTTAATTTTAAAATAAATGGTTTCAGCGGTCTGAAGTCGCAGAAATCCTACATTCTCTCTAAACATCTAGAAATTTGTGTTTCTGTAAGAACTGAGTTGTATGTAGGGTCTCTCATCTTGACTGTCCCAAGCACTGGCAAAACAAATTTCATATTTGCAAAGTTGTTTGCTGTTTGAAAACCGTATTTTCGTTCACAGTTGCAAAGGTCAGCAGCTATATTGCCACCAGCTTTTTATTTATGTATGTTTTTATGTTTCTGAGCTTGCAAAAATACAAAGTGAAGGAGTGAATTACATTGAAATGTCCTTAGTTCAGTAGATTCAGATGTGCTTAGCTTTGGTACTGCACTGGTGACATAGTGCAGCGTGTCTGGCAGTCTCTAGAGCACATGTTGGAGACAGAAGCAGAACGATTAATAATCACAGGAACAGCACAGTTATTCAGAGAGGGTTTTTTACAGTCCTGGAGAGCAAAACAGGCAGTCTGGAGAAGTGCTTTACCCACCCAGCTAAGAAATGTCATATGAATTCGTGATGTCCTGTCTGTGGTGTGTAAGACCAGTGAGAACATGCACTGATGGTGTTTGTATTTCTTCCCCCACAGATATACAGACAGATGTGCACACGCTCATGAGTATGCACATGCAAACTGTTTTCCTGTGTATTACCTGTGGGTAATACTGGCCCAGGTGGCTCAAAATCCCATCCAACCTGGCCTGGGACACTTCCAGGGATGGGGCAGCCACAGCTTCTCTGGGCAACCTGTGCTAGTATCTCATAACCCTCACAGTAAGGAATTTCTTCCTAATATCTGATCCAAATCTACCCTCCTTCAGTTTAAAAACATTTTGGATGTTTTGTGTGTACGCTACGTGGTTTTTGCAGTCACAAGCAGAACTTGTTAATGCAGGTTTGATTTTTATTTTTTTTTCCTGACTACAGAAGAACATCAACTGGAATAACTACCAAATTGGTTTTGCACCTCATTAACAGAGGCAGGAATAAAGTTCATCACATGAGGCCCTCCTGTAAGGAGCCCCGTGGAACTGCAGGAGATGCAGCAGTGATTCTCTTGCCGTGAGCTCACAAATGCTTGTTAAAACAGCGAAAAATTCAGAGCTGAGCCTCAGCTCAGGCTTCCAGCAGTTGTGTCTGAGTGCAGCCGTGGCCGTGGAGCATCACCACTTGTCCCTGCTCGGAGCAAAGGTCCTGCCCACAGTCTCCAGAGCAGGCAGAGAGGGCAGTGCTCAGGGGCACAGCAGCTGAACTGAACCAAATCTCAGTTGCCTAAAAGCATGAGCAGTAGCTTTGGTTCTTCAGGTTTCCTTGGTGAAGTAGAGGATGGCTTTAGTTTGCCCTCGGAACATCACTGTTGTAGCTCTTGCTGAAGCAAACTCGTGCACAAGATGTTCTGCCCCTTTGCTGCGTGAGCTTTCACAGTTCTCCTTTCCACTGCTGTGTTATGAGAAATGTCTGAGGTGCCCCTGTAGTATTAAATTAGCAGCAATGGCTCTGAAAACTTAAATGAGTATGTAAAGCATATGTAATTGGAGGCACAGAAGTTACTAATATATGCAGATGGTCCTGTGCTGGCAGCATCTGTCCCAGAAACATTAAATGTAATATCCAGGTTTGGAGTCATCTCAAGCTACTGGATGAAATAACCATACCTTTGTTAAAATGCTTTCCATCAGCTTTATTTTCCCTATGGAAATGGAAAGCCAAGAATGTAACTTGCTCAGGGATGGAAGGGAAATATTGTATTGGTTGAGGAATACATGAACTAGGTGATCAAAGAACAAAGCCACCCTTGAAAACTGAATTTTTCTCAATCTTAGCAAGGCTAATGAATAAGTGATCTTTGTTTTGCAGTGTAGTTGAGGAATGGTGTTCCAGAGTGCTGTGGAGTTTTTTTGTTCTGTTCCAACCAGTTCTGGCTGATGAGAGGAAATTGCAGCTCCTTGGAAAAGGCAGGTGAGGGAAAAGAAAATGACCATTTTTGCTGGACTGTGGAGTCCCCAGAGAAACATCTTCATGATCTCTAGTGAAGGCAGTGAAGAGTGTTTGTGTCCTGCCCATTGCCACGTGCAGAGCACACACCAGTGCCAGAACCTCAGAGATATCTGGAGTCCAACTACTCTTGTGCTTTTCTGCCTATTCTTTTCAAACACCCAAAAAGTCACTTCCCTGTTAGTTTTTGGGGGGTTGGCAGAGTAAGAAATGAAAGGCTTGTATAAAGGCAATTTCAGTATTTGCCAAATTTTATCCTTTATTCAGTGACATCTGGCACAGTTCGATTATGGTTTGTCAAAAGCATTCTCCACTGTGGGACAGAGTGGAAAACCAGATTACACAATGCCTGTGGACTGCCACAGTTGACTAGGGGACTAATGAACTCCTGGCTTTCTCAGTGAAATGTGCAAAGAGCAGGTGAAGCGCATTGAAAGAGGGGTAAAATGATCAAGACTGCAGCAGTGGATGAAAAATGTGAAATATTGGAGAGGAGACTCTATGGCTTTTAGCATGGAAGAGCAGCAGTGCTGCTGGTACCTGCACAGGTACCTGTGCTGGGGTGGGAGCATCCCCTGGGTTCATTTGACTGCCTTGGAAGGAAAACTGAGCACATCACTTATGAAAACTGCAGTGGGATTGCTTTAAATCTGCAAGGTCTTTAAGTTGGCTGTGAGCATTGAAATAAAACACGTCTACCTTTTCCTTGTAAAATGAATGGCAGTATCAGTACAGTGTTTCTAGCAGAAAAATTGATTTGGTGGGAGGAAATTTGGAGAATCTGACCTGACTTAAATAGTCTGTTCTGTAGTAGAATATGGTTTACTGCTAAGCTGATGCAACTTTATGAAGTATTGGCTGTAAATGAGACTCTTTGCTCTGGGGGAAACTTGAACAGCACGTATTTATAGGTAGTGTCTGAACTTCCAGGTAAAAGTGGAACTTCTGAGTTTGTCACACTTGGATCAGAGAGCACAGAGCACACACAGTCACTAGTCTTAGCTTTTAGATGCACCCCCACCACGTGCTTTCTGACTAAACACAGGTTTTTATAAGGTAGATCAGAGCAATCATGAACCATTTGTCAGAGCATGTTTTCACTGGCTGATCTTCCTGCCTGCCTCTTAAGACTTCAGGTTGAGCTCTGATGGCCTTGGAAGGTTTTATTTTCTTGGTAGTTAAACATAGTTTTCAACAGGGGCAAAAGCATCATGCAGCTTCTGAATCTACATTTAAAAAAAAAAAAAGATGTACCAAAAAGCCTGGATCAAAAAGTCACGAGAGCTCTGGAGAGGAAGAGATGGAACATAAACCTGGGGTTTATGCCAGTCTTTGTATCTCACTAAGGAATTTCTGCTCCCTCCAGCTGTTTGTGGCGGTCGTTCAGGTAAGTGTTTCCTCGCTGTTTCACTTTGGGATGGCCCTTTGGACATGGCAGTGCCACGGGCATTGTTGTGTCGTGGTGGGGTGACCCTTCGTGGTCTCAGAGGGAAGGGGAGCAGATATGCCACCCTAAAACTGCAGTAAGTGCTGCAAAAGCTGCTGCAGAACTAAGTCTTTTGTTAAAGAAGCACTAAAAAGGCAGCACAGCAATCCAAATTTGAATGAAGCTTCAGCTGGTCAGTGACATCCTTACCTTGTTCCATCCAAAATATTTCAGGTGCGTCCTTTTCTTTAACGTCCCTGGTGCTTGTTAAACATCCTGCCCTAAAAAAGGAAGGAGAGACTGGTTATAAGAGGAAATTCAGAGCGATATATAATATTTATTTTAATAGGGTATTTTGCTTTTTTTGATTTACTTTCTAGGAAAAATCTGTCTTGTCTGAGTGTGTGATTAAATAGCTGGTGGAATAATTTTTTGCAGGGAGGAGAAGATGCCAGAACGTTTCAGTGGTGTAAAACTAGGCTGCAGAGAGAATTAGAAAAGGTACAAGGAGGAATAATTTGGTGTTGGCAGGAAGTAGACTTAATAATACTTTTTTTATCTGTAATTTTTATGATTCTATGGCTAACCAGGGAAATGTTTAATGTTCCTTATACGGCAAGTGAAGGTAGGAGAAGGAAAATTGACATAGCCAGCACTGTTATAATTCATTTCATTGCTTCACACAGGGCTTTTATATTGTCACGCCCATAAAGCGCCAGTGTGCACACTTATAGCCAATCCATCTTTATATACTGCTCCTGATCCCATTGAAGTGAATGGCAAAACTCCCATCAATTTTAATGGCAGTGGGATATGGCCCATTTTGTGGATATACAATGTAGATTTCCTGCACACGCTATTTTTCGTGGATAACGTGCCCCTCATCCGAGGTTCGGAGGATGCTTTATAAAGTGGCCGAGTCACAAGCATGGATTTAGTCTCCAGCTGATGAGAAAACCGTGATCTGTCTTCAAAACACAATTTAAAGGCCGGCATTTATTTATCTACCTATTTTTTTATTTTTAATCTATTTCAGGCACAGCATTCCCACAGAACGCCCCCTGCCCCGGGTGTGAAACGCTGCCTTTGAAAAACCCGCCCCAATAAAGTGCAGGAGGTAACTGTGTTAGAAATAAGGCTGCCATTGCACTCCAGCATTTGAAATATAGGAAGCCTCGGAGAAGATTGAAGGCAGTATGGATCAGTGGGTTAGTACATTGCACAGCAGTCTGCAGCACCAGGGGTTAAGCAAGGTCCCTTTTGCAAAGCATCTGTTTGCGTAGCGGCTCAATTAGCAAGGTACAAACAAGCAGATAATAAAATAAAATTAATTGGATGGATATTTTGACTATTGGTCTAACTGGGGAATGTTTTGAACAGTGCTAAGGTGTCTTTTTCCTCCAGATCCTATCGTATTTAAAGAAAATACACAATGTATAAGCCATATTTTAGTAGTTGGAAACTGGGCATGGAATTACTTGCCAAGCTGATGTCTCCACTCAAGAAGCTTCTTTTCTCCACAAGAACCTGTGAATGTGTTCATTTAAGTGGCTGTGCTGTGTGGGGGTGACACAGTGATGGAACAGAATCCCTGAAGGGCATTTGCATCATCCAGGTGTACAAGCAGCCCACCTGTCTCCAGCACCATTCATTGTAAAGCACCTGTAAACCACCTGGGGCTTCGTGGAGAGGATGGTGGTGTGGCTGCAGCACCAGCCAGAAGCTCAAGGAGGTCAGAGTTCGGTTCCTAGTTTGGGGGTTTTTTTGTATTTTTATTTCCTTTAGGCAATTTGCTTCTGATGTGATTTTTCAAAGCCTAACTATCAAAACCCAGAAATTCCTATTGACTTACCTGTAAACAGAGTTAAGATTTATTGAAGCACTTTTGCTATTTTGTCCTCAAAGTCTCCAGGACTTATTTTTTCATCTCTCTACTGGTAATGATGTGTTGTAATGGTGTGAGGATAAATTCATGCATACGTGTGAGCCACCCAGATCTTAGAGCAACAGAAGCCAAGCCTGGCCCAGTAGCATTTACTTCCATAGAATCACGGAATCGTTGAGGTTGGAAAGGACCTCCAAGATCCTCAACCTTTGAACACCATCATGTCAACTGAACCATAGCGCTGAGTGCCGTGCCCAGTCATCTATTGAACCCTCCCAGGGATGGCGATTGGGAAATCTGTTCCAACACTTGGCGACCCTCTGAGGGCTGAAACTCCCCCTGACGTCCCACGTGAGTCTCCCCTGGTGCGGTTCAGACCCTTGTGAAGCTCTGACTCCACCAATTTCCAGGAGCCAGCCAAGCTGGGGATTTATTTCCCAAGTCACGAGGCTGTTTTTCACTGAGAGGATTCACTGGTTTGGCTGAGGATGTGCAATACTTTAATAGCAGAGGGTGGGGGTGAGGAAAGCTTTTCACCACAAATTTTGTCTCCGGTGTAATCTCTCAAATGATGGGGTCTTGCAACCCACAGGAGCCGTCAGGAGCCTGCAAATTATTTCTGCCCTCCCTAGCAGATGTCACAGTGGCAGCTGGCAATGGACTGTGAACTCCAGAGGTGCCAAAGACTAAAATATGGGAAAGTTGTTAAACAAAAATGGTATGAAATGTTCGTTCTTTAGCAAAAATAAAACAACCCAAAACATAGGCGTCTCGCCTTCTGACAAGAGCTCCTCTCCCTTACATTTTTATTTTTTTTGTGAAGACAAAATGCTTTAACTTCTGAACTCAGCTTTGCTTTAGTCTGATACAGATCCTGCTTTTTAAAATTATCGATGCTTGAGCCATGAAATAATGTTTTGTTTTTCTCGAGGTTGCATCATACAGCTTGGCTCCCAGTGCAGAAGAGAAAGTGTTTGTGGGAAAAATGATCCAAACTGTTCGTTTTGGGGTTTGTTTTTGTTTTTTATTGTGTGGTTTGTTGTTTGTTTTTTAAAGAGAGCTTTGCACTACAAACACGGACCCTTTTAGTTAGAACTCCCCTACCTGAAAGGCACTTAAAATTATCTGAAGTGTGAGTAGGTTCACAGACTCAGAGATGAGGAAGTGGAAGCTTATTAAATGCATTGGGGTGTGTTTTGTTTTGTCTGTTTTATTGAACCTGTTGGATTATTGATTTTTTTTCACATACTTTGAGTAAGCAGAAAAAGAGTAAGAGAAAAAACCCAAACCTCTGCTGGGGAGAAGGATCATAAAAACCGTAAGACTTCCAAAGTTTCTTTTCTTTCCTTTTTCTTTCTGTTAAAGAAGATGGAAAAAGTGCTGTTTCTGAAATAGACTATAAAATGAGGAGAATATAAAAAGCTTTCCAAAAAGCACATCCCCTCTTGAATCTGGTATTAAAAGGAAAATGGGAGCTCTCTTTCACTCTTTACATGATACCTTTGGTCTGTCTGAAATGTAGACAGGTTAACAGTGGCTAAGTGACCTGTGTGTCAAAGTCCTGCTCACTTCCTTGGGGATTTAGGCTTTCAGAATCATCCCAGCACTTTGAAAATGTTCACTTAAAGCTCAAAATGGGCAAAGTTTCAGTCAGTTCCGTAAGACAGCTCTTGGGGTGTGCTTTGGGTACACAACTGCTCGTGCTGGTGGAGAATAGCAAAGGGCATTTGATCTGCCACGGGGGATTTGAATCAAAACATTGGGAAGACTTGTTTGGGAAGAGCAGAGGAGAAGTTTTCTTGGACTTTCTGACACTGGTTTATGCTGTTTAAGAGATCACTGAGCGCCACATCCAGCCTCTTCTTAAATCCCTTTAGGAGGCGAGGACAGCCTGCAAATGCCTGATGTTGGTGTGGCAGAAGCAATTTCAGACTGCCAAGCATTGCTTGAGCCAGGTGTGTTTCGAAGAGTACAGGCTGATGTCTGCTTTAGGCTTCAAAATGTATTTTGGACCCTGAGAGTCCCCTTGCCAGGAAAATGAAAGTGTTGGCCTGGGTACAGCAAGCCAAGATAGAAACAGAATGTGAGATCTGTGAGAAGAGCCCAATCCCTTTGCATAACAACTTTATCCTTGTGCTCCTGTGATTTTTAGGGAAGCAAGAAAGCAAATGGCAATATGCATTTTCTCTCCCAACAGTAATTTTTTTGCTGTACTTTTTCAGGGTATTGGGCTAGCTAAGTGTGTGTGGTCTGATAACACATGGCTGGCTTTAGGAGTTCTCACAGTGGGATGGCTCACTCCACAGGGCTTCTCCTCTCCTAAAGGTAACACTTAAAGGACATTAAATGACCCTTAAACACTAGTCTTATTACAGAATTTATAGTCATATTTTGCCCCAGGCTGCTTTTTGGTTTTCAGATTTCTGTGGGTGCAAAGTGAACATGAAGGTTTTCCTCCAAAATGGCAATGCTGGTACTTCTGAGTCAGAAAAATGTCTACTGTCTTTGCTCTTCTTTCTTTGGTGTACCCCCTTTTGGAACTAATTGTTCTAGAGCATTGATAAAGGTGGAAAAGTCAGCCCTAAGCACAGCCAGCTTGTCAGTGGCCTGGCCTGGAGGAAGAAGTTCAATATAACAATTAATAGTAGAATATCACTGTGTTAATGCCTCCATATATTTGTTAAGTGAGCCTAGTGACAGGAGAGTGAGATCCAAGTCTTTCCCCTTTTTGCCTTTAACTCACAGTCTGTAATGACAAGTCTATGAGGAATCAGTTTGGTTTGTCTCTCAGAGGCTTCAGTGCTTTTCTGTTCTGTAATATCTGACTACTCTTCAGTTGAATATCTGATTTATCTCACCTCTTCCATAAGCTCTGAACACACTGCACCAAAATGCAGAGTCTATAATGAATGCCAACCTTGGAAATTTACAGGAGGATGGAGAAAGAGTGAAAAGTAGGTGGTTGTTTTGTTTGAAGTTGGAGCAAAACTGAAGTTAGGCATCATTTCATTGCGTTCATTTATATTGGAGCTGAGCTATTGCAACCTCTGCTGTAGAAGAGTATTGTAACATTTGGATGTAGACTCTGGCTTATTTTCCCTTTTGTATTTCTACTGAGCCTTGCATACAGGCCTGTCAACCCCTTCCAGCTCACAGCTCTTTCCCAGGACCAATATCACAACACATTTATCTCCCAGACCTTCTCCATTAGAGGATGTCAATAGCTGTGTTGGACTTGAATGCTTCCTAACTGCTCTGAATCCACCCCCTGGAAACATCTGTGTGTCTCGGGAGGTCCTTTGCTGTGTCTTTTTTCCCTCCAGACCCACTGTGCTTTCTTCCATGCTGTATTTCCCCTGTCGAGGCTGGCAGGTGTGCTCACAGGTTTATAAAGCATTGGGTGAGAAACTGTCTTGAGATCCTTGTTTCTTATGCAAGTATAAACAAGTCAGCTGCAGTTTTCCTGCTACAAGTGAGATGCAGAAATGCAGTGCTTGAAAAGAGGAGGGAAAAAAGCCTTCTTGGGATTGTAGCCACGTTCCACCCTTTGAGAGGGAGAGGCTTTCCAAATGCTTTTCCTTGCAAGTTCTAGGCTTTCCTGTCCTGTTGGCTTAGCAATTAGTTTAGGACTAGAATCCCTAAATACTCCAGTAAGCAGAATGCTCTGAGCAAAAAGCCCCTCTGGAAAAGCATCCTTCTCCAAGGGAAGGGATTGGGGTCCCTTGGTGTCCCCCAAAACACACGCTTTCTGAAGACACGGAATGTCTTTGCAGCTTCTGGGGATTTTCCTGCCAGTCCAAAAGGTGGCTGGGCTGACAGTCCACAAAGAACCTGGAAAAGGGGGCTCAAAGAAGGGAAGAGAGACATTTGGCCCAAATTAACAGGCTACTGACTTGCTTCCCTTTGTAAACATAAATTTCCCTCTAACTTATACCTACCCATCCTGTCCTACCTAATATTTTCTGGCTTTCTTTTCAGAGTAGAATAGACTTACATACCATCTGCTTGGTGCAAACTGCTGTACAGAGTTTATGCAGTGCTTGAAAACAGAAGTGAAAGGTTTCTGTCTAGTCCTGTTTGAATTCCTGGAGCTGTAAACAGGAATTACTCAACTTTTAGTGTCTAGAATGGCAATAAGTTGAATATATACATACAGATATATAGAGAGATGTATACCGGTGTGTATATTTATGGAAGACTGTATTAAAATGTAGTGGCACAAAAGTAATCTTCACTTTAATTTCAGAGAATAAAGCAAATCCATCTTCTATCACATATTCTAGAGGATGGGATTTGAATTTTTCAAACAAAATTAGAGTGTCATGGCCTTGACCTGAATAGAAACAGATATAAAAAAACATTTTTATATAGAAAGATGCAAGTGTAACCCGTGGGACTTCTACAGCTGTTAATTTGTGAGCATTGTTAATTCAGTAGCAATAACCTCCTGTATTAGTGCAGCTGAGTGTCAATATTAACACATGGGATTATATGTATTCAAAATGCTCCATTTGCCTTTTCTTTTGCCCCCCTTCTTACACGCATGATCAGTTTCGAGTCTAACACTCTAAAATTTGTATTATATTCAGCCAATCCAGATCTCATTACATTAGACAAACACTGTACAGGAAGAAAGGGGATCACATAAATGCCCCTAATATTATTCATGAACTTTCCTACTGCAGTAGGGTGGAAATATGCTACAAATATCCTCTTATAAATTACCTTCTTTAAGTCCTGCCATTGTATTTCTGTATTTCCTTTTTCATTGCTATTTTGAAGGTTTTGAATCATTGCTTCAGATAAAATCCAATGCTTTAGTGTTGCTGTTTGTTCTCTGCCACTGATGGTGATGTTCGTGTCTTTTACCTCCTGCAGCCTCTTTTTTTTTTTCCAGCATGCTTTGAATTAGCCCAGATTTATGAGTGTTCAATACTGTTTCAGCTACTGTAGGTAATATTTTGGCTCCCTGTTGCCCTCTGATGTAAAATTGTTTATGTATTGGTAGTTGCAGATGGACACAGTGTTGTAAAACAGCCCAAAATATGGCACTAGAAATGCACAAATTATTTAGTACATGTCAAGTTATAATATGTATGTTAAATGTACGAGTTAAAACCAGACAATATTGCATAGGGTATATATAGGGTCTAGGACAACTGCAGGTAAGTCATCTGGAGGATTCTTATTAATGGAAAAGCCCCAATCTTAAATTGCACCACGCTGGAGTGTTTAATAAAAATTTTATATATGACATCAATTTCTATAGGATACTTTAACACCATTTTTTTAAAAAAGATTTTATCTAGCAAATTGCACAGATTTTCATAATAATTTCAGTATAAATGCGTGACATTTCTATGGCGTTTTATTGTCTCAATTACTCTTCTTTTTATGCTGCACAAAACCTTCCATAAAGAAGTCCAGTCTCTTCTACCTGTGGTTTGCTGAAACCCTAGAACGACCCGTGGCATAAAATGCAAAAGTAATATACTCTTTTATTCGTTGGCCAAGTTAATTTATTTTTATTATTTGTTTGCTTCAAGCAGGTGAAATTATTCACTTGGCCAACCCAAATCTCTGGGACTGAGGTCATGCTTTTCCTAGACTCCTGGTAATGCCAAGGCTGCTGTAACATGAAAATTCAGTGATGTATCAATTTTGGTGCTGTGCTATTTTTTCTGCTCTAATTGTAGTAGACCTGCTTTTCAGGTAATAAATATATATTGGTTGGTACAAAATGGCATTAATTAGAGAAGTCTGATAGGTCTAGAGGGTCAGAGTTATGCTGCTTGTTGGTGTTTCTTTTGACTAGGCTGTGATGTGTGACCTGGATTTTTTCTATCTTGGTGGTTAAGGTGTAAGAGTCTTCATTTTAACATAAAATTGCTATTGGTGCTGAATTTTCTGTACTCTCTCCTATCTGATCGTGTTTTTGACTTCACTAAAGTTATTAGAAGTCTTGTGCATTCTGGATATAGAAGTCATTAATAGTACATTCACTCTACCAGAAATCCACTTTTTTTTCCTTGTTTTTCTTGTGCAGAATATATTGCTGTAGCTTTATTTACCTTCATCCAAGAATTTTGCAGCAAAGGGGCTGCTGGTGAATCTAATCCAAAAATATGATAACGTGTCCAGCCTCAGTCCCAGGTAATTTTGGGTTTAACACAAGTTTTTTGACATGGGAATATCCAAGAGGGACATGAACATATCAAATCCTGATCTCCAGGCCACTTGAACCAGATTTCAGGTAGACAAGGCAATTTTTCATTTCAGCCATCACTTTAACAGGTGATTTCTCTTTCCTTTCAAAGGAGGTGCTGTTATTTTTATTAGAGGGAAGGAGAGCTTGCCAGGATTTCTGAAAGCATGAAATGGGTTTTGAATCTCAAAGCAAAGTGTGATTTCATAAAGTTGTTTTTTCATGTTTTCTCCTGGCCATGTCTGAATTCAGCAAGCTGAACACCAGGCTCTCTAGATGTATAAGCTCCTGATTGATGCTCTCCTTGCTGAGCACACGGATGAGCAGGAAAGGACCAAGAGTTCTCTCTTGTTTTCAGAGGCCAGAGAGATGTTACGAGAGTCTGATCTGCCTTCCTGCACAACAAGGGCCATTTGCCAATGCGTGAGGTAACACACATTTTCATGAATATTGGATTTGTTGTATCAATTTCAATATTTTGTCTCTGTCGAGCGAGTGGAAGAGGTGTCAGTAGGGAGTAAAAAACCAGGAGAAGTTGGAGTCCAGCCATTAGGATTGAGATGAGGAAGAGATGACCTTGCAGTTCAAAGCTTTTGAGAGACATAGGGAAGAGTTTTGAGCAGCAAAAGGATAAAAAAGGAAAGACAGTGGAGAATTCCCATTTAAGAGAGCAGAGACCAAGTAGAATGTTAAACCTGGCAGATTGACTCCAAAAGTGGGAAAATATAGGTTTAGATGTATATAGTTTGTTATATAGCTAAGGAAATATGTACCTGCAGGAGTGCCCATTGTGCCTTTAAACTGCTGGGTGTCAGGGAGGCTGCCCAGTCTTCCCAACCGGGTAATCTCAGGGCACTTCTGCCTGCCTTTCACTCCCTTCCTTAGGCTTAAGCTGTCAGCATTTTGCGTTAAACTCTTTAAAAAAAAAAAATTAAAAAAATGAGTTAAGCCTCCTTACGTGTTTCTAAAAAAAAACCCCCCACTTGAATATTGGTTTCTTGGTGGGTTTTCAGATCTTCAGAGTTCATGTTTCCAAGCGATTATTCTCATACAAGTTCCACTCGTATTTTCTGTGGGTCTCTGATCCTCCAAGTTCAAGATGATGAAAGTAATTAGCTAAACGGTTGTTCTCTAAATATAGGGAAGCCTTTTAAGTAAGGGCATAGGAAGAATTAACCTCTTTTCCCTCCCCACACACTTCCTGAAGATTTGAACAATTGATTTTGCATAGGTAGCAGATTAAAGTTTAATAGCAGTGTGGGAAGTACGCTTCAGTTTTGCAGCTTATTTCGCATGCTCTTGAAAACTTAGGCATGTTATCAATAAAGCACAGGTGACCTTTTTGGTAATTAACATAAACACAGACTGTGAGGCTGTTTTCCTTCTTTAGATGTTGATTTTTTGGTGTTTTTTTGTTTGTTTGCAAGAATCCCATCTTTTTTCTGGGGCTGCCAACTGGCCTGAACCACCTGAGTCTGTTGGTTTATTACATGTCCTCCTAGTGAATGTGGAGATACTGAAAAGTCCATTGCAAATACTAAACCTTTTGTGTCTTGGGAAGTGATTTTGGAAGATATTTGATGGTGGTCATTAATGCTCAGCTCACCCTTCCCACTAATGCTACATCAAAGCCAACCAACATTTCCCAATCCACCCTGATGTTGAGGGAGAGGGCAGAGGCCTCCTGGGATGCATTTTGGGACAAGAACTATGGGAGGTGATGTTCTGTGTGATCACTTGGAATAGCTGTCACTTAAACATAAAGCTGTAAATGAAACATTCTAAATGGTACCAAAGTCCATCACTGAAAGAAGTCACCCTTTAATGCAGGAATTTGGAACACAAGTTATAGAAGCTTGTTTCACAAATCTTTATAACTCATTATTCCGTGTAATTAACTGTATTTTGAATGTGTTGCATCAGATACACAGATCACAGCTTGAGCTATGGTTTCCATCTGAGCTGAAGCTCTTCATTTTTATATACATATGTATATGCTTCATATACATCTATGATTAAACATATGTGCTTTGCCTTTCAGAAAATCAAACACGTAATGTGTGATCCAGAAATTGCTGAATCAAGGAAACACCTACACTGAATTTAGGCATCAGCTTTGAGGTGTAAATGTGAGGGTTTGGCACTTTTGAAAAGAAAGGCTTTTCCTTTCCCTTTCGGTAATCTACAGCTTTCATTCCTTTCATCAGGACAAGAAGCCTTTGCTGTTTTGCAAAGTGGTGAGTGAAAAGACTTGTATGTTAGTGAATTTTGTGCGCTAACAAACGTGCATGACTACTCCTTCAGTAAATGTTTTCTCTTTCTTTGTGTTACTTAAGAGTTACTTAACTTTATTGAGGATACCTCAAAGTCTACTCTTCAGTGTTCTGTCCTATGTCTGCAGAAATAATGCAACAATAATAAGAAGAATCTTGACTGCAGCATCTGCCCTCTCTTTGAAGAGGTGAGAACAGCCCACAAATGCTGTTTGCTTCAAACAGCAAGCAGTGCTGTTTAGGAAAGTGCTTATAAACGAACATCTTACAGGGCTCTTATGCAGCATCATTTTAAAGGTTCTCCTTTTGTGAGGGAATTAAGCTAAAACCCATCTGTTTTCTGTCTTAGAAACACTGGATTAAATCCAAACTGGGAGACAGTAGCCTTGCTTGCACTGAGCCAGACTCACTTTAATATTAATTGGAATACCAAGTACCTGTAATTGCCTCATAGAGCCTGCAAGAAAGGAGCAGTGTGATGCCCTTCTCTCTCCTGCTGGCCGCAGCTCTCCTCTGGCAGAGATGCCCAAGGGCAGGAGGCAAAGCAGAGGAATCAATGTGGGCTTTTTGCTCCACACAGCCCAGAAGTCTTCCCAGTGCTCTTCCTTCTCTTGTCTGTATCTTGCCTGCCTGTGACCTTCTCTTCTCCTATGGTTGCCTGTGGAGAATTTACCTTCTCCTTTGAGCTCGGTTGGCTGCGTCCCTCAGCAACACTCTTGGGGTGGTTTGGGATGTTCTTTCCAAATTATTCATTGCCCCTTTACTAATCCCCATGCTCCCTACCACTCCTATTTAACTCTTTCTTCCCACCGACATCCATTGGTTTTCCTTGCTCCCTCACTTCTCCCGTGCAGTCTAATTGCAGGGAATGTGCAAAGTGCTACTTAGAACAGGAACTGCAGAAAAGCCGCTCGTCTCAGGCCCATGGGACAATGTCACCCCAACACTGACAGGAGCTCTCTACGCTGTTTTCCCAGGTAGAATGGGGAAATTGCTTCTGCAGGGAACGTAAGACAAATGGCTGTAAGTACAGCAAGTATTTACTCGATGGAGGGAAATAAAACCCGTGCCTATTGCACCCTGACAGATCGGTTTGAAAGGGTTCCGTGCAGTTTATTATCTCCAACCTGGTGAGGAGAAACTTGTTTAGCATCACTGACTCCCTGCATTTAATCCTGACTCTTTCAGTGGGAAGGCAGAAGGTTATAAGTAGTGGCTTGATAGCTGTAAGCAACTCTTTTAGGCATCTTAAATCAATTTATCTGTAGGCTCTGTGGAATTTGCAGGATGAGGGAATACTGGATGTGAGAGACAGTTGTACCTCTCCATGAGCAGAAAGGTCAGAAAAAGATTGCTTGTCAGCCAGGTATATAGGAAACATAAATTGTGCCTGGTGTGGATCAATAGAAGGTTGTGTGTTCATATCCGATTACCTTAGATGGATTAAGATGTTGGGTATTACTAAGGCAATAAAAGGCAGGTTTGGCATCCTGATGGTGGCACTTTGTCCTTGAAGTTCTGTGGTTGGAGAGGTTCCCATCTGTAGATGCCAGATGGTTTTTGAAACCTGGTTTCTGCAATGAGGGAAGGTTTCTACCTGAAGCAGTAGTTTTCCTATTAAGTTTTCTTTAGATATTCTCTACTCCTGTTTTTTATATATCTTTCTTCTCTTGTATTTTCAGCCTCAACCCACTTTCTCTCTGGATGTTTTGTTCATGAACAATTACTAGCAGAGTAGCTTGGTTCTACAGTCTTTTTGGTTTTGCCACACAACTCACCTGGGCATGCTCAGAGTTCCCAATATTTTTGTGGCAATCTCCTCAGAAACGGGTTCAGAAAATTGGGAAGAAATATTTTACTGAATATCAGCTGAAGTATCCATCTCTCACCATTCACATATCTGTTTTGTGAGAAAAAAAAAAATCCAACAGTCTGTTTCCTCATTAAAATTAGTCTGTAGGTGAACACTTTTCCTTTCCTTTTCACCCTTAAAATAAGAGATCCTGTAGATTCTCTTCCTTCCCTTTGTAGGGCTTAGGCTTCGCCTCCATTTACATGATGGTAAATGCAGATTAGCTGCAAGACAGTCTGTCTTGTCACTCTGGTGGGTAAAGGCCGAGACATTAGTTTTTTGGGTGGTATTCCTTGTGATAGTGTCATTGTCAGGACCTGGATGATCTTTCTTAGACAATTATTTCAGGCTTCGTAATTGATCTTGCTTTATGGCTTTATTGTCCTGTGTTTTGTTCCAGCGTTGCTTGTTTGGGTGTGTTTGCTTTGTTGTTGTTCTCTCTTTAGGAAAAATTATTTTCATTTATTTCAGAGTATACCTAGGTCTTTGCTTTTTCAGCCTGCATGCAGACTGTATTTTGAATACATTATTGTTGGGGTTTTTTTGCTTTATATAGCACCTACTAATGTCTAATGATAGGAATAAAGAAGTTTGTGTTGAGCTTTGTCCCCTTCTGATTGAACCCCTGCTGTAGTGTCTAGTGGGTTTCATATATCTCCCTTCAGGCTTGCCATAAAAATGCTCACATTAAATATTACTTAGCACACGCTGCTGTCTGGAGCAAGTGTGTTCTGGCACAGCAGTTTTCTAGTGCCTGCATGAGAATACTTTGTTTTTTTCCTTTGCAATCTTCTGCAATGAAATCCCGGTGATCACTTATGATGAATTATTTTAATTGCACCGTGGTTTGTAACACAGCAAAGGGAGGTCTCTTGCTCTGCTGTGTCTGACACAAAATCAGGCAATTGTTCCTCTGAGTAATGGGCTAAGATCAAAATATCCAGCACCAATCAATATTGGACACAGCCCAGCATCACCTGTAGCACTGGAAAAGCAAACATCAAATGAGTCATTCCTTCTGTGCCTTTCTTTCCCCTTTGTACTGCATGAGCTCTGACCTCAAAAGAGGAGATGGTGTTTGTTTGTCTTCCCAATAGTTTTATCTGGGATTAGAAGAGAGAACTGACAGTCATCAGCCTTAAGTGTTGAAAGATGGGTAACTCCTGTGGGTAGAGTCTGAGAGATTACAGTGGCTGAAGACGAGGAGGTTTGTCTTTCCAGCACAAGGATGGATGTGACCAGAGCAACCTGTAATGGCACTTTTGCTTTGGCTCTGGCTGGGAAATGAAAAGCGCTCGTTTGAGTTTAACGTTCCCAATGGTCTGGATCCATCTTCATGCTGCTCTCCTCTTGTTTTGCTGCAGGCAGACCCTGTGAGACTCTTTCAATTCTCAGCACCCACAGAGGACACAAACCTGTCGCGCTTCTCTTGGAAAAACGGGAGGTGAGGCTGGGATGGTGACAGAAAAACTTCTGTACGCTCTCCAGACTGCAATCTGCTTTTGTCCTTTTGGTTTGCACTTTCCACAAGCATGTAGAGCACAGAAAGGCTTTGCTTTTCCTTTGTGTGTG
The DNA here is from genome assembly GCA_013396755.1 of Sclerurus mexicanus. NCBI lineage: Eukaryota > Metazoa > Chordata > Aves > Passeriformes > Furnariidae > Sclerurus > Sclerurus mexicanus. The sequence goes on along the minus strand of VWZF01006291.1, from coordinate 261,610 downwards.
TTTGGGTGGGGTTTTGGTTTTTTAATAGCCATGCCTAGTGATTTATCTGAATCCAACTAATGCATTGGTAAGGTGCAATAAATGGAGAGGAGACAACGAGCAGAGCGCTGCTGTCAGAGAGGGGCTGAGCCTTGGTACTTCTGTAAGCAGCTCTCCTTTGTGTGTTAGAATTAATGTACCAGCTTAGACTGGCACTTCAGACACTCCTGGATTCTGTCTCCTTACGCTCCTTTGACCCTGCACACTTTATAGATGTCCAAAGTGTCTTTGTTGGTCATAAACTGGTATAGAAAGTGAGGGTTTTGTTGTTTACGAGGGGGTTTTCTTTGTCTTTTTTTATTCCTAACTTCAGAGATGGAAGTTGACTAATTATCAGAATAGTGGATGGTTTGGGGACCTTTGAACTTCTGGAGATTCTGCTTTTGTTTTCTATTTTCAGCATATCTTTGAATGTGTCTGAGGGCCACACAGGGGAGACCTGCTTCTAACACCTTTATTAGGGAGGAGGAAATATTTTGCTTCCAAAAGCCTATATTCTGTTGTTACTGCAACTTTCAAAATAACAACCTTAGAAATATTTCAAAGTTCTCGAGGGAATGGAGCCTGGTTCCAGAGACTGATGGCCAGATTATGCCACCAGGTATGACATAAATCAAGAATAACTCCACTGATTGCAGGGCCATTACTCCAGCACAACCAGGAGCAGAATGTGACCCTCGGTTTAATTTCTGAAATGGCTTCTGAATTTATTGGAGCTGTGCAACTCTGCAGGACCTTTCCTGGCTTTGCTGCAGTGGTAGCCTGATGTAAATCAGATTTCCTTGCAGCTGAGAGCACTGCTGATTATATATGAAGCTCTGTTAATGCTTGCTGGAGTTTTGTGTTCCTAGGACCATCTTAGGCATTCAAACAGCTTACCCTTCTGCCTGTGACCCGAAGAGAAAGTGTTTTACAGTAGTAATAAAGAGATTACATTAGATGAAGTTATTTTCAGTAACTATATCAGGAAGATTGAGAGTCAATTATCGTGGTGAGGTTCATCTTTAGGACACAAGCAAAGAAAAGAGTTATACTGTGCCAGCAAGATTTGAAGACATTGTGTTCTCACTGAGTGCTTGGGCCTTATCAGCAGGGACAACTAGCCAGGACACTGATGATCTTTGGGGAGCTGGAGAGTATTGCTTCAGTCTCCTTTGGGGTGCTCTCTGGCCTCCTGGACTCCTTCACTCAGGAGCGAAAGCAAAGTGTGTGGCTTTTGGAGGTGACTGCTTGGTAGGGAGAGTAGCCCTGAGGCTCCTGAGAGTATTTCTGGTTTCTGCTTTGTGAATTTCTCCCCTGTTGCAAAATCTGCTCTGTCTGATTTCAGAAAGCTTCCCAATGTTTGTCTCTGCTGACCTTGTCTGCGCTCTCACATCTGAGTTGTGTATCTCTAATTTCCCTGCAGTAAGATGGTTTCTCTGAATTATAGAAATACCAAATCCTTCCAGGATGCAGTGGTGTCAGAGAAGCATTATTATGTTTTCAGTAGCTTATGGTGTGCCCAAAAACGTATATTATTTTCTCCTTGCAGCCCTTTTCCTTCCTTTTTCAGGACTGTAACTCACTCACATGTTTAGCTGTTTGTAATAAGGGGATTTCAGTCTGGTTTTACTTCCCTTCCACTCTGAGTTCATTCTAGCTGGTGTGTACCTTTATATATTCACCTCTGGCACAGGTTCAAAGGGCCTGCTTATCCAAAGAATGAACCTAAAAAGTGTAATCATCACTTGATCTGCCATTCTGAAGCAAGACTACTAACAAGCCAACATTTTATTTTGGTAGTATTGATTGCATTTCAGTAAACACTGCACCTATTTCTTCTCTACTCAACAACCACTTCATCTTGGCAGTAGTGGCTGAACTGCTCACATAGCTGCTGCTGAAAAATAGGGAAGCATAAGGAACCAATCTGGAAAAAAAACCCTAAAAATTTCACAGCCTTCAAAGAACTGGCATTACCTTTACATGGAGCAGCTTATTGGAATTCATCTACATCTGCACCTGGTGGAGAGAAGTCAAGGAGCAAAGCAGGACGTGTTTTTACTGAGATCCAGGACCTGAGCATGATCTATCCCTATTTTGCTGCTGCACTGTCAAGTTGCTCTGTTTGCTGCACTCAGTGGTCTGAGGGGCTTTTTGTAAATATGTTTTCTCCTGGTTCCGCTCCCAATTGCTGTAAATCAGAAGCTGTTTCACTGAGCTTGTTACTGGAGTTGTATGATACCAGTGCAGATGAGGAAAGAATTCTGCTTATTGCACAGTATTTTTGGCTGTCAGCAACAAATTCCTATTTCTAGACGAATTGCTGCTCCCACACTTAAAACCCACAAGAGGGTTGGACGCTGCTTTAGGGAAAGCCCAGAGAAGGATCCGGGTAAAATTGCTCAGGGCAACAAATCCTCTGTGATTTCTGGAATTCTGTCACAAAGTCACCAGAATCGAGCTGCAGCTTGGGCAAGAACGCCTTTCAACAGCTTTTGCAATGAAGAGGGAGAGTAAAGATTGCCTTTGCAGTTCCTCTGAACGCTTTGTGTGCCAGTGAGTGGAGAGGGAGAGTTTCTCCTGCCCTGGAGGGGACTCCAGTGTACCCAAGGAACAGGTTACTGGGAGCAGGATCACAGACCACCCCAGCTCACAGGCAATTCTGTGGGCTCTGTACCTTTGCTTGCCTCATTCTGGCAAAAGTTAAACCAGTCTTATTATTCTAAATCCCTGTCCTGTTGTTCACGGCTGATTCTCAAAGCTGACCATGCTCCTTCTGGTTTCTCCCATTACTGAGGCGTGGAATCTTGGCAGGGTTTTTTTCTCCACTCTCTTCACCACCAGGTTGTTTAGCTGACCCTTGGAGGGGAGTTCTTCCTTGTCTCGAGGCAAATTGAAGTAAAACGAATAACAACAAAAAAATCAGGAGGTGTCTGTTTGACATTCAGGTGTTGACAGAGCGCTCCAAACGTCTGGTGTGACTGTGCAGGGTGGGAAGACCTTACACTTTAAAACAGCTTACACTTTAAAACTGGTGGAATTTACATGCTTCAGAGGTTCCCTATCTCCTTATCTTGTCCGTGAGGAATTAATGAGTTAAAGTCACTCAGCTCAGAGTGGTGGCTTGGTCGCCTGCCTTTTATTAAGTAGCTGAGGCGTGAGGAGACTGTAGCTTGGTGCATTTGCATGGACTGCAGCTTATGGGCAAGGGGACTTTGCTTTTGATGCACTTGCTTTAATCCTTCTGCACTCTGACTTATCCAGCAGGTGATAAAATACACCCGCCCGTTGCAATAAAAATATTATGCTTTTATGTGCTGACTTATCCCCGGAGATCTCCAAACACTTTGTAAACCTTTTTGAGTAAGCTATTGTGAAGGGAGAGTCTTTATTCTCATTTCCTACTTGAACAGATTGAGAAAGAAAGGCATGAAGTGATTTGGCCAAGGTTAGTGTTTGAGCTGCAGGGCCTTGAGCTGTATCTAACATCCATTTTCTAATTATATATAGCAGCGAGTCTTTCAGAGTGGTTTAGATGTTTGTTTGGGGTTTTTTCTCATAAAAAAATATTGGCACTGGCTTGATTTTATCCTTTTTGCTGTTAGGAAAGCGGTAGGGACTTTTCCAAGGAACTGACTGCTGATCTTGTAAACTCGAACTTCCTGGCACAGCAGCTAAATGTTACACTCCATTGCCACGTTTCCATGGAATGCTGTGACTGTTTGAGATCAAGGGAAGGCTTATTTTACATTCTGAGAGTCCTTTCTATTGAGGAGCCAAGTCATTTATTTCAATTGGTAGATTTGCTTTTTTTTCTCACTGGCAAAAAATGAGAAACTTGAAGAATCCCCTCCATCATCTGTAACTACCAAAGAGTGGCCAAGTTGACTCGTTCATGGTCATATTTTTAACAAGAATTTGTACAAACATGGGAATTTTGTGTGTGCTGCTAATTTTCAAGGGGGTCACTAATGGTTGGGTCTTTTTCTTTCCTGATGCTTTTTCTTCAGAGTGATTGATGTATAATAAATAAGATAAAGAGAAGAAATATGTGGGCACAGCTTCTCTGCCAGCTGAGCCCAGTGACTTTGGATGCTTGGGAGCCCCTTACTGTGAATTCTCTTTTAAGTGCTTTTGGTTGAGTTCAAATACCTGCATTAACTTTTCAATCCTAAATGTGTGTAGCATGACAGAGAATCTGCACAGAAAAAGAAATAATCGTAAGACATACACAGATAATTCACAAAGGTAATTTTAAAGTGCTGTTGGCTTCTGCATTTATTGTAGTCGATTCTCTAGCTGATGTTTCATGAATTTTTTAGTACTGATGTAATAACTTTCAACCGTAGAAGCAACTTTAGGACTCAGACTATCTTAGGCTAACTCCAGCATATACATGAAATAATAAAATAAACCAAATTTTGACCTGTAGGAGAGGGAAGTACTGTGTTGATCTGGTCTGGAGTAAATACAGTTTATGGTGGAAGATTTTTTCTTGCTGCAGAAATATAGAATCATAAGGCAAAAATGTAGCTTTCAACATGAAGGCTGCCTACATAATATGGATTCAGGAAAGCACCCAGCTGGTAAGAAAGAATTGGTAGGTGAGGGATATTTTATGACAGAGGTTTGTGGTGTGCCTGCAGCAAGAAATGCAAACACATTAAACTCCAAGGTAATGTTGCTTAAATAATTTGTGTGCTTCTGTATATACATGTTTGCACAGCGGCAGCAGTTATTGGAACTGATAATAGATATTTCTGGTGTTTTCATTTGGTGTAGGGTCTTGCTACTTGTAATTTTGAGACGTGATGGCTTCAGACATTTCTCAAACATGTGCCAAAGCCAACAGCCTAGTAATTGCTTTTTTGCTTTTCCATTGTTCTCTGCTCTCGTAACTGCTTTAATGCTTCATGTGTATGCGCTGACTTGTTTTCACCTGCGATGTTTTTTAAAGTTATAAAAGATACAAACAACTGATAGAGCATGCTTGCATCATCCAGCACAGCGTTGTACTGGTATTGCTGGAATATATTTTTTGAACCAGTCATAGTTATAGTACTGGGATCATCTAAAATAGGATTTGCAACTGTGTATTTTTGCTCAGCGTGATACTAGAATGACCCTGTTATAGTCAAGACTTTGGTCTGGTTATTCAGGTCACTTCACTGGTGTCAGCAGAGGTGTGCAAATCTGTGCCAGAAAGGATTCTTGTATATACAACGTGTTGAATTTAGATATTGAGATATGTTGCCTATTACAATGTACTCCAAAGTTAATTCCCATCTGACCGATGATCTCTGAAATGTCAGATTTTGAAATTTCTGTGATGGATATAATAAGACTTTATCATCAAATGTCTCTCAAATGCTAATGAAGGCAGAAGAAACAGTAAAGCAAACACCTCTTCAAATTAATCTAAATCGAAAAATCTGCTCAATTAATAGAACTGGCAGAGAATCTTGGCATGTGGGATGACTCAAGGAGAATGACAGGTTTTGCACCTCAGCTTCACTGGTTCATAAACTTAGGGAGAAAGTGGCTACTAAATGGGATGGTGACTCTGCTGGATCTTTCCCTGCTCTTTGCTCTGTGGAGAGATCAGCATCAAAAGCGAGCAGGATTACATCTGTTTATGGGGGAAGGAAGTGGAAATGGTGAAAATATCCAAGGCAGTGTGGGAATGCTGCAATGGATGGGCAAGTGTCTGCAGGATGATTGTTTTGAACAGGCACTTATGTACTTAATATGATGTAACTGTTAACACAGCATTTCTACATGGTAATAAATCCACTTCTCAATAAAGCCTCTGGGAGAGCTGACCAAAAAATAAACACTGATGGTTTCCAACAAAGTTGTGGTGGTGTTTTGTTTAAGGCAAAAAAGCAAGATAGTAAATGCCATCCCTGAATAGACAAAAAAGAGTCCACTGGCATTTACTGACTGAACTGCTACCTGAGGGACATAAATATGATAAGCATTTCTTTCCTTGCCATTTAAGAGAGTCTCTTTCCGTGTTAAACGGGGTAGCTGATAGAGAAATTACACTGATCTTGTTTTCCAGTTCTGTCTGTCACCTGGGGCATGACAAGGAGCTCAGGCCAGCAGAGCTCCAAGGGAGGGAAGCAGAGGATTTGAGGATCATAACCCTGTCACGGTGCAGTTCCTGGGGAGGCAGCCATTGATACAAATTCATTCAGATGCTCCTTTCAAGATGTATTTACTGTGTTGTACCAAAGTGGGCCACGTTTTTCTGGCTTGGGGCAAGATTAGAAGATTATGTATATTTTTTCCCCTGGAACACTAAAAAAGTCCTATTGGCAAACTGAAGACTGGTTTCAGATTTATTGAAATAGAAACAGATAAACTACGTATTAAAAAAGGCTGTACTTGATGTAAAATCTGAAATAGTCAGCTAATTCAAAAGAACCTTTCACTACTCTTCATTTCAAACTTGGGTTGGGTTGCAGTGGTGATGGAGAAATTCTGCATGAAAATGGACTCTAAGCACTGACCATATAATCAGCAAAGCCTAACAGGGTATTCAGTCCTGTGCTTTATGGTTTGCTGGATTGCATAAGTAACACAATAATAAAATAACAGCAATGAATTTAGCAGGATGCATGATGAAAAGTGATGAATATATATATATTAAATGACTGGTTTGTATATTGTTATAGATGTATATTATGTCTGTATATATATTAAATGTCTGTTTACCAGCTACAGAAGAAGTGTCATCAATTAAATTTCTTCCTTGGAACTTAAGATCAGATCTTTACACTTAACCCAGAATTTTACCTGTAAAACTTGTATGAATTGAGGAATTCCACATTACTGGAAGTCATCACAATCAGCCAGGCAAAGGTGCCTGTTGAATGAATTAGTATCACACAAACGAAAGGTCTGATGGTGCTGTGCCTGCTTCCAGGTGTAAAAATTCAGAATATGGTTGAAATGTTGACTGAGGCAAGTCAAACGTGGATTTCAAAAGCTTTGTGTCAGTAGTAAACATGTTAGAAAATCCCATCCAAAAATGCCATGATCAAGAAAGGGTTGACTCAAGTTTAGCAATTCCTGCTCAAATGAGTTCTTTGGTTGCAGTGGTTCCTCTCTTGCTGGACAGAAGCTCCATTTCTTGTCTCTCTCTCTTCTGGCCTAACTGGATTATTCTGAGAATTAACCTGTCCAGTATTCTGCATTATTTCTGCAGACAAGTGCACCACATTTATAAAGAGCAGAGCCTGTTATATGCCCTGTTAAAATCCTGACTATTGTCATCACTTGCCAATTCATAAAATGATGTGTTAAAGAATCAGAACCTGCAGTCCCTTCTGTCAAGAGTGTTCCCCTGTCAGATTCATGTGGTTTCAGTCAATCTTATTCTTTCCCCTGTTTATATGCAGACATAACACTTAACAAGTGATAATGTGTAAACACGAGTATGTATTATGCAGATAAATAGACTCCCACTGTTGAACAAGTCCTTAGCAGTTTGCATTGAAAATAAATACAGATGCAAACTGGAATACAATATTTATTTTAACAGCAGGACTTCATCACTGGTAGCATTCCCTGATGTTTCCAGGATTAAATAAGTGGCTTTTAAAAGAGATTCACTAGTCCAGAAGTTTAAAGCAGTTTAAACCTTTTCTTAATGGCACCAAAGGGAAAGATAATAACAATTAGTAGTTCTTCACAATGTCAAGGAATTACATCTTCATTAACTGCCTGAGAATTGCTGGTTCCATGCAGCCACAAGTCTGTTTACCCACTGACAAATGTAGTCATCAGAACTGAAAAGAAGAAGGCACAAAGACTTCCACTGATCTCAGCATACTGAATAATACCGGAGAGGGTTTTATTCAAGACACAAAACGGATTTAGATTCCATGCTCCATTCAGAGGGAAGAATTATAGCTGTCACTAGGCTGTTAAATATTTCCAGTATGTGCTTCTCATTAAAGGTATGGCTTAAAAGAAAATATGTCAGATGTTTAAAAAGAAAAGGAAAAAAAAGGTGGTTTCTTTTTTCTTTTTCTGAGAGCATCACATGGCTCAGCTTGCCTGTAGCATTTATTCTTAAATGCTAAATTCAGTACATTTCCCTCATCCATTGTTTTTGATGTGGTTTAGGTCAGACGGGTAAATATGAGGTTCAAGGGATCAGTACTAAGAAGAAAACAGTGTTAAGCTCCAAGCTCCAGATTCTAGTCCAGCTGAGATCACTGAAAGTGGCCTAGTGAGGAGCTATCCAATAATAATGAGCAAAGCAAGAGGAGTACAGCAAGAAACGCTCACAAATATTCCTTTGCGTAGAACTGTAGGCACGCTTTTGCATTTGAAGTGTTAGAGCAAAAAGGTAAGAAAAATAACAGGATAAGAAGCAGTTGGACCGTGCCCTCAGTCCACTGGTGGCATTTCACCAGGCCACCTATTTTAGGATGTTCAGCTTGCACAGACATCCAGTTGAGTCATTCCATGGTTTGGGCTACTGGTCATACAGTCAGAATGTGAAATGAAGGAATAGCTAAGAAATGGTTCTGAGGGAGGTTGTATATTGTGATGGGGTTTTGAAATAGGTGCGAACTGCATTGCTGAGCAGAGAATTCATAATTAATAAAGAGTCACTCTGAACAACAGCAACATAGAAGCAACAAATCCACTGGCTAAGCTGCCCATGGCTCACCATCCCCTCCAGCAGTAAGAAGCTTGAGGCCATTTCTTTAAAGTTGAATATCCAAATCACATGGAAAAAACATCATGGCTGTGCGAAAGGCAAACTTACAAAAGCAGTTATGGAGTTCCTGAGTTAAAAGGTCATTTTTCACCTCCTCGTTTCTCAAAATGAATACGTAACTTCAGACAACTCTTCTGAATCTCGTTTCATTGTGCCTGGCCATCAAAGGGAACAATAATATCCTCACTGCAGGAAAGCTGCGTTGCTCGTGCAATCAGTTAAGCCTGTACACTCTTTTATGGTTTTCTTCCATCACGGGATCTTGGAAAAAAACTTTTATTCTTTGTGCTGGCACAAAGGCAGAAAAGAATTTAGTGGACTGACAAACTAGTGTATCCTGCTATGGTATCTCTTTCAATAGAGCAGCAAAATTATGTGTAGGCATGATAGAGAAACTAATGTTTGTCCTGCAAATTTTATATTACTCTTATTAGAGCCTATCTTTAATGTGAAAGTTACTCAAGTTCTGTGTTCTCTTGCTCCAAAATTGACCATTCTTATTTCTGAACGTTCAAAAGAGTACGTAGGATACAAAGGGGCACTTCCCACACAGACCTAATTTACTAAAGGGATGAACACCTGTCCTTGGAGACCTCCTAAAGAAGTCTCTGAGATAAAAACTGTGTGGAAGAGGTAGGCAAGGATTGGTGCTCAGGTGTTGTGGCTGTTTGCTGAGTGCAGCTCAGGTGCAAAGAGTTGGGAGGGGCATTGTGAGGGTTCTCCTGCGCCTTGCCTGGGAGCTGCATTTAACCTGGGCTCTTTATCGGTGTGTCTGTGTCCAGGCTGCTCCTTGATTACCCCAGCCTTGCCTTGTTGACTTCCCAGCTTGACCTTGCCTTGTCACTAGGGATTTGTCTCTTAATAACTCACCTCAGCTGATCCTGGTTACAGTCACCGGACAGGGATATTTGCCCTGTGCTCTTGCTCGTTTGGTTTTGGCAGCTGATTCCACTAAGGAGATAAAAGACAGGGACTGTGAAGCTTGGGAAAGAACGCTCTCAGCTTCTGAAGGGTTGGTGGCCCTTGGGTCCTAAAGCCAGCTTGTGAAAAAGCAGAGTTTCCACGCCCAAGAAGATTTTTGGGGAAGATGATGGAAACCATCACATCAATGTGACAGTTTGCGGGTTAACAGAACTCAGGAGGAACAAGGATCATCGGAGCTGGGTGAGTTTAAACAGGAGACTGTGACTTGGGTTGTGGCAAGTCCAGGGCCACATCTGAACATCAGTAGGAATGTTTTCACTGACATTTAAGGGAGGGGGTGCACATGCTTAGGGGACTTTCCAAGGCTTTCTGTTTGGTTCTCTCATTCCCTTAGGAAAGTGCAACACATGGTTAACATTTCTGTTGCATCACAGTCTGCTAACGAAGCACTTAGGATAATTATCCTTCCTTCTTCAGACTTCCTGATTTGGCAAGTTGATTTAGGCAGTGTTCTGAGGGATTGCAGAGGTTTGTTTTTTGTTTCCTTCATTCTCATCATATGTGAAAAGCTGCATATTTTGATTGGTTGGCGTTTGAAAGTTCAATCAAACATTTCAGAAATCTGGAAGAACCTTTGAGGACACTCCCTTCCTTTTTTATTGTTTGCATTGTTCTTGGGGTTTGTTGGGGGTTTTTTTTCAGTGGCTTTTTCAAATTTATTTAATTGACAGCACAAGCAAGTTTAATGTTTCATTTGGATGATGCCAGCTGTCCATTGTGAATGCAAAGGATGAGCCAGTGGAACTGCATGGTTGCCTTGAACCGATGTGTGAAATAGGAGTTGCTGCACATCCTGCAGGTGCCTCTGCTGTGGCAATCTATTCACTCATTTAGCTGATATATTGTACAGCTGGTGAAATAATGCCTTTGGGCTCTCTGTAGGTTTTCACGGGAAATGAAATGCTTTGGAGTTTGCTGCAAAATGTTATTTTATAAAATAAGGCTAATTTTGATAGTACTCTTTTTGGATTGCTAATTACAGTTCTCTGCCTCTTCTATTCAGTTTTCTTCTTTTATTTCTTTTCTGAGCTATATACAGTAAATATCTAAGTTGTTTTGTTGGAGTTTTTTTGTTTGTTTTAAAAGGGGGGGGGGGTCCCCATCCCAGGATGCATATATACAATATCTTTCAGACAGTAGCAGGAAGCCAGAGAGATACTAGGAAAAGGCTGTGTTGACTCTCTGTAGTGAAGCAGAGAGTCTGAAGGCAAAAAAAATGGTTGCCACATCTGTTTAATCCTCTGGTTCACGTGGAGTTTTGACTACTGTGCTGCATTTCAGCTTTATTGCTGCTGGACTGGAGAGTGGTTCTGTTTCTCCTCAGTCTTTGTGGTTTCCTTTCAGTCTGGTCAGCACAATTCCTTGAGGGTGTAGTCCCTTAGCCTGGAAAGTGCTGGAGAACGTGCTGGGAAGCATTTCTGAAAACTGGGGTGGGAGATTCTCCACACCCTGGGCAGGGGTTGCTTGAACGTCATTCAGTTCACTTCATACTTTACCTTCACATTATTTATAGCTTATGCTGGTAAAAGTCTGTATTTTCAACAATCAAGAGATGACATGTTAGCAATAGTAGCTGAAGACTTAGATAAAGGAAACGTGCAAAATCTACTTTTCCTAAAATAGGTTTTCTTTCCTTCCTCATACCCCTTTGTAAGTTATAAGTAATGTCATAATAAAGCTGGCTAGAGGTTTTCTTTCCTCATGCGCTTTATGTCTCAGGTTGTATTCCTTGGAGAGAAGAAACATAGTATGGTAATTTTTGTCTTTGAGAGGCTCTGACCAGATTTAATGCACCCTTCTCCCCTTGCAGAAACAGCATCTTTTCTGCTTCTAACTAATTCAGAGTTTAGTTTTCATAGTTCTCTCACCAGCCCAAGGATTGTCTCCCCTTTGTGACATGTTTCCATTTCCAGTCTTTTGCTCTGCAGATTAAAGTTTGAGAAATCATATAGATAATCTGAATTCATAACACAACGTTACACCTTAGTTCAAAGCCCAAGTTTTAAAGGAAAAATCCAAATCAAGTAAAGCAATGCCGCTCATTTTTTACCATAGCCTCCTTTTGGAAGTTTCTCTGTGTCCAGGCAGGTCATGGTTTGTCTTTCCTCACCTTCAGCAGACCTCCCAACACCCCAGAATTTCTTCAGAAAGTGGAAACACTGAAGAAATCAGGTGATGAAGATGAATTCCCATTTGACAGCAAGTGTTAGATTTCTGTGAGTGATATCAACAACTACAGCGAAAAGAAAAATCTTTACGTTTGGGAGGATCCTGAAGAGCCCTGACTGGACTTGGCATGGGGATCTGGGGAGACAGGCAGGGTTTTGGGGAGCTGCCCTAAATTCCCTGGGGTGGAAGGAAGGCGAGGAAACATCAGTATCTTTCTCTGGAATGGTTTCAGTTCAGTAGGAAAGCCCAGCTTGACTTTGCCTAAATGTGAGGACAGAAGGTGACATTAGGAAGTTCTTCAGTGTCTTATTAGGCACTTGGATATTTGCAGAAGGGAAAGGTTATGCAAATGAGTTCCTCTTTTCTTTTCTTTTTTTTTTTTTCCCCTAGACTGCTGACACAAAACACACTGATGAGATTTGGGGGAGATATTTTAAATTAGAAACTTGGGAAGAGTTGACAGTTGCAGAAGGGTACCGAGGTCACCCAAAGACATCTGGTAGGACTGTCAGTCAGTAACACGAGGCAGTTTTGCCAAGTGCAGGGTAGGACAGGAAATTAAGCTGCGCTGGAGAAGGAATAGATGAAGGTCAGAGTTGAATTCTCAAAAAGTAGCAAGGTTACAGATGTGAACTACAGCAAATTAGGCACAGGGCCAGAAGTACACATTAGAAGTGCCGGTGAGCACAAATGTTTATGGAAGTTTGTGTAATTTTCTGAATTTAAATATACACCAAGTCAGCAAAATTTACATGAGGAGGGGGAAAAAAAAAGGTACCTATTGAGGGCTGTGTTGATGAGGGGTCTCCAGCAGACAGTGAATGTAATTGCCTCTGTTTTTAGGATACTGTCTAATTTCATCCTTCCCCCCTGTGGGTATCCCCATTTCCCACCCCTTTCCCCCTCATTTTCTGTGTCCAGGAGTATTCAGGCCATGGGTATGATTTCTTTTATTTCTCACTACTCGTGGTCACCTCTCTTGCCCATTGCTAACACAGGCTTTGCTGAGAGCTTGCTGGTGATTTATGTGGGGAAAACCCCACAGGTTGCTAGTATATTTAAAAATACAGGGGTTTTTCTTGCTTTGTCCATTGCATGGCAGTATTTTCTTACACCAGCTGAAGTCTGGCCTGTCCAGGAACAGCTGGTTTGCCAAATGGGGCAGAAAGTGTCTCAAGAACAGACATTTATGGAACGCTGAATGGACAACCAACCTGCTCCCTGATACAATAAATGCAGAAAATGAAATCTGAAGAAGTAAGAGGAAAACAAAGCTGTGACTTGAGTGCTGTAGTACATTCTCTGAGCAAAACTAGGTGTTTTTGTTGTTATCTTTTCCCTTCTTTCTCTTAGTGCTCAGTCTCTGCTTGAAATAGGCTTTAAAGCAGCATGATCTAAAGCGTTCCTCCAGGCTAATTAACCTCAGCCCAGTGATTTGGTCACTTGTTTGCAGCACTGAAATTCATCACTGTAGAAGTGACTGCAGCTCGAGATGGGCTTGATGTATAACAGAGATTCAAGATTCTGCATGTTTTGGGTGAGCAAGGTACATGGCCCAGCCTTCAGAACTGAGCAGTGTTTCTCGTGAGCTCAGGGAAACCTCAGATCCAAATCCGAGCGGAGTCTTGCTCGTTGTCTGCCGTGGTTTATCCCTGCCCACTCAGGACCACGCTGCCGTCTGCTCGTCTGCCCCCTGGGATGGGGACTAAGCAACAATCAAACCACTGCGTTGTCAACATTATCCTCATACTATAAATCCAAAATGCAGCAAAAGGGGGGGAAAAAAATTAACTCTATCCCAGCCATGACCAGAATGTTGTTTCTTCAAAGTGTTATATTGCAAATGCTGAGGTGTGATGCTCAGATTCGTGGGAGCAAACTCTCTGAATCCTCTTCTTGGATTTTTTTTTCCTGTAGTGCAGTGATTTGGGATTCCCCAAGGAGTGTGCAGACCCTCATATAGGAAAAGGGTCTATAAGAACAGATAAACCTGGGCCTGCTGCGAGGTTTTATATCTTGGGAAGGAAAAGGTAGGGCAGGCTGGCCCTGTTGCTGTTTTGCTCCACGCGAAGGTTCAGTTTCCTTGACAAATGATGGACACTGCCTCCAAAATTGGAACTCTGATCCCAAAGGGGCCCTGCGTTATTATAACATAAAGAATGGTTATTAAACTGTCAGAGGGTTAATAGTTTCATCTTAATAATCTTGATAGATGGTGCACATTTCACGAGTGCTCCAAAAGCCCACAATGAGCTTTAAAATATTTTACTATTGGCTTGCCCTTCATTTCCCAGGGAAGTCTAAGGAGAACTCTTCTTGCTAATAAATTCTTTATCATAACATAGCTGGTTGTCCCCTTATAGAAGAGAAATATATCCTTTGCTGTGGTGTCTGATTAATTGGTCTAATTTTATCAGGACAATTAAATTTTCGTTGTTATCTGGGAAGTTACTTAAAGAGGTCTGAGCAAAATCCCAGCCCATGAACCTGATGACTTTATTAACTTATTACTTTTTAAGTGAGTTCTGTCTGAAGGATTCCCTTCAACTTTGAGGGCTATTTGTCTTCTGTTCTCAGGATTTTAGCATGACAAATGGGATGTCAGATGTGACTTACTGGAAGACCTTAAAGGATTCATAGAGGGTAGCTTTTACCTTTACCTCAAAATGTTCTGTGTGATGGAGCCTGTAAAGCTGGCCAATTTTGATGACCAAACACGATATTTCAGTGGCTTTGCAACAGGCAGAGTAGCTATACTCTTAACTGAAGCAGTTCTTAAAACATTATTGATCTTTAAGCGAGTAAAAGTAATAAAATAGATGTGTATATAAATGCCACGGTAATTGTAGTATACAACTAAAGGTTAAGGCAGAGGAGATTCTTGGCAGGTTTTAAACATCATAAGCCAGTGCTTTGCTTCTCTTTGCGTAGACTTTTATCACAAAAGGAGCGTGTCCCCAAATGTGCAAAGCTGATGAAGATGCACAAGCATCTCCCTTTGTATATATATTGCATTTTCTGGCACTAACACGTGCTGAACACCACAACCAGCTGGAGGGACCGTGCCGATTGACTTTCTCTGTGCTGGCCCCTTCACTGACAGAGAGGGCAACAGCTGGCACTGAGGTAGGGCTAAGAAAGACATAAACCCTCAAGCTTTAAATCATAAGCCAATTTGCAATAGCCTGGGTTTAGGAAGAAATTTTCCCACAGGTTTATAGAATTACAAAATTACGTTTATTCCAGAACTACTTCTGCCTTCTGGGAGTGACTGTCTGATGTGGCCTGAGGTTTGTTCCTGCACGCAAGCTGGGAGATCACAGTGACATGCCCAGTGAGGTGACTCAAATATTGCGCTTCCTGGCTGTAAAAGAGCTTGTTGGTGTCTCCTTGCATCTCCAGGCTCGTGTTGTTATTATTATATGAACTAGAACAACATCCACAGCCTGCTGATGATTACAGAGCAGTTACCACAGTTAGCAGCTTTCTGACCTTCTGTGCAGAACTGCCCTGGCATTCCCAATAATTCAGCAGTAAGAGAACATTAGCTCAGAATAGCTGAGGTTGGAAAGTCATCCAGTTCAATGGCCCTGCTCAAGCAGGACCACCACCAGGACCATGTCCAGATGTCTCTTGAATGTTTCCGAGATGGGACGTTCCACAGCCTCTCTGGGCAGCCTGTCACCCTCACGGTAAAGAAGTGTTTCCTGGTGTTCAGACAGCACCTCCTGTGTGTCTGTGTTTCAGTTTGTGCCCATCTCCTCTTGTTCTGTCACTGGGCACCACTGAGAACAGCCTGGTTTAGTCTTCTTTGCACCCTGTGAGATAGTAGATTGAAATCTCACAGGATTATTTTTTAATTGGGTCAGAGCCAGCCAACAACTTCTTTCCCTTCTTCAACCACCACCATGTGAAGAATTCTCAGCAGTATTTTTCTCTTTTTCGAATCTTTACTTTTTCTCTCTTCTATCTCTCTCTGTTTATTCCCATTTCTTCTCTTAATGCCTTTTCTTCCTTTACTCTTTCCTTAATCTCTTTTGGGTAACTTAGAACCGACAAGCTGTATTTTACTAAGCTGGTGTTAGTTGGTGTGTGCTGGGTACTTCAGTGAAATGCTTCTACCTTGGTTATGTGTTATCCCTTTTAACCTCTTGCCAAAAGGCCTGTTTTCTCACTCAATTAAAAGAAATCTCTTGAGAAAAAGCGCGTGGCTTTTTCTCTTTGGTGACCTCAAGGTATCAAAGAACTAAAAGTCTTTGCGAAACTCTGGTGGGCTCTCTTGGAGTCTTAAATATAAATAATACTCCCAGTAAAGCTTGAGGCTTCAGGATTGGTGTCTTACACCCCCTCCCTTCAGGGTGGTATAAACAACAAGTGATAGGAGGAGAGGAAATGGCCTCAAGCTGCACCAGGGGAGATTTAGCTGGATATTACCAAAATTTTCTTTACCAAAAGGGGTTTTGGAATAGGCTGCCCAGGGAAGTGGTTGAGTTGCCAATCCCTGGAAGTATTTAAAGGATGTTTATAGTAGCACTTAGGGATGTAGGTTAGTGGTTGACTTGTCAGTGTTAGGTTAATGGTTGGACTGTAAGATCTTAAAGGTATGTTCCAACTTAAATGATTCTGTGATTCAGGTGTTTATATATTGATAAGCTTCACAGAAGGCATCAAGGGACAATTTGCAATCGACTAAAGCAGAGTTAGTTGTTACAATATGATGTTGTTACTGTCATGTAAAAACTTTATGAAGTTTGAAGCAAGACATTAAATTGTATGTGAAAGCCTTTTATTGATTGCCCAGAAAGGACAATAGGTAAAAAAGAGATTAAAAAGTAGGTACAGGAAGGAAAACCAGAAAATACAAATGCTACGGAGTTCTGTTCTTGGAGACTCCTCATTGACAGTTCACTGCTTTCTTTCAAGTTTTAGTGCTTCATGGAAAATCATATTAAACACTCAATATCTTTACATAAGTCTGAAATGTGTACCTTTGTAAGATTAACTGTATATTAGAACATGGAGAAGGCTGCCCATTATTTTTATGATTGCTTGATACAGAGTCAGGGTTCAGGCATAGCTATATATGGTATAAATTAAGGGGGGGTGAGAGTGGCTATGATGCCATCTCCCTTTTCCATAAGAAAGGTACACTGAAATACCCTAAACCTCACAAAACACGAAGTCTGGACAAGTATCTTATGGTAAAAGACAAAACAAAACAACGTGTATTATGCCCTTCACTGTCAACATGATAACTTGTAAGCATTCCTTTCCCTGCATCTTCCTTCTATTATTATCATCCTGTCTGAGCTAAATGGCCTGTGACAGATAAGAAATATAGGATGGTTCATGGACAAGTCTGACACTCAAAACTGGATATATTATGAGAGTTTTGTATGCTGCTACACTGAAGCTTGACAGAACTGCAAAGCAACTTTTTTATTCAGTCTGAGGCAAGTTTGCAGATGTGTTTCATTCCCTGAGGTTCTTGCAGGTAATTCCAATTCTGGTCTTCAGGGTGGAAGTTGAATGTTTGCATTTCTTAAGCTCAGGTTGCACCAACACCTTTCTTTTGGGCTGAATTTAAATGGTTGAATGATACTGTGTAGTGGAATGGTGCTGAGTTTATCTTAAAGAAAGCAAAGTAATGAGGAAAGGGTGGACTTATATTAAGTCTTCAACTATATAAAAGCATCTGTGAAGAGCAAAGTACTAGTCTTCTCTGTACTCACTGTGGATGGCACAGGAGGTGATGGATTAACACACCAGGGCCAAACTTGGTTTTAGGGGTTGCTTTGGTACGGTTGTGGAGGGGGATTGTTATTTTTTTAATGATGAGGTTTATAGAAGAAATTATATAAAGAGGTTTTCACTCCTCCATTGTAGGAGGTTTGTAAAGAGCAGCTGGGAAAGCCTGTTATGAATGGCCTAAATGGTCCTGTATCTTCCTATAAACAAGTGCCACCACCAGAGCTGGGCACACACTAAATGAGCTGCCAGTTGGGTTTTGTCCATGTCAGGTGACCTTTTTTTCC
Source organism: Sclerurus mexicanus (assembly GCA_013396755.1). NCBI lineage: Eukaryota > Metazoa > Chordata > Aves > Passeriformes > Furnariidae > Sclerurus > Sclerurus mexicanus. The sequence continues at coordinate 243,661 of VWZF01006291.1, read as the reverse complement.
TTCACAGCGCAGACAGCAAGTCCTCCCTTTTGAAGCCACCTTTAATTCTTTAGTAGGATGTTAATCTGGTGGCAACCTGCCATTTTTTAGGAGCACTTGAATAAAACAAAAGTAGTGCACGTTAATTATAGTCCCTGAGTTCTGTAGCCTTTTTTTGCATAGTTGAAGTGTTATTTATAGTTATAGTATATGTATGATTATATATAGTGTTTATAATCATAGGCAAGGCATATTTCTTGGTTAGTGAGCTCCTTCCAAACTCCCTGTGGGTTAGACAGATTCTTTCCTTAAACTGATGCTGTTCTCTCCTCTCCCTGCAAATCCAGCATTTGTTTTATGGCTGATGTCCCAAATGGCTCTGAGATGGGTTTCTCTGGTGCTGTGGGGTAGCTTCTTTCTGCCAAAGATGATTGGAACAACAATGGAATCTATTTAGTTCTGTCTCCTTCTTATTGTTCTGTTTGAATGGCGTTTAAATCTGGGGGCAGGTGAGTGATTTGTTCAATGAAAGCCAAATGAAAGGACAAGACAGTTTAAGGGTAAAGGTGAAGCCATTTTACTCATCCTGTCTAAGGAGCTTGTGACTCAAAGGTGTGTTCTTCAGTTGCTCTTTGAAACATGGTCTGGTTCATTAAATTCTTATTTGTTTATTTGGGTTTTGGTTTTTAATACCATATCTGATGACTCAATGACTGTTACTTATTTTTATTTTATTTGAGCTGCAGAAGTAATTGTTATTATCTCGAAGGAGTTGAAGGACATTTCTTGAAAATAACGTAAGATGTGCTCTTTCTGCTAGTTTTTAGCAGCTTGTTAATACTAATCCCAAGGATCATAGTGCATCTTATCTCTGACAACAGAATCAAATTACCAATTGCTTTTACAAGGAATTCAAGGTAGCAAGTCAATATTTTGCAAAGCAGCTCGGGTTTGCTGAGCAGAAGCAGTTTTTGCCTGCCCATGCACCAATTCAACAGCAAAGCTCAGCTGTGTTTTGCATGGATTTTCAACAGTAAGATGCAGGTGTTCAGCTCTGGAAGGAATTTTCTCTGAATCTCAGTTTCCTTTGACCAAGTGTGTGTCTGATGGCCAGTGCTGTATGGCTCACATCTCAGTGGGTCAGTGGTTTGTGTTAAGTTTTAATTTTTGTATGTGAGAAAAAGGGGTTATGGGCCTAGGGGAGATAAATTCTCTGCTATGTTGGTGTGATCTCTCTTCTCCAGTGATTATCCATGTTTCAGAGGTGTGTGTCTTACACCCCCTCTCTTCAGGGTGGTGTAAACAACAAGTGATAGGAGGGTTAGAATTTCTGAAATGCTAGAATTTCATTTTTCAACTCTTTCCTATGTGTTGCGCTCAGGACCCAGCAGGTGCATTTTTGTATGATGCCAGGTTAAGAAATAGTAATCTTTAGCCTGTTAAATGGTAAATATATAGATATTACTAATTATTGCCTGTGGAAAATCAGAAAGGAGAGAACAGCTGCCTGAATGACAGCATCTGACTTGGCCTTCCTCAGGGGCTGATTTCGCAGAGCTGAGGAGAAATAGATGGAAATTTGAAAGGAAAATGTAGTGGAAAACAGTGAACAGTTAAAAAAAAATAGTAAAAATTCATTGATGTTGCTATCTCTCAAAAAGAATCATTGCAGGTAAAAACCCATTCTGGAATAGTTACAAGAGAGGGTACTTTGTGGTGTCTGATTTTGGGTTACTGGGGAAATCATAGAATTCCTTTTTCAATATGATTGGTGATGTGGACAGTGAAATTCGTGTCAGCATGATGTTTCTCTCAGGTCCAGTTTTTGACTAATGAGACAGAGCTGATTGATACAGAACTGAGAAATTTAGATAAAAATAAATGCAAGTAGAGGTGATTTTTTTTTTCAAAATGTCAGTCAGATTTATGGCTTTTTTGATTATGGACTTTATTGATACCCATGAAGATATAATAGGCTTAGACAGTGTGATGGAATTTGATGCAATATCACGGTTGCCTGAAGATGTAGCAGTCCTTGGATTTGTCAATGTGCCCTTAATTTATTGGGAATTTGCTAGATGTGGAAGTAGTTCTCAGTGGGAAGCCACTACCCAAAACTGGAGGGGTAGTTTTGGTACATCTCAGTATGGTATTCAACATCCCCACCCACCACCTGGCAGTAAATGTTTATAAAAAGTGTTTATAAAACTTTTAAGTGGCACAAAGGGCATCAAAATGTTCAATGCTGAGGGCAAGTGACAGTCTTGCAGATGGAGACCAAGAAGGAGCCAGGCTCCACTCACACACAGGTCACATTCAAACAATATGGATTTCCATTCAGCAGAGTTTAAAATGCCAATGAATTAGAGCGAACAGCAGTGGTAGCTTTGAAACAGCAAGTTGTATCCTCACGAGCCAAGAAGGGCTGAGGTGCTGGCATTGCACAGTCTCAAGCCTTCAGTGCAAGGCTGTGTCAAAAAGGCCTGCTGAGATCTGGGGCCTTCGGTAAAGAATTAAGGAGTAGAAGTGGAGGGTGGAAAAAGGACTTTTATCTGTGTGTAGTGCACTGGCAAAGACTCTGTTGAATCCTTTTCCTTAGCTCTGGGAAAACTGTATTTTATGAACCACTGTTAAAAACTACAGCCAGTGTAGAAAACGGGCTCCGAAGTCATTTGGACAGAACTTTTAGAAAGGAAAAATGCAAAACCAGTTCAGTCTGTGCAGGGTATCAAAAAGATGGCTATGGGATGACTTGATGTAAAATCTAAGTTCCTTTGGCAAGAGAAATTGCTGGGTAATAATGCGCTCTTCAAACCAGCATAGAAAGACACAGCAGATCAGCCAAACTCAAATGTTTTAACTGTTCATGTTGTCGTCACTGGTACAAACTCCCAAGAGAAATTTTTGGCCTCTGAGTTGCTGAGTTTTTTGAAATCGAGACCAAATGCCTCTCTGGATAACATCCCGTAGTCGTACAAAAGTTATTGGGCTTGTTTCATTGGTAACTGGGGAAAATTTAGTGGCATGTGGTACACAGGCGGTCATTCAAGATAATTGTCATGTTCTTGTCTGCCTCCGAGCTCTATGAATAAATGTTTAAGTAAAGCTCAGCTCCTTCATTTCGTATAGCTCGATAGGCTGGTTGTGTTTCATTTTCCTCTCTGGTATTTTCTCTTTACTCTTCCTTTCAGCCTTCAATATTTACACACGTGACTTGGGGAGAGGTGACTGTGCAGTTGGTCATCCCTGAACCGTGGCATGGTTTCTGGTGGGGCCAGCTTGACTTTGTGAGCACACAAGGACTATCCTGTCCCCATCAATTTTTTTTGTGACACCCAATGCTGTGCCTTACAAATATCATGCAGCCCAACCCCCTGTGTCTGCAGCTCTTCCAGCTTTAATCACCCACCCCAGCCTTGGCCAGAGAAAGGAGCAGAAAGTGCCACTCAGCAAAGGCTGCGAGGCCATGAAATTGTGTTAAGCAACACTCGTGAAAATGACTGGATTTGCTATTTCAGTCTAAGTGTCTAAATGCTTTTGAAATTGTAATTTTCTTGTGCTGCTATGTGTAAAGGTGACCCCTGCGTGCCGGGCCCTTGGCAGGTTGCTCCAGACAGCTAATCAGCCTGATTCATTGGGTGGGTTAGTCACTCAGCACCTTCTCAGCACTGCCAGAGCAGGATTGAGCCCTCCCCTCGTTTGCCAGGCTGTAACAGCACCTACTAGAAATGCAGAACTTGCTGAAGACGCATTAGGGTTTTATTTTTGTGGCAGCAATACCCTGAGCAGAGGCACAAAGATTATGAGCCTTAATTCAGCTTGCTAGAAGACGTGCAGGAATAGGTAGAGAGGCGTCACTGGAGGCATCCTGAGCTCCTGCGGGAGAGACAGGTCTGAATGGATGCATTCCTGCAGTCAGTGCTCCTTCTGTCTCACTTTCATCTCGTATTTAGGATTTGCTGCCTTTGGCCACATGATGGCACACATCAGTCAAAAGAACATCTCAGTGTGGTCCATGCACGCAGAGGAATTAAGGCTCCTGGTCAGGGCTGTGGTGGCCAGGGCTTATCCCTCCTGGCTGCTGCTTTGATGCACAGTTGGCCATGGTGATGTTTCAACCACAGGCTTAAAAAATAAAAAAAATGGAAGAATTGGCCTTTAAAATGGGCTGGTGGCAAGAAAAGTGTTGGTTTTCTGATGATGTTGTTTTGTCTTGTTTTGTGTTTCTCTTCAAAGGATCAGTGAACTTGCAGGAATGAGGAAACCCTTCTTATTTCTTTTCTAAATCCTGAAAATTTAATGTGTTTTATTTTCTTTATGAAATATGTAATGGAGGACATTATTTACTAGCAGACCATTTACAAAAAAAAAAATATTCTTTGCCTTCCTGGTGATAAGGATGACAACTGGTGAGACCATCTAAGTGTATTATAGGATCAAAGTGATCCAGTGTGTTACCAGTAACTCAAATAGTGATTAATGAAGCCTCAGAAGTTACTATGTCATTTATACTTAGATTATTACAGCTTCAGTGGTGTTAGTTCCTGCATCCTGCATTTATATCAATTATCTGTAATTACTAATTAAAAAAGCCCCTTGTTGGTATCACAGCTCTCACTAGTTCATATCCTTTTTTAAAAAATTATTTTAAACATAATTTGCATAAAAGAATTCCCAGTTAAACAGAAAATGCGAAAGTGTGTTTCATATTAATTATAATAGGAGCAGCTGAAGACCAGTAGCCCACACAGCAATGCTGCATAAACACGTGCAGCATTTGAATTACAGACCAAGCATCCATGGGGAGGCAGGGAATGAATCCAGGAGCTGTAGAAATCTCCGTGGACTCTTACATTTTACTATGCTGCAAACACTAAGGGCGACGAGAGGAGTGTAGAAAACAGCTGCCAGGTGATTTGCAGCAGTGACGCCTTTTTCCATTCAGAGTTTCTTTGTGGCAAGTGGTACCTGGATGGGAAAAAAAATAAATATAAAGGACACATAAATCTGAAGTAAGATTTGGAGGGAGATTTGCAAAGGGAATTGATTATCTCAGAACTGTTGCTCTCCACCTATTCTCATCACCCAAAGCTTTAAAACCCTGCCCTAAATGTGTCCCTCAGCAGAAAGATTGAGCTCCTTCTCTTCCAGTTCCCTTCTTGCACTGGGGAGGAAGGGTGGCATTACCAGCCCCCCTGCCCATCTCCTGGGGGTTTGGCTTTCGTGTTGCCACCAGGAACGTGCCAAGGTTGTGTGTAGCTCTCAGGGGAAGCCTCTTGGGCTGCTTTGGAAGATATACTGTGCCTTTATTTACAACAATTTTTTTATAGTACGCTATCATTACCAATGCTTAGTGGTATCTTAAGCTGTGTATATCATGCTTTTTCTTGTGAAGAATTTCATAAACCATCTTCTGCACAGATTTTTTTTTAATTACTATTTTTTTTAACCTGGAATATAGTCACCAGAGCTTTTTAAATAAGTAGAGCACAGATCTGATGCAATCATAGAATTGTTTAGGTTGGAAAAGAACTTTAAGATCGTCAGGCTCAAATGTTGACTCGGCACTGCCGAGTCCACCAGTAAATCATGCCCTTGAGCGCTGCATCTACATGTCTTTTAAATACCTCCAGGGATGGTGACTCAGCCCGTTCCAGTTCCTAACAAACCTTTTGATGAAGAAATTTTTCCTGATACCCAATCCAAACCTCCCCTGGTGCAACAGGACAGTCAGAATTTCACCTTATTTGGCATTTGGAGAAAACACAACCTGGATGCTCAAACTTGCAAGAATCCCTTGGGGTTTTCACTGAACAGAGATAGTCAGGACCTTTGTTTTTTCTGGTATTTTCTCCAATTAAATTGCTTTTGGCCCCTGACTATCATACTAAAATACTACACTAACTTGTGTCCAAAGAAAAAGGTAATTCCTAAATTGCTTCTCTCTGGTACCTGTTTTGAAAAACTGTCAAGGAGAAGAGTTCATCTTCACTGTGGTACTCGGCATTGGGTAATATTTCTGTGTTGCTTGCATGCCACAGTAAGAGTAAGGAATAGTCCTTGAGTGAATTTGGAGCCAGATTAAGCTCTATGTTCTTGCTTCAGATTACCTGTAAACTTTACTTCAGTTTTAGGTCTGGTGGTTGTGTTGAAGCCTAATGCAGCCAGGTGCATTTGGTTTTGGTGGCAGGTTTGCCACTTCAGGTAGAATATGACGACTGGGTAAAGCAGAGGAGAAGTTTAGGTACACACGTTCCAGCAGGGGAGCAAATGGAGTGCTGGATCCAGTCAGAAAAGTTCTGAAGCTTTAATGGGAGTGTGGAAAGAAACATCCACGCACCAAAGGAAGTGTGTGTTCTCTAGGAAGTGCTTCATGAAATCTTTCAGTCTTATTCTGCTGGATGGCCGAGTCAATATTTTGCTTCCCAGGTGAATGTGCCTGAATTAGATGTTCTCTGCTGACGTCCCCTCTGGCAAGGCAGGGCTTCTCTTGCTGTGCTGGACCTGTTGGCTGTCGCTGAGTTGCAAGTTAGGAAGGTTTCAGGCTCAACCCAAGTGTCTCCAAGTGCCTACAAAATCTCCCTGGCTGCTGTGGCGGGAGGCACTCACTCCCTTTGGGAATAACTCTGGTCTCATCTAGCCAGAACCAGTGTGTGGCATCGTGACTTAGGCACGTGGCAGTGGGTCCAGGGCAGCACAGATGCTCTGTCCCCAGGGTTTCACTCCTGGCAGTGCCAGACCCGCGGTCTATGCCAGCCAGAGGAGTGCCCTGCAGGTACAGTAATTTGGATGAAGCTGTTGAGCCCCAGTTTGACTGCAGCTGTTAAGTGAGCTTCCTTCATTTGGAATTGCTCCCCAGATCCCTTTTCCTTTCATACCCTTTAAAAGTGATCACATTATTCTTGGGCTGTTGCGTTTGGGCTCGAGTGGAATTTAAACTGCCTGCCTGACAATGATGAATGAATCAACTCCAAATCCCTTGATGTGGATCAGCTATACAGCATAACAATAATATTGTTGTTTAACATTTATATTGAAGTAATACCATGAGGAATCTCAGCCAGTCAGGGACCTATTTTGCTCGAAACTGAATAAAGCACACAGCAAAATAACAAGCCTTGTTCCAAAGACAAGAGTGTGTAAAAGACAAGCTGTACCAGTTGAAGGAGACAAACGGAAAGGACAAGGAGCAGAATGATATAAATGACAGATGCATCTTTACGGAGCTTTACAAAACCTGTGTGCTGCTTCATTTTCTTGCATGGTTGATCTGCCATGTTGTTTCTAGATCTTGCTCAGCCCTTTCCGCTTTCATCTTCTTTACCTGTGCTGTCAAATGAACTCTTAAAACTCAGGGTTTTGCGGGCAAAGTTTAACAAATATTGCAAAAAAGAAGAAATTTCCCCATGACACTTTTCTGTCACCTTTGGACCATACCCTTCTATTTGGCTTTCTGGACGTTGCCATTCATATTCAGACTTTCTTGGATGAATTTGTCTATGCAAGACATTTGTGAAGATGTCAGATTCTTCACTTAGATTCAACTATATTGAATCTGTTACATTCCCTCCCAGTTCTCACTTGGTAATGTTTTCAGAATTGTAATTGGCCTTGTCTGGAAATACATATCAGGAGTTATTTATTTATTTTTAAACAGATCCATCCTTGCCGTTGTTTGTGGTTCCCTGTGTCCTGCAGAGAAAGGATTTTAAATCACTCATTGAAATTGGTCTGGAATTAAAATTTTCTCTGGAGACCAGTGCCATGAAGTTTTGTAAAAATAAACTCGGACTTCTTATTTCAAGAGAGTAGAGTATTCCCTCTACTGAAAGTTTCTGAAAGTCTCATTCTTCTAGTCGGGATGACTTGTAGTTATCTGACATAATTCTGTTACTTTGTGAGCCTCTACCAAGCTGGAAGCATTAATTGATTATTGTCTAATAGAAACAGTCCACGTGCTAAATTTAAATGCCAAGGGAAACTGAGGCATCTAGACTAAAAATTGCAGGTTGTGATAATAGGACCACAGACAGTTCCAAATGATAAATGAGTTGCTTTAAGTTTTATTTTTACGTCAAGAGGCTGAAACAAGACTGTCCCTTGCCCTGAAATGGCACAACAGCTGGGGTAAGTGCAGGATTACCGAATTTGTCCTGACTTACCGTTACATCAAGATCAGGTAGAATTAATTTAAACCAGGGTAATGTTTGCCAAGGGCCTCAGAAGAACTTCCTTGGGCTGTTTAGCTGCACTACAGGTACATCCTTGGCCATTTTAGCATCTGCCTGCAGTGAGGCTGCTGCAAACCACATTTCACCCTGCTTACAGTCAGCGTTTGCTGGATTAGCTGGGGAGAAGTTCTGTGCATCTGTCAAGTAACTACAGGGTTGCTGCACAGCCAACTGGATTCCTGGGCAACTCAAACAAAATTTGTGTATGAATGGAAAGAAGGTTATTATGGGGCTGGATTACATTAAGGGAAAAAGCAGAAAAAAAACTATGGAAAAACACTGAGCAGAGGAACACAAACAAAAAGTGAGCAAAATAAATACACATGCCAGTAAATTGCTGAAACTGTTGCTGTGATTATTTGAGCAATATGTCAAAATACATTTTGAAAAATGATGATATGCCATTCTTGTGAAGACTGCAGTGTGGGAGAAAAATGAAACAATGGGAGAGGGGGATATAAACTCCAAGAACAATTTTGTGTTTTAAAGTAGCATCCATATCCTGCATGTTCAAGTTTGACAGTGCAGTCTTCTCAGAGATGCCTTTTGGCCACCATAAGCCTTAGTCAGGAAAATATGCAGTGGTGTTTGATACAATGCGCAGGAAGGGGAAATTCTGTTATAGTTTATCGAGTGATTGATGACAATTTAAATCCAGTTCAGAAAAGCTGTTATGTTCTCGAATCATTTCTTGGCCAGTGTGCTAATAAAATGCATTGTATAATGTTATTGCTGAATTTCAAACAAATTTAATAACAAAAAGTTGCTTACTGAGGAAGAATAGAGGTTCCTCCAGGAGATGGATATATGATAGTAATTATGATGGCAAGGGACTGGGCCTTGCTTGTATTTGCAAAACAGAAGGAAACAATGCAAAACCTTTACTAATTTCAGGGTGAATTAAGCATTTAGAAGGCAATTACCTCTTAACTTAAAGGGAGATTTAGGCATGGGGGGTATTTAAATGTATTACCAGGGCTAAATAACACGAGGAAAGCCTGAAAAAAATTTTAACATTGGGGAGGTTTCAATCTCCTCAACAGAAATGTGTAATCAATGGAAATTGGGGTTCACAGTGCCTAAACTGCACCTGAGAATGCAAATATAACCTCTGGAGCCACTTGAGCAGAGTAGAAGCCATGGAATCTTTGTTTGTACGAAGAACTATCAAGGACACTGCCCTTGAAGCACAACAGGAGTTAAGCAGCCATGGTGGGAAATCACCCTGAATGAACAGGGAACTCCTTTGCAAGCTCAAATGCCCTGGGACAGTGTCCATGAGGCAGAAGTGGAGGTGGGCTGCTGTCAGAGACTGAACTGGCCAATGACCTAAACATTGCGAAGATCACCAAAATGCTTTGGTCAAAGTACAAAAACCAGCTGCCCATGCAGCAAAACCTGACTGTGCCTGCTGCAAAAGGACCAGTGGGTGCCATGGTCCAAGGTGCAGGAGGATGCGCACACCTGGAGCTACAGCTGCATTTCCAGATAAGAGAAAATCCTGTGAGATGGAATAATCCTTCTTATCATGACAATGTTCTCCCTTACGTGACGACTCTGCTGTAAGAATCCCTCTGGGGGACCTTGAAGACATTTCACATCTGGCTTGGGCCGTTCATCTCAGATGTTGGGCCACAGCTGATGCTGACATAATCGGCAGCTGTAACACGCTGGGAGGTGTCAGACACTCATGACGTGTCCCGTGACACCATCCATTATAAAGCTCCCCACCCCAGAGGAGGTACAAGGTGTTCCCACCTGAGCTTGAAGTGTATACTAATTCATGAGATCTTTGACTCTTCCCCCAGCCCAAATGGATCAAGGCCATCATTTCAACCAACAGACATCAAAGCTGTAACCACCAAGTTTCACCACTGGATCCAGGGGTTGGTGACTATATATGTAGCCTTCCACTTCTATCTTTTCTTTCTCTTCCTTTCCTCATACAGTTCCTTAAGTGTTATTTTTATGCTTTAATATTTCTGTATCACTATAGATTATAGCAAAACGGCAACACACCTGTTTGCCTTTGAAACAAAATTGTTCTAAAATAAAACTTACATATATATATATTTACAAACACTGATTATTCGGTGTCTTCTAACTCTAATCCACCACAAGGGATTTATTAACAAGAACCTGGGGTTTATTTTATTTGATTTCCACCATGAAGAGGGACAGGTGCTGGAAGAGATTTCCCAGAGAAGTTGTTTTCTTCCCATTATGATTATCACATACTCCAAGGTTTGTCCTAATATACCTCTTGTGCTCATGGGATACTTCAGCTTTGTCTTTCCAGAATTTCTACAAGGAACAGAGATTTTTCTGGTCATTAGCAGGGCTGTGAGTATGACAGGACTCTGAACAGTACAATGGACAGGCAGGGAATGAGGCTGAACAGTTTAATATAGCAATGTTCAAATAAATTGCCTGAAATGCTTTGCAACTCTGGCAAGGCAAGCCCCCAAAGATACAGGCTCCTCCTTGGGGAGCAGAATTATCTGGAAAATAATTTCCAGAAGTTTTTATGGCACAGAAATCGCCCTGCCCACAATGGTTATTCTTTCTATTTGCAATTAGCTAGCTGGGTGTAAAATCCTGACTTTGCAAGTAAAGTGAGAACTTCCCTCTGGCTTTTGGGACCCTTTGAAATACTTCTAAAATCAGATGAGGTTGTAATCAATCTAAACATGTAATAAGTACATCTTTTTCCTCTTGATGTCTTCGTGGCAAAAGGCACGTGTGGCCCAGGACTGATGAAAATGTGTATATGGTCAGTGCATGTGTTTCTGTGCCCCATGCATGTATATATATAGACACATATATGTTCAAAAGGACAACCCTAAAAGACTGGCGTTGTGGTTTGGTGAACTCTCTGCTTAAAGTATAATCCTAAATAGGAGTAAGTACAAGGGATACTCAGGTAATGCCCCATGCATGTATATATTGTTAAAAGTCTACAGATATGAATTAGGTAGGTAAAAGTCCTCTAGGAAAATTTTAACACCTGTTCTGTGCCTCAAATATTATTTATGAAATTCAGAAAGCTGTGAAACTTTACTTTGTTGAGGAGATCCTTATTATTTTAAAGTGCTGCCCTGTTCTTGTGCTTCTACCTTGTGAGGAAGCTGCTGAAATCAAAGTGAAATCTGGATCTAATTATTACAAATTATGCAACAGTTGTTGCAGCAACAGGCAGGAAAAATAAATATTTTTTTTTTTAGAAATTATGTATTTTAATTAAAATGGCGTTTCCCCGTTGAAACGAAGTTGCTAGTGGTTAGTTTTAAAACTGATAATTTCAATTGGCCACACTCCATCAGCCACAAGGAAAGCACCTGGCAAGCTGCTGCATCCCAGCCAGCTCTTGTTAACCTTTTGGCCTTCACAGTAACTATCAGCAGGCACCAAGTCAGCGCTACCAATAAACTGGCATTAAAGCTTCCACCTGCTAATAACATCTTACTGCTTTGCAGGATTAAATAGAAGGAAATGATCTGTTTAATCACAGCCAAAGAAATTTTGCAGTGCTGTGCTGCCTTGGATGGTGACAATAACACTGAAATGTGTTTGAGTTGTTCTTTCCTAAGCAAAGCTATGTCAAGCCAATTAAAACTTTGATAAACACCACAAAGCCAGGGGTAGGTTCAGCTGAAGTTTTCCTTTCTTGACTCGGGTATTGTGCACATGCTGTTGATTTTAACACCTGCTTAAATAACTCTTCATCTGGAGCTTTTCTTGCATTAAAGAATTTTTATTCCAGAGCATCCTTAAGCAAAAAAAACAAACTTGATTCAGCTTCAAGTTTCCTTCACGTCATAGGTACATCCCTCCCTCTTTTTTTTTTCCCCTTTACTTAAATAACTGCAACACACAGCAGGTGACCTGTCCTACTAAGTATATTTTCTTCTATGTCAAAGAGAAAGTCTGTGGTGGACCTGAGGAAAAGCTGCAGAGATACTTTTAGCCACAAATCAATCCTGTTCTGGTATTCTCTGTGCAGCGATGAAACTGGGGGAAGGTATGGCAAAGTAGCTGATATTTTTATTCTGTTAAGAGGGTGTTCTTCCATTCTGATTTTTCTGCCTAGCTCTTCAGGAACACATGGAACAAAAAAACCTAGCCTAGAAGTCCCACGTGTGGGATGTAGGCTGGGTTAGTAACTCTGTCTTTCAGGCATGGATGTTTCTTTGCTTCATTTTCCAGTTCTTACCCAGATACCTCGAATGTTTTAGGAAATATTAGCACCAATAATGCATTATAGCCCCCATGGAGATCTGCTTTGGGTTTTGGAATGTTTTGGAACAAGGAATAAAGATACCAATTCTTTAATCTTATTGTAAATGGAAGAAGAAACACCCTCCTGACAGTGGATCCAGTTTCAGTGTGACCACCTTCACCACAAAGTGGTTTCACACCAGTATTACAAACTGAATGTCAAGTTACAATTGGAATACAAACACCAAAATTAAGGTTATCCCTTTAAAAGGAGATGTACTGCAGCAGCACTCTGCCTTTAATTATGTGTTGGAATGTTTAATGTGTGGGAATGTTTGGAGCAGCAAGCTCAGGAATAAATGGCACAATTAATGGAACGAGGAGATCTGTTATAGTCACTGCACCGGCCACACCTCAGTGGGTTGACACTTCCCACAACAGGTCCCATGCTCTCATTACACCCAGGTGGAGGAAAAAGGACTCAGAGGGAGGAACTGTAAAGTGGAGGGAAACTCAATTCCTGTCAACTCTGTTTGAAGAACTCTCCTTATTTACTTCCCCTGCAAGCTCAGGCTGGGTTGGCAGCATTATGCAGCGTTACTGTGGTGAACTGTTGAGAGGCAGGATCTTCAAAGACAATAAATCTTTGAGAGGACAAAGGAAAGCATCGATGCTATACATGCTGTTTGAGTGTTTATAACTTTGCTCTTTTTTATTCTGTTCTGCAGAACAAACTGTTGCTGGGAGCGCTTGTACAATTGCCATCCTGCTTTTAGAAAGAAAAGGCATTTCTTAGCTCCATTTCTAGTGAAAACGTAGGCAGAGTGTGTATATATAATCATTGTGGACAGAGGAATAAAAGGCCACAGTAAACTAAATTACATTTTACAGTCAATTATTTGTATGGCAACAGTTTCTAGTGTGCCAGATTCCGTGCAGAATCATTGCATGGTGCACATTTGTCTTTCTAAAGGTCATCAGATGATGATAGGTGAGGTACTCAAATAGTCTCAGACTTGCAGGGGTAGCTGTGTGCCTGTAGCTTAATGAAGATTTTAATTGTTTCGGTCAATAGCAGTAGAACTGAGATGAGCTACTCTGAAAAGTGTTCTTGCGTGTGGTCTCTGATATTTCAGTACCAGCAGCTACAGAACTTGCAAGTTTGCACATTCTGATAGGACTCAGGAAACCAGTTTTGCAACTCTTAATTTGCGTAGCGTGTCCTCTCTCATACTAATGTTTCTTTTTTGGGGGAAGTTTCTAATTTTTCGTCCTGATTCTGGAAGCAGCTTGTGGCACACGGGTGCAAAACCTGAAGTCGGTCTTTGTGAGACTGTATCTGTTGAGCTTGACTTACCTTTCTCTTTGAGTCTTGTGTACCGTCATCCCAGTTGAGGCATAACTCTTGTTTTTCAAGGAGAGACAGCTTGTTTTTTCTCTTTGGATATTTTTTGCCCTGCCATTACTAAAAGTAGGGCAAGACTTTGGAGAAAAGAGTATAGTGCAAATCCAGCTGGAGATTAAAGGAAACGAAGTGTCTGCCTGTCAGCGTTGGTTGGAAAAATCCTAGAGGTGTAAATCTGGAGCATGCTGAAAACAAAGGCATGACATTTCATGTGTTGTTGCCATCTCCCATGTATTGTAGACATCTCCTGTGGTGGTGTTCTTTATGGCATAACTCGGGATGCTGGCACAGACTTTGTTCTTCTTTTTTTGAAAATAGCTAGGACATTTATCAGTCTAAAAATCAACTGGCAGGGAGGAAAAAGCCCAGGATCCAGGGAAACAAAAAAAAGCTGTACTTTGATGCTGCTGGCTCCTATATTGAGAGTTTCTGCTTTCCTTTTTCTCTAACAAAGATAGAAATAGCTGGGGGGGTGGGACTTGGGGTCTAAATGTGTTTTTTGGTAGAAATAATTCATTTTACCAAGCTAAAACTTGGGTACCTCAGGTTTGGCAGGCAAATGCCACAAAGCTCTGGGTAGAAGACCACCTGCCCATGGGCTGGGGTCTCACCAGGGACCGGGCATTGGTCAAAGCCTCCAGCCAGACAGCTGCTTTTTGGAAAGCTGAGTGGGAACCTTTCCTTAAAACCTTTTTCTTTTTTTAAACATATTTCTTTTTTCCCCTCTCAATAATTACAAACAAAACCTTTTGCTACATGAAACCAACCCTGTCAGGGATCCACCCTTCTAAGAGCAGCTCCATTTCTGAAGAGCTGTTCTGATGGTACCTTCAAGTGTTGTGTTCTTCTGTGGGTGGGATGGGAGATGCCAATGGCCTGCTGTGACATGGACCTTGATCTCTAGGAAGGGCTCCTGGTGGGGAGACCAGCCTTGTTTTCAGGGGCCTTTGGGATACTCTGAAAAGGAAAAATGAAAGAGGGAATATTTCTAACCTAACCGTAATCGCTATGCCACTTTGTCCTCTAGTTACCATTTGCCCTGTACATTAAAATATGAATATTTCTAATGAGCACCAGCTGTCTGAAAAGCTCCCTGTCAGAGAAGTCCTCTGGTGCCACAAACTTCCATGGCCACCTTAATTCCTGGCAGATTTTTCAGTACTTCTTCAGCCTTTTGCCAGCGTGATCTTCTGTTGGTTTTATACCTTGCATTCAGGCCTGTAGGTTTCTCAGCACATCTCTAAAAGAGATTTCTCAATGCATAATTAGCGTAGTGGACTGTGCAGAGCAGGGGGTTTTGTATGAGGAACCACATTAAAAAGTTTTTAAATAGTTGCCTGGGACTTTGGAAATGCTGAAGGACAATCTTTACTGGCGGTGTCTGGAAGGCAGATGCAGTTCCATTTTCTGTATATTCCTTTGTTTCCAGCTGTGGCAAAGGGAGAGCCACCAAGCCAAGAAGCTGAAGTGAACATCTACAGTCATGGTAGGGCATTAATATGTATTTTAGACACACGGTTCCTCTTGCAGTCAGAAACACTTCCCTGCAAGGAGTGATAAGCCCTGGGTTTCTTTTCTGCAGCACTGCCTATAATTGCTGGGGGAAAATTAGGCTTGAATTTCAAGTTCCTAGAGGACTGTTCAGTATCCACAGAGTGGATTTTCAGCACTATTTTTAGCCTGTTGCTTGCTGGCTTGGAATGCAAATAGCTGTGTGCACTCTGAAGCTACAGGAGTCCACACAGACAGAAAGCAGACACGTACCAGGAGGAAAATTATGCCAACCCTCTGGTGTCTGTCCTCACTGAAGAGTTTTACAGTTTTGTTTTTTCCTTTCTTTACTGCCCAGCGTTCAACCTATTTGCTGTTAAAGATATTTCAAGCCCATGGGCTTCTGACTGCAGCTGAGATTTTTGTATGAACACAGTTAGATAATCTCCTTGTAAGCACTGGTCCACCCAAAGTAAAACCAGCACTACTGTTTGCCAACAGGCAGATTATCCCTCAAGTGAAGAGCAGTCATAAGCAGTGGGGTAAAAATGACACACTTTTCCGTAATGGAATGACCAATTATTGGCTCGAGAGCAGCTCTGAAGTGAAATGCTCTCCTCAATTGTTTTTCCAAACCAGCTTATTTTTCTTTCAATAGTCTTGACGAGTGACATAATGAATTGGCAGAATAAAAAGAGCCCTGTTTCTTGGCACTCTACCCTACATAGTTAGCTTGTAGAAACCTTCTGCACTATATTTGCCTGAAGAGAGAGACAGGAAAAACTCGCCTTTTTCATTGTGAGAAGACTGTGAGAGATTCCTTTAGTAAGTTCCACGTTGCATCATCTTGCATGTTTTAAAAAGCTTTGTAATATTGGGTTGAGAATTATGGGAAGGCTGCCTTGCAGCTATTCAGTTGCACAATCTGTGCCTGTGTGTCTGAACAAATGCGTCCTTTTGCACTCCTGATTTCAGCTCTACTACAAGTGCTTCTGGTATGCCTAAAAAAACCTTGTGTGGCTCTCTAAAAACCCTCACACCAGTGGCAGTAAGTGTAGAAGTATTACTGGAACTGAGCATTCAGTTGTGTTGCCTGCAATAAACTTGTAGCGCTCGGGATAAGATATTGGTCTGGCATCCCTGTGTTCCCATTGGTCTTGCTCAGAACCCAGGTAGCACCGAGAGCCTCGTTTCTCACATATTTCCTCTCAAATTTGTTCTTACTTTGGCTTGATTGCAGCCTCCTTATTGCAAACAAACTCTTCAAATTCCCAGTCTGAAATCACGGCGGGGAGAACAACTGCAAGCCTGTTTAGAGGTGGCAGTAGGGGACCACGGAAAGGCTCTGAGCTCCCTAAAAACAGATGAGGACTTCAGATAGCAGCAAAGTGACAGTCGTGCATCCTGTGCGCTGGATGGCACATAAACATGCAGCTGGATCAATGTGCTTCCAGTTTGGCACTGAAGCATGAAGCGCTCTCCTGGTTTTTGCAGCAAATTTGATTTCCTTTGCAGCTGAAGTTTGAGCATCATCTAAGAGGAATCAGTTCTCTTTTTTTTTTTTTTTTATGTTTCAGTTATAGGACAAGCCCCAGTTTATATACAAACTTCCAGCTCGTGTGGATTTATGTGCAGAGTGGGTGATAATTCAAACTCAGGGAGGCAAAATAATGGTGCTCTAAAATGTACAGCACTTTTAGGACACAGAGTCACAGACTTCATTAGTATTATGCACTATTTCACAGCCTTTGGAGAGAATTGCTTGGTTTTACAACGTGCAGGTTGTTTTCATACTTGTCAGGAGCCTAATACTAAATAATTCTGCTCTCTGTGCATTCTGTGAGCTCACTCTTTAGATAACACTGTGTGTTTTGGCCCCTGCATGAATCTAGGTAATAAAACTCTTTTGGATAAGTTTCAAAGTCTCCTGGCTGCTTTGAGGAAAAAAAAACAAACCTCACCTTTTGGAACCTCTGGACTATATGAAACAGGAGAGTAAAAATCTTTGACAAGTCATAGTAGTCAAGGTTAATTTTGAAGCAGTATGTATGTTTACTGCCTCTTAAGAGAGCCTCTTGCTGCTTTGCATGCTACTTACTTGTTTCTGGAGCTGAAGAAACACTGCTTAAAAGGATTAATTTGGCAGGCACTCCTGAGACTTTCGAAAGTAAACAACTGTTTCTTTTTTGTCAATATGGCAATTAAGGTCCCGGAGATTAAAGAAGAGAAAGTAAATGCAGTTTTGGCTCCTTCTGTAGACTGATGGCTTAGTGATCCTTTGAATGTTTAATGAGGCGCTTTGATGGTTCTGGAGCAGCAAAATCCAGATCAGAGAAGATGTGAAAAATTAAAGACCAGTGACATTCAAAGTGCGCGTTATGTGATGCCCAGAATTAGGTGTTTCTTATGCTCAAGACTGATGTGCAGACTGTTTAGGCAAACGACAGGAATATACTGAAGGTGTCCAGATGCCTGGAGGTTTCTGCATTTGGCCTCTTCTAATATCATCTTTGCCTCAATTTCTGTCTAGTTTTGGGCTAAAAAAAGTTTTCCTCACGAAGTCGGCATAACTGGTAAAAATAGCATTACCATGAATAGGATTATGAATTTGAGACACTGAAACAGTCAGAAGTGATATCAAAAGGGGGGGGAAAAAAAAAGTGGTGATCTTTTAGCAGCCATTTAAAGCTCGTGGGACAGTTTCATTCTTAGCTGCTTTGTTAACCTCAGATGGCACAAAGTAGCCACAAAATGGGCTTTAACATCCTTTGGGTGTATTTTCCCCCAGTCTCCTATTTAGACAGAACATATATTACCTATCCTTAAGGGGGTGGCTCTCATGTCTCTTCAAATATATCTTCAGGGAATTAATTAAATTGCCTTTCTTAAAGTGGCTGGGCATTTAGAGGAGGTTTCATTTGAAATCAGAAATTGAAAAGGTCTGAAGTTAATTCAGGATGCTGTTTATGTGATATTCTAGTTGAAGGAGCTGTCAGAGTGTTTCCTGTCTGTAGTGGGAGGACAGCTCTTATTTTAATAACTTTCTTCCCCACTGCCCCAATACTATTCCTACTGTTTTCAGTCCCAAATCTGTTGCTTTTGCTGGGGATTGGAGTGGGAAAGAGATGAAACAGCAGTCCATGTTCTGAACAAGACCCTGATATATCCCCTAGGGAGCTCTTTGTGCCTTTATTTTGGCACACCAATGTTTCTAAAGTGGCGGTGCTGGCTTCAAGTCCTCCGTATCTTCTTTGTGACAAATTCAGGGGGAAATAAATGTAATTGCTTTTCTGGCTAAGTGAAGAATTTTATCCATTTTGAATTGCCTCCGTTGACCTGTCCCGCTTTATCAAACTGAGGAGCAATTTAAAGACAGTCATACTTCACTTCCCAGGCAGCTCTTTGCTTTCCAGCATGGCCAGTGGTGAAGATCAGCTGACACTGCAGAGCCCTCTTCCTCTGGAGGTGCCATCTACTGTCCTGCTAGGGAGAACATGGGACAAAGACAAGTCCCTGGGTGCAAAAAGGGGTGTATTTAGGGTTGCTGAAGGAGCTGACCAAGGGTGCTGCATATTCTCTTGGGAAGCTCATGGTGATTTGCTCCAGGAATGAAAACTTCACACCTGTTGTCAGGAAGAGAAAGAGGGATCTGGGGAGCTACAGGCTGATGATCCTCATGAGTGAAGACTAAGAAGGTAACGAGAAACAGCCAGTACAGATTTGCCTTGGTGAATCAAGTTTGCCCCAAGTACCTCTTGCAAGGAAATGAGATGAATGTAGCTAAATTGGGGAGACTTGGGCTGGGCAGTGGAGAGTGAGGTGGGTGAAATGTGGCTCAAGGGGTGCTGTTGAGTCACCTGAAGTTGAAATAGTTGCTGGGTATGAGTTGTGTCTCTAAAAGTTCAATACTGATGCCAATACTGTTAATATCTTTATTTGCAAGGTGGATGATGAGATACGGTTCTCTCAGCAAATTTTATTGTTGGGGTTTTCTTTGTTGTTTTGGTGGGTTTTTTGCATAATGAAACTGCTTTTGAAACAGCAACCTACAGCAAATCTTAAAGTAAGAATGAAGTGGCCGCCCACCATCTTTCTTATGTTAATCCCTTTTTTTTTTAAATTTTATTTTATTTTAAAGTAAAAGACTTGAAGCCAAGTATCCAGCCATAATCTTACTGCTGGCTACATAAAAATGTCATTGTCCTGGATGAATGCTCTGGAGATTTCAGTGGCTGAAAGGTGACTTAATAAATCCCTACTTTATTAAATGTCCACAGGCTCAGTTATGTGAGATGTAAAAGGCAAGCACTTCATAAAACAGGTTGCACCAAGTATGAAGTTCCTTTGACCAAAAGATACTTGTGGAAACAGTTTTTGTAGTGCTCTGAAAAGAAATAAGAACGAATCCACAGCTGAGTTATTGTGAAGCTTATGTGCGTGAAATTGTTGTTTTTTTTTTTTCCCCCTCAGCTGAAGTTTCCTGCTTGATTTCCTCCTACTTCTTTCAATTTACTTGCTCTTCTCAGCACACAAAGTCACGGTTTGCAATTAGCACTCGTGACCCAAAAACACAACATTTTTCCCAAGTCATCCCGGCCGTGTTGGAGCTCTGGGATGAAAATGCAGAGGAGCAAAAGACAAGGACGGTGCAGCAGAAAAAAAAAGGAAAGACAAGTCCACTTTTGCCTCTGCCAAAGCACTGAGTGCTTTCTCTTCCATGTTCATACGCTTCGCCTTAAGTGCCCTTTCCACTGGTGTTTTGTGCGTCACCTGTTGGGAGAGCACAGCAAGGGAAGCCTTTCACGCGGCGCGTGAAGCTGCAGAAACTCATTACGGGAGCAGCCCCGCAAGGCAGCGCTGGGAATCAAAGTGTGAAATTGCAGCTCCTCGGGGGAGGTTTACACAGCGACGTGGGGCTGGAGTTTTCCGAAGGGCTCGGCCACCCGGTCATCGGGACAAATGATGCTAAAGCCCAGCAGCTGCCCTGTATTTATTCTGTAATTTATGCTCCAGGGATATAATCACAGAAGAAAATTCCTTAGGAGAAGTTTTCCTGCAAAGTTGAGCCCAAAGAGAGCAAGAACCTTTATTTCTGTAAACAGTAAATACAGAAGTGTAGAAAGGAATGTTTTGGTTGGTTGGTTTGTTTGTTTTCCTTATGGTTTCCTTGCCCCTGTTTTCCTTCCCCTAAATCGTTTCAGACTCATGAAGAAAGTAGTTTAAGTACGTTGCAATTAAAGAAATTGCTACAATACATACAGGAACAGATTCTGCAAATAAATAGAGTTGAGGGGATCCCACTCCTACACCTTGTGTGGAATTCCAGGCAGGGTCATATCAAATATTGCGGATGCGTGAAGGTGAATCATGAGCAGAGCAAGTAGTGCATGTGTTTCAAATTGGTTTATATATTAATTTTCAGAAATGTGGGGGAAAAAAAAATACCAGTGGTTCAGAAAATGCTGACTTCCAGTTCATCCCACTGCGGTTCTGCCTCAGATCCGCAGGTTTCAGTGGTTCCTTTAAGGAAAGCACAAAGCTACTGGGTAGTTTGCGTATTTTTGTGTCCATTTGCTAGCAATAAAATGGCCAATTTTTCAAAAACATCCCATCTCAGGAGGCTTTAAACAGCATCCCAGGGAAAATGCTGAAGAATGGATGGAGAATGCGAGCAATGTTTATGGAATATCTCTGTTGGTGTGACTGCTTTTGAGGGGCCGTGTATTGTTTTTTTCATTGATTTGGGTGAGTGACCCCAATTTTGTGTTTCATACAGGCATGTGTCCAAAAATTGTTCTTTTTTGTAATTAATTTGGCTACTCTAGGAAATCTCAAATATATGCTATGTAGTTATTTCCTAGGACATCTGATGCTGCATTTGGAATGATGTGCCTGAAGCAAAAAAAAATATAGGGAAATTTTGATTTACTAATTCCTTCCATGTTGCGTCAAGAATTGCAAACCGTTTGTCAAAACATGTTTTCAAATATAGATAGGAGGCAGTTGTGGTTGGGGAATCAGTCTTAATTTTTCTGTGTGTGTGTAATTGTGAATATATTTGATAATTATTAATTGGATGGTTGCTATTTGCTGTACATGGAACAAAATAAACATGCAAAAGAGTGGAAAGGGAACCGAAGCTTCCTGGGAAATTGCACCTTCAAATACAAAGGTACTTCAAAGAGAACCATTTCCCCCTGTAAACGTTTTCATAAAACTATTTGCACAAAACTATTTTCACAGGAGGAAGGGGGAGCAAAGTTGGTGAGGCTGCAAAAAGGAGCTGCCTCTCTGTTGGATGGCAAAGGCATTGTAGGATTCCAGCAATGCAGTTAAGAGAGTTATAACATTCCAACTGAAGAATAGGCTTTTAATTGTAAAAGTAATTAACTACCAGAGTGAACCGACCTAGGGATGGGGCAGAGCTGCTGCCATTTGGTGTCTTTAAACTCAGCCACCTTGTGCAGAGACTAAGATTGTAATGAGCTCTTCTGGTCCTGGAATCTGTAAGTCCCAGCTTACCATCACTGAAACCCACTGTGAAGGTGGCAGGGGATGCCTGGCAGGCTGTTGTCAAAGGAAGGTTTTGAAATGCTGAGGCTTTAATAGAGGAAAAGCCTTTAAATGGAGCGCACATTGTGGTGAAAAGTGAAATTGCAGAGAGTTTTAATTTCGTTTGAATGTTGCTGCTTGCGTGGGTTGGAATTCCTCTTGCAGATAGTTTGAACGTGGAAATTGCAGTTATTAGTTTCAGTAGCACAGGATGCAATTGACTGTACTGGATGTTTCCCTGGTAATTGCTGGGCATTACTTAGGATGTGTTGCTAGTGAATTATTTATGGGCTTCTGCGCCGAAGCTGAATTTGTAGGAATGGCACGATGCAGCCTGGTTTGGGAAGGTGCTGTTTCGTGAGCAAACCTGTGAGATGCAGGTATTTTGTGTTTGCCAGCTGGAAATGAAGCAGCTTGAAAGATTAATTAGCATTGTAGAAGATAAGGTGTTCTCTGCAGGAAGTACATAACAGGCTTCCTTTGGATAGCAGGTGCTTTTGAAGTTCTTGGTCGGAAGTGGATTTAAGCCTGTAATTGCTCAGCTTTTGAGGAGTTTCTTGGCTCAAGATTGCCTGCATTTGGAGTGTTATGAAGTGAGGATATTTTGCCTCGGTTATTAGCACAGTGAGACTCTGTGTTTAGCAGTAGTTGCAGAAAGGTCTTCACCTTTTGGAATGTGCGCTGCAAGAATCAAATAGGTTACCTATGGTGTATAATATAATTGTGCTCTTATACCACTGATGACAGCTGAGATAGAAGAAATAGTGATTATAATGAAAACTCTGGTTTGCTTTGTTATTGTAGTTTGATTCCTGTGAAACTTCTCCTTCTCCAAGGATGGTGTCTCTCACACTTGAGAAAGCTTCCAAAATTTGGACGTGCTTACATGAATTCTTGGGTAAAAGGTGCACCACAGCAGGAGGAATTAAAGAAAATAAGATTAAAACCCTCCTGTATTGACATAAAGATAGGGAGTTCACTTAGGAAAGTAGCGTGTCAATAGCAAAAGCAGTGTCAGCTTGGCGATGTTTATTTTCTTTACAGTCAAAAATAGATGTGGATGGTGAGAAACAAAAACAAACACCAACCACATTACCCCCTTCTCCTTCTTTCCAGGCTCAACTCCAGGGCTTTCAGACCCCTCTGGCTCCGTGCCTGAAGGCACAGGGGATGGACAAATGTGGGGTTTGGTCAGTCCATATTTGCTCCCTTACTTGTTTCTCTTTACTGTTACGTCTAACTCACTCAAATTCCTAGCACTTGTTTCCAGAAAGCCTTGAATTTGTATGATTTTTTTTTCAAAATTCTGTTTTAATATTTATATAATTTAAACAGGAAAACAATAAGGGATATAAGGCATGGATGTTTTTATTAATAACATTTTGAAAGGGTGTACTGTCTGTAAGTGCTCGTTCCCTGTGTCATCTTCGCTGCTAGGCACGCATGCCATGTGGATATGTTGGATAAGGTTGCTTTTCATATCTTCAAAAAAAGGTTTTCAGTGCCCTTATCCCATTGCTGTCCCCCTGGGAGATGCCTGGGATAGGCAGAGCCTGTTTGCTCTGCTTCCCGGGAATCTGCAGGCACTGTAACGCAGGCATTGCTTTACCCTTGTGAACTGCCAGGCAGGGCCATAAACTGGGTGTGCCACGAATTTGGGTCTTCTTTGCCTGATGTCTGACACATAGGATAAGGTTCTTATTCAGAAAGAACCGGTGAGGATGCGCAAAGTCCCCAGAGCTCTGGGTTAGATGTATAAAAAGGGACAGGGCATGGAAGAGCTTCCTCCGTCAGTGCAGAATGCCTGAAGGTGATCGTGCCAGCCTTTAAATAAAATGAAAGGGCCTTCACGCCTAAAGGGGCTGAGGAAAACACACCAGTTGCCTGACAGTCCTAAATGTGATGAAAATTGTCCACTGCAGGGGATATTACTGTAAATCTTTGTCTGCCTGACAGATTTACATCTAGTAGCATCCATAAAATCCACTGTTAATGGCACAACACCTATTAAGCTGAGGTATTTCCAGGTGTACTATATCATTGTATTTTACTGGGGAGTTTACATTATTCCTAGCATTTCAGTGCTTATATTATGAGGTGATCCAGGCTGAAAATATAGTAACTTTTTCTTGCTTCTCAAGGGCAAGCTTTTATTTCTGAGCAACCATTCAGAAATGACAGGCAAAATATTGAAAATAATAAGGCTGAAAAATACTGTGCTCCAGAATGGATGGGATTTATTGAGACGTGTGTGGATACTTGAAGGAGGCATTAATAAGGTGCCAGACCGATTCTTAAGTTTTGTTAGTTGCTTTTCTGCCTCCTTTTTGGGTGTTTTTTCCCCCCTCCTTTTGCGTGTCCAAATAACAACTGGGGAATTGGGAAGGTTATATATGGAGAACACGAGGAACATTTCCATCAAACTAATGTTAGCAGTGAAGAGCTTGGAGGAACAAGAATCCCTGCCTCAAACATAAAAGCCTTAGGTGAAATAATTGAAAGCATGTGCTGACAACCAGTGTCCTGTCCTGCACCACGTGATGCAGTGGGAGTTTGGAAAATCTTTTTAATTTCTCTAGTACCAGACTTATAATGCAGCATTTCTGTCTAAGTCTGCCACTATGGCCCTAAATTTTCCTGTGCTGCTAATCCTGCATCCTGTGCCATACAGTCCTACCAGGGAACTGTACTAGACAGAAAAGGATCGAAGACTCTCAAGTCTTTGAAGGGATAAAATACGTCTCCCCATTTGCCTCCAGTCTATAAAAACAAAAAAACCACCAGTTTCAACTATTTTAGAACTCACAAATGGATGGATTTTCACTCTTCGTGTTGCCA
The DNA here is from genome assembly GCA_013396755.1 of Sclerurus mexicanus. Lineage (NCBI taxonomy): Eukaryota > Metazoa > Chordata > Aves > Passeriformes > Furnariidae > Sclerurus > Sclerurus mexicanus. The sequence goes on along the minus strand of VWZF01006291.1, from coordinate 218,947 downwards.
GCTAGTAAGGTACACCTCGTGTGAAAGGGAGTTTTCACTCCTCCCTTTTACTCCCCGTTTTCAATGTGAAATAAAAATAGGCAACATTTTTGGTCTGGTCAACCTGCCAACCAAGTATGGCCAATTCTCCACTATTTTTCCTGTTAAACAGCATTTGCTCCTCTTTGATGTTTTGTGGGGTTTGATTTTGTTTTCTGTTTTTGTGTTTTGGTTGGGTTTTTTTCATTTTTTACAAACCCAGTTCAGTTATCCTCCCATCAGAACCTGGAAAGAAAACCCCATAAGAAAATCAGTGGATGCTGGAGAGCAGCAACAATTTGGGGGAAAAAAAGGAATTTCACGTTTAAAGAGCACAAGAGCCATTTCCCAAGCGCTCCCAACACGTTGCTCCAATAGGAAAAGTAAATATTATGCTTCCTTTTCACAAAAACTGACGTACACAGGCAACCTCTATCAGAAGGTCTCACCTCTTGATTCAAAAGGAAAGCTCAGTGAGCATGAAGAGTGTGAGTTCTGCGACAGGAGGAGCTTAAAGGTCGGCACCAAGATGAATGCAATCCCAGCTGTGCCTTTCTCACCTGGGCATAAACTGGTTTCTGTCCAATTTAAGGAAGGGAAGAATTTGCACCAAGATGTCACGGCGGTGGGAGAGATTTGCCAAATTTGGGTCTGAATTGCTCACCTGCCAAAGTCGCATAAATCTGCAGTTCTCAGAGCATATGGAGACGGGGAGCACAATCCACTGTGCCAGCTAATGGAAATATGGAGTGTGAAATGAGCTAACGTGGATGTCCCATATACCGCAGAGATTTATATTCTCCCCTTGGGGAATTTAATCATTCTGATAAATTGCAACTTTAATTTGTAGCAACGACCTTGGGAAAGATTCTTTGCTTCGCTCTTCCGCTAAAGCAAATCTAGGTGCTGCTGGGGGGGTGTGTTTTAGGATTTCTCCATTTTAAAAATCTCTTATTTATGGACTCCTCGCTTCTGCGAGTTATTTCAAAGCCATTCACAAAAGGGGTATAGCAAATCGGGCAGGTTTTTTTTTTTAAAGAGAAATGTTAAATTTCCTCCTCTGGTTTCGTACCTCCACCGAAAAACTTTTGGAAGTTTGGAAATCAAAAAGCCTCACTCCTTGCTGACATAAAGTGGGGCAGGCAATACCTGTTCCTACTGGTTTGAGAAGTGCACAGTGAATGCCAAGAAAGTTAAAGCTGGTTAAGGAGGACTCAGCAGAGCTGAGGTCGTCACTGTGTAAGGTATCCTAAACTATAGAATATAATCTGATATTTAGAATAACACAGTAAAAACAGCTGGCTTTTGAGCTGCACCTGCTCTGCTGTGGGGACTGTGCCCAGAAATTCCCTTCCTGGGGGGGGTCTGTGCCAAACCAACACCCGGTGCTGCAGCAGAAGCTTGCTGGCGTTGTGGTGGTGGGATATTTTCTTATTTCTCGACCAATTTTTTTTTTTGCTCTGCCATTAGAGTGAAATGTAAGATGCCAGGAGATATTCCTTCATAAGTAATAATGTGTAGCTTTTTTTTTTTTTTTTTGCTGGCAGAAATCCACAGCGTGGAACTCCACAGCCATGCCATCCTTATTATTTTGTGATTGCACTGATAATAATTCTTCTGAATTTTACAAGAAGGGAGATCGAAGGACGGGAGGGAAACAATATGTTCAGAATAGCTAAACAGACACGGGCAAACTGGAACTCCGCAGTTCAAATTGATGCTTTATTCACTAACTCATATCCCCTCTTCGCTCTCTCTGCTCCTTTCGCAGCCATTTTTGGACAAGGTGCCTATTTTTTAAGGCCCTTATAATGCAAATTACTTGCTTGGCATTGCATGTCTCCCTTGGTACCTGCTCCCCTCGTGCTTGCACAGGGAGAGCAAAAGCCTGGTTCTGTTCTGACCCTTCAGTAAATTAACTTACCTCGCCTCTGTATGTGTTTGCCTTCCCTGTGACACATACCTGGTTACCTTTTCCATTACCTTCTTTGCCATTCACGTTGTTTTTCCCAAAAATGTGCAGTTCAGGTGTTTCCCAGAACCCTCTGTGGAGTCCTTGTGAGCAGAGATCCTTCTGAAGAGAGGTTGGCTCTGAGCAAAGCACGTCCTAGCAGCTCTAGAGCTAAGCTTACCTATTTGAACATGAAATATCTTCAGTCTGAGCTGCACCATCCTTAGGGAAATAGTAAAAATGCCTTTACTAGCAATTAACTGGGAAACAGGTGGCTATAACTTCACTGCTATGACTTATCTTCCTTAACGAAAGGAAGAGGAGGAACAAGAAGGAAGATGAAATATGTGTAAAGAAAAAAAAAAGGAAAGAGGAAATCCTTTTTTTCCCCCCAGTGTGTGAGGCATGCTGTGTTTTATCTCTTTGTTTACGCTGCGCTGCTGTCATCAAGATGTTTATATTTTGAAAGAAGAAAATACTGTCACTATGAAGTACAAAAGTGTTTTCTTTTTTTGTTTTTGGTTTGGTTTTTCTTGGTAGTTACAGTCCCGTGTAGGATTCTTTTCCCTAGTGTATTTTCAATTTGAGCAATTTGCCTAATTTCTTTTTACAAAGGAAAAGTTTAGGGCAATTAAAAATAAAAAAAAAATATTTAAAACACTGTTTGTCCTTTCAGGTAGAACTGCTGGTACCAGTAAGCAGACAACACAGGCAGGTAGTGCTGGTGGATTGTGCTGTCAAAGGACTCAGCAAATCTAGGATTTAGTGCTTTTGCTGAACCAGATTTCTCTGTGACCTTGGCGAGGTCATTTAGTTTCTCTGTGCTTCAGATCCCCACTTGTCCAACAGCTCTTATAGCATTTTCCTCCCCGCAAGGTTGTTGGGAGGATAAATGCAATTAACCAATGCAGGATGCTATCGAAGCGATGCCGCTAAAGAAAGCAAACGAAATTACACTCAGGATTAATTCTTCCCGCAGTTACAGATGTTTAAATTGCCAGCTGCCTTGCTGAATTTATTAAGGCTAATACTGCTTGGCAGAAAATCAACGCTTCCAGAATTTACTTGCCCCAAAACTCAGGGAAAGAGCCTTGTCTATCCCTCCTCTGTTTGGCTACAGATGTGATGCTGCGCATCTCGTAACAGGAGGCTACAGCTTGCCACAGTTTGGTGGAACTTGGCCATTGCTGTCTGGCACAATTGTTAGAATATTGATTATTGAGGAAAATGATTCTGTTTCTACTATGGAATGTTTACTTGCGTAGCAGCGTAGAGAATAACAAGATTTATTTGCAGAGTTGCAATCCCTGAGGTATGGTGTAAATGTGATTGCAAGCACGTGTAAATATATTTATGCTATGCTGTCAGGATTTTAGCACCAAAAATCTTATTTCCTTGACTGTGAAAATAAGTGTTTTGGAAGAGAAATAAATCATTAATTTCCACTCTTGACTCAATAGTCAAAATATGCAGGATATTGGCCTAAAAGACAACTGACCCACTGTCATTTGACACAGCAATGCAATGGGATGTCTCAAATGATACTTCGTAGAAATATCTGATTTTGCCAAAATCAGTCTTTGAGAAGGGTGGAAATAAGACTTGTGACAGTTTAGGATTACACTTAAAGAGATACTTCTGAAGCAAAACTTTATGTTCAATTAATTCAACATGTTCAACTTATGTTGGACGTGGTTTTTCCAAAAAAAGGGCTCAAAAATTATGAGGGGTGTGTGGGGTGTTTCTTATTGTTTAGCATTTTAAGTTGACCAGAGATAGTAAAGTGGATGCATGTAGAATATTTCAGCGTTGTCAGATGAATTCTGGGAAAGCTTCTGAAAGGTGATATCTGTAGTGTCATTTCATCTACTACACATAGCCCAAAAATCTGAATTTAAGGGAGTTCTTTTTATGTATATAGTGTATGCAGCATATATTGGTGCCCTCTTTGCTGTACAGGTAAGGTTTCATTATGTTGAAGGTTCTATTGTCCTTGCATGGCATTGATTGCACCAACCACCACCTAAGGTTGTCTAATTAGTTCTGACAAAATAAGAGTTAATGTGACACCAGGGTTAACACTGAATTGATTCATGTTTTGGGACAGAGCACGTCTTTGGGAAAGCTAGGACTCACCTTGGCCAAAGTCATCTCCTCTTTGTGAATCCTTTTACCTGCCACATGAAACCTGCTTTACCCATGGAGATCTGAAGTTTGAAACGGGGACTTTCTTTCCAAAGTTCCTGCACGTTCCCACATCTGTCACCATGAGCAAAAGACACAGACAGTGCACTGGTATGTTTATAAATTTTAAGTTTCCCAAAACCAGCTGGTCTGACTTTCCTCAGCAACTCAAGTCAGAAGTCTCATAGCCTGCTTTGAGCCTAGGAACTGTGGAGATGTGATCTTTAAAAAGAAACCAAAAAAAAACCCCAAAAAACAAAAAACCCCAACAAAAGAACAGAACTCCCTTAAAACCTGAAAAACCCCCTGATACTGATTCAAGAATTTGCGAGAAAGAGAAGCATCTTTAAACAGTTATTTGTTGTGATTGATTGTGCTTGCATCTTGAGATTTGAGTCTTATTTCTCATCTACATTTATCTGGTTTGAACTCAAAACCTCGGCCATTGTTCATCCTTTTGTCTTTTAGACTGGAGATGACTTTGCTATTAAATTAAGTAACAGTAAACATAGAAGTTACCATAATCATCTCTGCTTCTAAATTTCTCTGAAAAGAAACATAAATTGAATTAATTTATCATCTTTTTAATGAATGTTTCTTTCCATGACTCTCTGAACCTCCTCCAATCGTTCATCATCCACCTTGAGGGCTCGGTGCCAAGTGACCAATATGTAGAATGATACAGGAAGCAGAGCACAAGAACCAGCACGTATAGAATGCAAATATGAGCAATAATTTAGTGTATATGTGTAACTGTCAGAGGCGCCATAGGTCAATTGAGCTTTGTGTAGGCTGAGCAGATATTCTGAGTCCTCCTCTGTGGAAGCATCTTCCTCTGCTGGCTGCAGAAGTGAGGTGTGCAGGAGTGTCCCAAGCTGAAGGCAGCCTGGTCAAAGGCTTTTGCTTGTGAAACCTGACCTTTTGGAGAACATACCCTCTGGTTGGGTCCGGGTTCACCAAACAATCCCAGTCACTGCGAGTCCTGTCTCCGTCTTCTCACTAGCTCTCCCCATCCTTTCTCCCTCTCCAGCTGCATTAGCAGCGTGCTGAAGCCTGTGCAAAAAAAAGTTGTTTAATGAACTGGCACAAGTGTCTGTGGGTGAAGTGAGAACGGATCCCTCTATTCCCAGCGAGTTTTATGGTGGCTGGAAAATGTTTGATCGCAACAATTCAATGTTTATGTGCATAATCCGGGTGTTACAGCCTAGCAACAGGATTGGTACAAGGGCAGAAGCTTGTTCAATTTTCAGGAGGATGATTTCTCATTGCCCAGCTCTGATTTTACATTTATTTGAATACAACAACAGACAATTAATTGCTGAATATCACTATTTCTCACTGGAATAAGATCACTCGATTATTATTGGTATTATTATTACTACTATTACCCTGTTCAGCAAAACTTTTCAATTAATTTCTTGTTTTCAAAGGATCAGTTGAACAAAGCAGGTGCTTAAATCTCACTGATTTCATAAATTTCAGTGGAATCTCAACACTTGGTACATGTTCTTCTCAACGGGATCACTTCCAGAAATCAGCTTTAAGTGCACATTCATTTTTTTTTTTGGTGCACACCACAGCCCAAATTACCTGCTGATGTAAATGAGTGGAAATTGTTAGGTTAAGCCCACTTATGCCAGCAGGAAATCTGGTCTGGGATTTGCTCTGAGGAGCAAATATATGTATACGTGGAGTTAATTTTACAAAGCTGGCCTAGCATTGCTGCCCAAGGGTAGGGAAGCAGAAATACCACAACAAGGGGAGAGATGCATTGTTACTTGATCATGCTTCTCTCAAAAAAATCCTCCAGAGGAAAGAGCATAAATTGAACAAATCCATGTATTTTGATAGGCTGTGCTTGTTTTAGCAGGGAAATAATCACACAGCTGATTTCGAGGTTTTGCATGTCAGGTAGCAAATACCACTGTTCAATTGTGTATAATCAACAGATAAGGCTGTTTGCTTGTAATTTTCTTCACATATTTCCAAGATGTTGTGCAAATAATAAGGATATTCTGTCATTATTTCACAACACAGAAACATACCCAAATTTACCAGAGTCAGTATTTGGGAAAACACTATTTGGCCAGCTCTAAAAATTGGTGTTATTATTTGAACAAAAATGTAGATTTTAGAAAATATGTACTGTGTCATAAGGCAGACATTTAGATTTTGTGCACTTTTAGAATCAGATAGACTGTATAGTTTTCCAGTTATGCAGCTTTGGCTGGAATATTCTTTTTTTTTTTTCTTTCTTTTTTATAGTTGATTCCTTCAAAGCACATGCCAACAAGCAAGGATTTTCTTTCTGGCTCGTCTGCCAATAAGCACATTGAACTATTTCCAAAAGAAAGGATCTGGATAAACAATTGTTCCATGGTAGCCACACAGTTGTAATATCAGCTGCAAATACTCCAAAGCAAGACTTTTGGCTGCCTCTTTAGGAGACCCATGTGGCCACATTGTGTTAGATTTTGGCCTTATATGCATCATGCATATATATTTTCAACCTCAGCCATCGCTGGGTACGTCTGGTGCGCGTACAAAAGAGAAAGGCTTCTGTCTTCAGCAGCATTTAATTTTTTTTTTACTTATACATTGTAAAATTTTATGAACCGGAGCTGTAGTACAACACTGCAGTGCGCAGCCCTTCGGTAGTGCTGCGATCGTTCAATTGAGCGACCTGCATGGGCATGATTCGATAGGTAATGGGCTGTGTCAGTTCAGCTCGACCGGGGGGATTTCATTGTTCTACCCACCTTGCTGCCAGCTGCTTAGTAGTGAGCAGAGCTCGAGGGGAGCCAGGACAGGAAATGAGCTCTCCAGTCTTTCCCTCATTATACCCTGCGGGTCAGTATTTTGGGAGGTAAGGGAGGTCTTTACCCTCCCCGCTCCGTGAAGTTCCAATTCTCGGGTTTGTGCAGGTTCTGTCTCCCAGACCAAAGGTGTTAGGAAGCTCATCATCTTATTTTGATTAGTGCTAATAGGATTTGTGACTGTAGAGCACCACGCAGCGAGTTGAGAGCCTATGCCAATGTGATTTTTTTAATTCTTTCTTCTATTGCTTTATGTATTACCTTCCACAAGCAGACAACAGAATTCATTCTGCGTAGTTGAAGGAATCAACATCAGCAGGGGGTGAGAAGGTGTCTTCATCAAATTAAAGCCATTTACTGTCACATGCATATGTAACCACTCCTCTGCACCATGAAATGTGTTAATGGATGCAGAGCCTGTCAGCTCTAGGCCATCAATTTAAATCAGGCCCAGGCTGGCAGAGATCAACAGTCTTTACTCTCTGTTGGGACGTGGTGTGGAACTAAATTGTCGGGTTTGTCCCACTGTGTGTTGCAGTGTGGGGCAAGCCACTGAGGGAAGTGCGGAGGGCTGGTTTGCTTGCTGCACGTGCCTTAATCGAGGTGAAAAGTTTGAAGCCTGATCCCAAACCATCTCTTGAAGGATGATTTCTTTCAGTGGACTTTAGAGCAGGTGCAAGAAATGCACCTGCAATCTGAGTAACCCTGTGAGTTGTATCTAGAGGGTGGCTCAGTCCTGATATCAGAAGGTAACCATTCATATTTCTCTGCCAAAAACACTGAGGCAATTGATGTGGAAGGTTATATCATCCTCAAAGCCCTGCTCTACTGATAAGAAACTTCCGTCCAGTGCTATCTTTTTGTTTTGTTTTTTCTTCATTAGTAATAAGACACTCACCCTTGAAACAAAATATTATTCAAGAATATTTTTAAAGTTTAATTAGCTGTAGGCATGTGTTCAATTCAAAGTAACTTATCATTTCTTGCTAGAAAATGAGGAAGTTCCAACCAATTATTAGACATTTCATAAGTTCCTACCTACATTGAACTACTCTTAAATTGTCTTTACATGCAGGAAAATAAATTGAAGCTAAAAAATATCCCAAAGCTTTGTCATTTCAAAGACTGGTCTTCCATGTCGGTTGTGATGCGCTGCCACTATTCAAGAGGCAGATTAGGCAATCATCTTAATAAATGTGTATCAGATGGGTGCAGAAATACCACATGCTGCTGGGACATCCTTCACTAAGCAAAGTATTTGTTGTTACCATTAAGAAGGATATAAGTCGATAGAGTACCTGCACAGAAGGTGCTGTATATTGTTGTTCTGAGAAAATTTGGAGTAATTGCCTTTATTATTAGAATGGATGGCTCCTTCTATATCTGAATGCTCATTTCTCCTCTGCCTTTCTCATTCCCAGTAGTAAATGCAATCTGATTTATAGATGGATATAAACATTGCAAAATTACATGGCCATCCAGGATATATTTACTGTGAAAAGGTGCAAGCGATGGTGAAGGGGGAGGAAATTTGCCCTGTGGTTTTTGTTTTGTTGGGGTGGGGGTTTTTTTGACATGTGCTTCTTTATACATATGTCAAGTAACTGGGTGGGTTATGGGAGGAGCTGAGCAAGCTTTCAGGGTATCCCTTACCTAACATTTCACCCCTCTTTGGGAAGTAAGCTGACATTAGCAGGCTCTAGAGTTCAAAGGTATCCTTCATTTTTCCATCTCTTTCTAACTTCCAAATATGAAGCTTTGAAATCTGAGTGTTCTCCCATCTCCCTGACTTGGCTTTGCAGACAGAGCTCCAGCTGAGTTGTGGGCTTGTCCTTGATGAATGAAGGGCCAGGAGTTGTAGCACGTGCAGTAGAAAGCCCTCTAGTCACTGCCATGGCTTTGCTGCATATATAGACACAGTCATCACATGAAAAAGCCATTTTTAATAAAGAGCTGAAGTTGGATTACAAAATGGACATCCTAACTTTATTATAAAACTGCCCTGTGTGTTCTCTCTAGTAAAGTTTAAATTAATAGTTTCTGGGAAACTGAGTTGCCTTTCAGCAAATCTGTCTTATTGGGTTTTGTGCATATGTGTGTATATATATATCTTCTCCTACATGTTTAACTTATTCAAGTTTGCCTTTTAAAACAAGTGATGACAATCTTCCGTTTTGCATAAATTCTTTCTGGACAGAAACCCTACTCAGAAATGGAAACTGTCTGCATTCAATCTTGTTCTATGTAAGCTAAGAAAGAACACCCCATTGTGATCTGCAATTACTGCCTACAGTGATTATAGTCCCCCTACTATTTTGCTTTTAAAAGAGCTGGTTAAAAATGTTTTTTTCTCTTCAGTTTTTCTCTACTTATTCTGCTACTAATTCTCCCGGTAGCTATTACTGTTGTGCTAGGGAGGAAATGAAATCATGATGAGATGTTTCGGCTGCTGCAGTGATCAATTTTTAACTCGGTTTTTAACTCCTACCTATTGCTTGTTGAAGTTTACATTTGATGTCTGGTGTGCTTGTGTGAGGCTTCTGTGGTCATGTAGCATTTGGGGCATACTTTGGTTAGCTGCTGTGACTGGCTCATCTGGTTGATGAAAAGCTTATGGAATGGATATGTGAGTAAAAGTTTGCTTTTATTCCAAGAGGGTGTCCGATAAGTGATTAGGGGCTAGGAATCCTTATATAAGGATTTTTATCTGTTTCCCCTCTGTTTCACCTTTTCCAGCACTCTTCATATCAGAGTCTGAGCTCGTGTGGTTAGGCAGTGAACCAACTACCTAAGGTTTTAGGATTTGGAATGAATTTCAGTTCTGGTGTGTATTTGGTTTCTGTGGCCAGGTTTTTGGTAGTCGGGAGGGGCTACAGGGGTGGCTTCTATTAGAAGCTTCCAGAAGCATCCCTTGTGTCTAGTGGAGCCAAGGCCAGTTGGGAGAGAGTGGCTTTAGTGGGTACCTGGTGGCCAGCCAGGATCAACCCACTACAGGGTTATACCCACTTGCACCCAAAGAGACTTCTTATCAAGTGACTTTTTATTTATTTGCAGAAATTCAGCATTGCTCAAGGTTTTAATACGACACTAATGTTTGGCTGACCCAAGTAAGAATAGTGTGTTCATTTTGACTCCTGGGGCCTCAGACCGAGACCTCCATTTCCCCTCTCTCCATGTCCACATGTTTATGGCAGCTGGATCCATCTCCTGTGAAAGACACTCATCTTCACAGTTCTTCTGACAAAATTGTTGGGGGGGGAAAGGGTTATTGCCTCTTCCCTGCTGTGTGTGGTTTGGAGATCAGAACAGCTTTGCAGGTTTATTTCTGGATTTGCTGAGAAGTCACTGGTCTTTCCAAGAAACACTAATGGCTGAGAGTGCCTTATTTCAGATAATAGAAGAAATATGGAGCATAACATTGAGAGCCCACAGGTGCACTGGGCTAGGTCACTGAAAACAATAATATTGCTGTCATGAATCAGCATCAGATTCATCCCTCAGCCACAGTGCATGTTATTGATAGTGCTTGCTCTCTCTTTGCATCTTCCCTCCCTCCTCCTATCTGTTCACCTCACATGAAGTAGCTGTAGGACTGACAATGAGAAATACATTACCATATATCATCTCTGAGCTCTGATCATAAAACACTCGCACAGAGCAAGTGTAGAGGGCTGAAATTTTCCTTGTAATTCGATTTGAATTTTTTTTTTAGTGTCTGTTAAATCCCTGAATTGCTTCCAATCTGTCTAAACTCCAGTGTGTCTCTCGACTTGAAATACTTTATTGACAGCTTTGTGCAGCAGTGTAACTCAGTATAACTCAGCTACTGGAATGGGTTCAGCAGACAGCCACCCAATGGCTGGAGCAATTCTCCTCTTGGTCTTATTAAGGACAGAGATGATTTTGGGGTGCATACAGTGGCAGCCTTCTCCTACCTGTCTGGAGACTATGGGGAAGATGGAGCCAAACATGGTGGAGAGATGAGAGGCAACGGACTCAGCTTGAAACAAGAAGTTCACATAGGCTATAAGGAGAAATTTTTCCCAGGAGGACAAAGAGGTGTTGGAGCAGTTTCCCAAAGCACTCGTGCAGTCTCCAGATCAAGAGTAATAAAGCCCTGAGCCACCTGGTCTGACCATGGTCTCAGCAGGAGACTGGACTAGAAATATCCAGTCGGAATTATCTTATAAATACTTTCTACTCACAGAAAATGGAAGCAGATTTATACAGCCAACCTTGGTTAAAACAATGAGATCTGGAATTAACTGATGGCTGTTAACTAGGACATAGAGCTTTATTGTTTAAGTTGCTTTTTCTGACATTGTTCGCTCCCAATTGCAACAAGCAATTGCAATGGCGTTGAAATAGGAAAAAAAACTTCTGTGGGAAGCGCCTGCTTGACAGACCAAGTAATATCTTTCCTGGTCTGTGGTCCCTGCAAATGTTCTGTGTCGCTTATGACCTTTCCTCCAGTGCTTCTGTTTTCACCTCGTGCACCTCGCTCTGTGCCTTTGACACTTGAAGAATGGGACTTGCTTGTTTGAGCTTAATGCAGTCCAGCCAGGATCTCTTCTCTGTGGAGTGCGAGTCACACAAGGGTGGCAAGGATGCAGCACAACAACTTGACAGACTCTCACCTTTGAGGACCTCGCTCCTCCAAGATTTTTTTCTTTTTAATTGCTAACAAGGCGGTTAAAATGATATTAATCAAGAGCAGAGGAGAAAAATGTGAATCTCGTGTAATGCTCATTACAGGTTCTCCAGTGGAGATGAGGAGAGGGATGCTGGCTGAATAATGGATGCTTTAGACCAGGATTCACTTGTGCGTGGAGCTTGTAGATAAAACGTTTTTAAAATGGGAAACGCTTCAAAAGCTGTCTGTGTTCTCTCTGAAACCCAGCTTTCCTCTGCTTAACTAGTCGAGCTATAGGGGAACAGTGCTAGTAACTCAATATTGAAATAGTATAACTTAATTTTAATGATAAGTCACAAAATAGCATTTGCAAAGAAAATCTACTGAATCCTGTGCCATTAAGGGTTGCTAATGACTTTTAACTCTTCAAAGAGGAAAAATGCAGTGTGCAAAAGTGTATTCCATGTTCAAAATAAAATAAGGAAGAAAACTTTATGTAATAGATAGCTGTGTATTATTTTCCATGAAAGTAATCACTTGCTCAAACATACCTAGAGCTTAAAGGCTTACTAATGTATTCATCCTTGGGAGGATGGGCCTTTGCATAGATATACAAATTCTGAATTGCATTACTGATATAGAATACGTTTTTGGTTAAACTCTTTCATAAAAAAACACATGTTCAGAAGAGAGAGGAAATACCAAAGCCGGTTCATCTGGTACCCATGTTTAATGCAGCCAATCAAAACATATTTAACATTTATAAGCACTTTTAATAGAATTTGTTGTTGCCTCTCAATCTGAATTCATCTAAAAAGACTATTTGGAGAAAATGTCTTCACAGGAAAGTTTTCTAAAGTATTTAACAACAGTTGCGTTCAACAGGAGGGAACAGCGTACTTTTATTTTTATGGCAACCTCATTCAGGCCTGAGGTTTTTTAAGTGCTCCCACATAAAATCTGTTATTTAACAGCACCAAAGCAGGCACTAATATTAGCAGGATTACAGGCGGTGTCCCCTTTTGCAGGAGAAATGTGGGCTGGGTTTTTATTGTGTCATCTGGCTGATTTTACTCCCTGGCTTGTTTTGGAAGAGCTCATTGGTTACCAAGAGACTGTTTGATATCTTGCTTTTATCACCCAGTCATAATTCATCTGAAAGAAGATTTCATTGTCACAGTGGTTGAAGTGATTGTTAATGGAGAACCTCTCCCTGGGCCAACACTGAGACCGGTGGGAACATTGATTTCTGCTGCCTCTACGGTTTGTTCCTGTGGGTGCATCTTAGGAAATGTCAATAAAGAGCATTTGCAAAGAAAATCTACTGGATCCTGTGCCATTAAAGGTTGCTAACGACCCTTAACTCTTCAGAGATGAAAAATGCTGCGTGCAAAAGTGTATTCCATGTTCAAAATAAAGAATTCTCTCTCAACAACTTCAATTCAAAGCTTTAAGAAGAGGACTGGATCCGTGCCCTGGTCACTGCTTCTGTGAAGAAGGCTTTGGGACAATCTGGTTGTAAGAAACACAACCCGGAATTAAAACATAGACTCTGAAAGCACATCTGGCCCTGCTGCCCATTTGCTTCAACATTCTTGAGTTAGAAATGGTGACATTCTAGCTGTCTGAAAATTAAGCTCATAGGGTTTAATAAAATACTGCCAGATTTGGGTATTGGAGGCAGCACAACAACTTTTACATCTCTGAACTGCTGTGTCATTGTCTTGCCCTGGTCAGGCTTGCATCCTGCTGGAAGACATGATGGGAAGACATTCATCTTGAATGTTCTTTGGAAATATGGGATCAGGGAACAGTTGTCTTCTAAGCCACAGAAACATGACAGGCACCATTAGAAGGGCATCAGCTACGCCTTCAACTTTTCCAGCACTTAGAAAACTTTGAAACCGACCTTAATTTCTAAATGGTGTAGCATGAAAGTGGAAAATGGTTTCATCACTGCTTTGGGTTTTGCTGATTGCCTGTCAGTGATTTTTGCTGCTGTTTTGATGTCTGAATATTAAAGCTGTCATGAGAGAGGCACATGGTGTCTTATCTACTTAGCTGTTCTTGAATGCTGATCTGAGTATTTGTAATGGCAAGGAGCCAAAACTTTCAGATTTGATTTGGTCTTTGCTTTCTTCTTGCTGCAAACAAGTAGGTGGCTCTGATGAAGTGTCATGTTTTTAAAACCTGAGTTGGCAGCCGAAGAATAAGGTCCTAGGCATGCACTTTATATCTATATCTGTCATATCTATGAATAAAATTCAACCTGTTATCTTCATGGGGTAAATTCAACCAAGGCAACCTGAACATATGACTTGGGACTGGAAGCTGCTGTCATTTAGCATTGGCTATTCCTGCAGGCTTCTAGAAAAGCTGTAAGCTTCCTGCCACAGGTAAAACCCAGACATACCGGCAAGAGCACGTTATATATCTAAACACCCTGTGGAAGGCTGGCATTGGAATAAAGTGGTTTGATAGCCACCCTTTCCTTTTCCTTCTGGCTTGCCTCCCTCCAGACAAAAGTTAGTGGCAAGGCTTGTAATGGAAATAGGGCCAGAATTTTGTCATGGCTTTCAGACACATGCTCATGCTATAGAGTTTCAAGAAAAAAAAAATAAATCTAAACCTTCTCGTTTTCTACATGAATTTTTACCTTCTGGAATGTTCCGATTTAGCTTTTGCAGAAATCCTTGTTCAGCAGGAGAAAAAGCAGTCTAGTCTCTGTCTGCTGCTTCAATTTCTGCAAGAATTTAGTGCTTTTAAGCATGTATTGCCTTTGACCTTATGTTTTATAGATATTTTTCATGTGAAATTCCTGTTCTTTAGCCCCTACTCCCACCCCAAATGACAGATTCTAGAGTCTGTAGCAATCCAGCAAAAGATCACATGCTCACAGAATTCATGTTCTGAATTCCAGCTGTGGCCATGTCAGGAAGGCTTTAAAACACTCCCTTAGTAAGACATGATGTCTTTAAACCTTAGGTTAGTCAGCTGTGCTTCAGAGAACAGTTGCATATTATTAAATGATTTCGTGGAATCAATCTTGTGTGGAAAAGGGGAGAGAGATCGGTTAAATTTTGCAGAAGTAGTTGATCTCTTTAAAAAGTCACCCAAAGGAGGGGTGGAGTGGACCAGGAGCTGTATATGCTGCTGAGTCTGTGGTTGCTTTGAAGTAGCTGGAGTTGCAGCGCTTGTTATAACTCACTAGCTAATTTCTGCTCTAAAAATCCATTTCAACATCAAGGCTACTCCGCTTCCATGTGAGAATAAAACTTATTTCGGTGCCCTGAAAGTGTTTTCCACTGTCAGTGTGAGATTCTTCCCATTTCTGTGATGTGACCAACTCACACATCCCCTTTGTTGCATTTTCTCTCATAAAACCCATGTAAACAGGGATCACCCAGTCCAACCTTTATCCCTGAACAGGACCATCCCCAGGGGTCACCCCCTGTGCCCCAGAGTATCATCCAAACCCTCCTGGAGCTCTGGCAGCCTTGGGGCCGTGCCCACTGCCCTGGGGAGCCTGGGCAGTGCCCACCACCCTCTGGGGGAAGAACCTTTTCCTGAGATCCAACCTGACCCTGCCCTGGCACAGCTCCATCCATTCCCTGGGTGCTGTCCCTGGTCCCCACAGAGCAGAGATCAGAGCCTGCCCCTCCCCAGGGAGTTGTCCCTGCAATGAGGTCTCCCCTCAGTCTCCTCTTCTCCAGCTGGACACACCAAGTGCCCTCAGTGTCCTCACACGCTTCCCCTCCAGACCCTTCCCCATCCTCACGTCCCTCCTTTGGACACTCTAATGGCTCAGCATCTTTCTTGCATTGTGATGCCCCAAGCTGCCCTAATATTGCATGTGGGGCCACCCCAGTGCAGAGTAGAATAGCACAATCCCCTCCCTCCCCTGGCTGGTGGTGTCCCCCAGGACTTCCTTTCTTCTTTTTTTCAGAGCCGGGTAAGCGCAGCCAAGATTTCCTTCATTTGGGTGGTGCTTTTGGGTACGCTTCACTCCGTGACACGTATCTGCAAAATCTGAGAACAACTTGGGGTGTATTTTTTTGGGTTGTTTTTTTTGTTTTGTTTTGGCTTCCTGACATTCCAGGCACAGTTTTTGGCAGAGGGTGCCGCAGAAGAGCTTTCAGAGCAGACAGACCATCTGTAGGAATGGGACTTAGATGCTGAGGCAGGAGTGGGCAGAGAGATTTTAATATAATGCTCATTTTCTCAAGACTAAATCAGCAGCTGTCTCTACTTTTGGAGCTTGTGTGACGACTTGGAGAATCTCACTTTTTTTTTTTTTTTGCTTCCTGTGTATGCTTTCTAAGATGTGCACATGGAAGTTGTTTTGCTTCCTAGTTTGATGAATTTGTACCTCTGTAAATCATGGCTTCCCTTTCGGAAGGCCTGAGGGTAATATAAAAGATACCAAGTTATTCTAAATGAAAGAAAATTAACTCAAATCTCACCAAATCAGTGGTGGATCTGGTGCGTGCAGGTGGGAAATGTGCATTTGCATGTCTTGATTGTATGAAAACATTAATAATGTTTCCAAGAGTGCTAAGAACGAACACTGATGTTAAAAACTAGGATTTTTGTGTGGCAAGTGCACCATGTTCATTGTTCTTCAAATTGTGAACTTTTCTGGGTTTTATAGGCCCCACTGGCACCTAATTTTTAGATTTTTAGTGGATTGTTGACTTACAGGTGAGTTTATTTTTCACTCTCTATTAAGTGTGGTGCACACTCTTTGTTCAGTGTCCTCTTTCTTTATTTTCCCCCTTTTTTTTAATGTTTAATATTCATGCACGCACAGAGTAGCTGCTCGTTTTAATACTTCTCGTCCGTTTGTCGTCTTGTAGCAGTCGCTTGTTCAGCAGAGCTGGAAAGTGTGTTGGGGAGAGACATGACACGCTGACACTGTGGTTTGGTCCCTGCAGGGCTGTGTGATGGAAGGACAGTGCATGCTGCTTGCATTGGGACAGTGCCAGGAGCAGAGCATCCTTTCTTATATCGATTAGCAAGGGGAATAGTCCGATAAGAGCCCTCTTTCAGACACTTGCTTTCTCCTTTGAGATGGGATTTGTTTTACATGATCACTGACTACTTGAAATCTACCAAAGACACAGTATTTTACCACCTGTTGGCTTTAAGGTCAGTGCTTTTGCCTTGGCTGTATGAACTTGAGAACAGCTTGGCTGGATTTCTGACTCCTGGACCTTTGCTTTGTCTCATGTTTACAGACAGAAGTGAAGATCTTTGCTCTGCAAAGCCTTCCCCAGTGAGATGAGGCAAGTGCATTACCTGTAAAGACTTAAAAATTCACTTGGCAGTGCATTTTTCTGTCCAGGTCATTCAGAGGAGAGACTGCTTAGAATGTAGTGCCACCCGCCCTGGGATTTCTCTGGGATACTAAGCATGTTTTATAGAGCTTGTCTTTGAACCACGGGTGTTTGGTACGTGGCCTGTGTTATGGCAGGTCAGAGCCAGAGGGATTTCTCAGTCTTCTGCTGCCGAGAATTAATGGCATAATCCCTGCTCTTTAAGAAGGGGGAATTTACAGTCTTGTCAAGGCAGGGGACGTGGAAGATGATTGCCTCTGTAAGAGCGTGCTGTGCTAAGAGTGGGATAAAGAGGAATTCGGGTGCATGACTGAGTGTTTTGCCTGCCAGTGATACCTGGGCTTCATAAGACTGAGGGGTCTTTCCCTTCGGAACAGCACCAAGCCCTCGCTGAAACAGAAAGTGGCTTATTTTTCTTTTAGAGGTTGCTACCACTATATTCTGTTAATTCTATATTGACCATAGAGGACTTGCACGACCATGTTATCCCCAAGGTCTGGTCAGACTTTCCAAAAATGCCTGTACCAACCTGCAGAGCAATCCTGCTCTCTCTCTCTCTGTAGTTCCCTCCAGGGGTGCAGATAGGAGCCCTACACCTTCTCAGGGAGCTTTAGGTGAGTGTCAGTCTTCAAGAGTATCTAAATAGATTTTGATTTTAAAATACAGAGTTCTGCTGGGAGTGTGATCTGTTGAGAGGGCAATTAGAGATCAGAGCTGGTGGTAACTTATGGCCTAATGCTGACTTTATTTTTGGTCAGTGGGATATGACTGTATCATGAGTACGGATTCCTGCTGACAGTGAAAACCTTCTGTTTTGTAGTCCTGTCGCTCCATTTTAGCTCTCCATCTAACCCAGTGGAAAGCCTATATTCTTTGTTTCTGGGAGTGGCTTTTTCAGTTCCTTTCATGTAACTAGACTTTTGCTGCAGTGTGAAACTGCTGGTGTAAACTAAAATTATGGCCCCATTCTAAACCTTTGGTTTAGACTTCATATCACAAAATCTTTGCAGAGTTGCATAGGGAGCGTTTATCTTCTGTGAGTTGTGTTTTCATATGGATATAGTTATTTAGTCCAAATTAGCCTAGCGTTTGGAGCTGTGTGTTTAGGCATTCAGTAGTTATAACACTTGCACAATACTCGTATTCCAAAGTCAAAAAATAGTGGAACTTTCCATGATCAAAATAACTTTTCTGATTTTTTCATCTGAGTTGAGGGCCTTGCATAAGAATAACCCGCTTGAATACATAGTTCTACCTTTATGCTTTCCTGTTTTTAGTAGATGAAATCAAAGACTAAAAGATCTACTGACTTTTTAATGGTGTTTGTCTTAAAGGATTGAAAACCACAACACTGCTCTGCAAAAAACGGCGAGCCTGAGACTTGTTACCGCCTTGTCTTCTGATTTTCAAGCCTTTAGGGCTAAAAATGTTTTCATACTGAAACTGAGATTCCTGCACAGCTCTGTGGTCTGTACATGAGCAGAAAGAGAAATGCTGAATGTTGTGAGTCCTCCAATGAGTGCCTGAGTTGGTGTTCTGTGCAGTGCAGATCGTCCATGCCAGCCTATTTAGCCCGAGGGTCAAACATACTGTTTCAAAAAGGACACAGGGCTCTCAACCAACACCTCATGGCCAGCTGGCTGCCCTGGTATGCTCCCTGGGCTTGATCTTTCTCCTGTTCATGTCACCAGAAGAATTCCCAGTGACTTGAAGAGGTGTGAGATCAACCCCCTTATGTGGAATTCTTTCTGACTCTTGTGCAGAGTTTAGCTGGAACAGGGGAGTGTATCGAACCACTTGGATGTTTGAAAAGGATTTTTGTTGGGGTTTGTCAGTTTGGGTTTTTATTTTTTCTTTATTCCAACAACCGTGGTTAAGCAGGAATTCTTAGAGTCAAATACATCAAAAGGGATTAATTTCCCTTTTGAGGGTGGAATACAAGAGATCTGCTCTGAATGAATTATCCCTTGTCATAAGAGGGGCAAAAGTGTAGCACAGGCCACTGTTCTGAAGTTAGAAGGTTTCCTGCAAGCTCTTGTAAAATGTCCCTGGGGAAACAGCCCATCCTGGTGTGATGGTACATAAACCTGTGTGTTGGTTACGCAAACCATCAGTGGTGGCAGGAGCAATAGATTAAAGGAGTTATTCAGTTATAATTCAGTCTAAGTAATAGTAAGAGAAATATTTTACTGCCAGTAACTGTGGTCTAATCCTGTGAGAAGATCCTACCTGGATGGTTATACAAGGCGGGAGATGATGAAGCACATTTGCAGCACAAAACCCCGCAGGCTTTAATGTACATTGCCTTGGAAGTTTTCTTCCACCTCTAAAACTGCCACATACATTCCAAATTCTGCTGCCCCTGCTTAAGTTCAGGTGACCTTTGTTGTTGAAGTTTGAAATTCTTACAGGCTACATAGGGAGTGGAGCTCAGCTTTTGATAAGGGATAGAAGATCCAATTCTATAACTGCTTTTGTGATAATTGTTGGCATCTTCTCCCTGTCTAGGTGAAGACTACAGTAACTTTATTCTTGCATTTTATTGCGTAAGTCTTTGTGCCCTGAATTTCCTCCACATTCACCTGTTTCCTGGCAGCATTTATATTTCTTTCTAGGAGTGTTTCTTAAACCCTCCCATAACACTCATATATTTTTTGAGAGAGAATAGAATTTCTTAATGCTTATGTTAATTAAATAACTGGCCAGTGGTTCTGCATGACAATGAAGCTCAAGTCCTGATGTGGTTGCTTTCAAATGCCAGTGCCTGCTGCTGTGGCTTGTATAGTCAAACAATTTCTTGACACACAAAAATCCTTCTGGGATGCAGTGAACTTTACTATTGTAAATTGAAAAGGTTTTAGATTTGCATGGAAAGCTGTTTAAAACCTTTCCTATTCCAGAAGTGTTTGGAGACTAAAACAGCAAAAGGAATCTGGGTTAAGGTAACTTAAACTGGACCAAATCCCTTCTTCACCTTATTTAGGATTTTGATGAGTGGAAGGAAGAATGTGCTCTGTAATATTCAGAAACATCTCATTTATGGCAAGATTTGGTTCAATTAAACTTCTGGCTTGTGGGTTGGCATCAGAGAACATGACACTGCACTTCATTCATCTGTAAATGGATGAACTGAAAACATTTCACAGGAAGGTTTAGAATTGTAGGTGAGGGAGAGTAGAGGACTAGGAAAAGATGTCAATATAAGATCCCCAAGAAGTGTCCTTTGAGAGGTTGTCTGTGCAGTTTGCTGGGCTTGTACATTCAGCCTGGTGTCCCTGACTGCGTCATGTTGCCATCTACACTTAAATTGCCTAAGGAGGAGCACTGCTAAGCCTGAGCCTAACTCCTGAGCCAAGCTCTTGCCTGCTTTTGGCCATGGAGCTTCTTCCCATGGGGGTGTTTGAGTCGTGGGTAGCAGGGTGAGCATTTTCCCTGGCGGTTTGACAGCTCCCTGCATCCCTGCATCCTGCTCTCTCTGAGCAGTTACTCCTCCCTCCTCCATACATTCTGCTTCCAAGTATTTTTGGTTTTTTTTACTGATACACCGCTTTCCTCACGCCGTTGCATGTTGCCAACAAGCAGCTAGCTGCAAAGGAAAGCATATGGAAAGCCCTGTGCGCACAGGGGGAATCATCTGCACGGCTTTAACAACATGCCCTGCCACGAAGATCTGGGGAGGTGGCTGTTTTTACTGGGGGGGGTGATCAGCTTTGGCTCCAGTGCCAGGAATAAGTGACATTCTCCGAGCAGGGAGCAGGGTCCTAGCATGCAGACACCCTTGGTTTAGCTCAGCTCAGCAAAAATGCCTGCCTACAGTTCACAAATCAGCAAGCTTGTTGCATTAGGCTTTGAAGGAATTAGAAGAATTTCTAAATTCTTTCAGTGTCGCAGCCCACTCTACTTAATGTGTTTTAGTAAATATTCAGCTGATCTATCTCGATACACAATCCAGGTGATCGCTGTACGTGCAGGAGTTAGAAAACTTAGGAGTGGTTCAAAGTACTGATACCTATATTTAGTTTATTTTTTAGGTGGGAGATAAATACCTGACTCATGGCAATCCCAGTTTTAGAAAGCCACGCATTCTGCAGGGTGCACTGGGCTGTTTAAATCAAAATCAATCCCTTTGTTGTCGAACTTAGTGAGTTTCAGATTTATTTCCTCCTTCTCTTCTCCTTCAACTAACATGGTCATTTAGAGATACACAGCAAGTGATGAAAATGCGATTCATTTCAACTAAGTGCCAGCTGGGTTTTATTTGTTATTTTCCCATGTTTGTTTATCAGTCTGGGAGTTTTTTGTTTGTTTCACTTTCCAATTGGAATTAGGATGTCCCAGATGTGACTTTTGCATAATAGCTTCGAAAATGTCTTTTCCATGCCTATATCAGTACAAAGTATTGCTTAGCTATGCCTCTATTTTTAATTAAAATGGAATTAAATAACCTTGGAAATTCTATTTCTAGTTTACCTCCGGCTACTAAGCTTGCTGAAAATTTAGGTAAATGTAGCTCTGGGAAACACAGGTGCTGTGTCTGCAAGATCAGTATACTTAAAACTGTCCGAGGCTGAATGGTCATTTTTTTGCAAAAGATCTATTAATTTTTTGTTTCTTCTTGTTATGTTGATAAACAGATGGTAGAAAAAGCTCCAGCTTGCAATGCCTTTTTTTTATAATGATGGAGAGTGAGCTAAACTCACCAAATGATGGTTAATCAATGACTATTTTGTAGCCAAGTTCCCTGGGTTTGCTCCACAAACTTGGAGGAGATGATGCCTATTGAACTGTTCATAAAGGAAAACTTTTTAACTGGACAATTTAATGGATAGAATTGTTTTTTCAAATCCACCTTCAGCTAGACCTTCACTAATGGCATGGTGGCACCTCCAACCATCTTCCCTGTAGTTTGTGTCACCTCCCTGTTTTACTTTGGAGTTTCAGAGTGAAAAAGGCTTTCCTCTGGATTTGAAATTTATTTCGGACTTAATGCTTTGGCAGAGGTTGTATTGGGAAGGAAGCCCAAATAAATTTACAACTTAATGTTTCTAATGTGTTTTTAAATAAAATGTCATGTCCTCCATAGAAGTGGAAACATGAGATGCTCTTAAGCTTTGTACCTGCAGAAACTCAGTTGATTGGGAGTGTGGGGAGGGGGTGGGAATGCAAAAATGGAGCGATGCAAAAAGGGAACAAAAGAAAACCTCTAATGTGCCAGTCGCGATGGGAACGTGTACTTAGCAGCTCAAAGAAGAGACAGCTTAACGTGTCAAGCTGCTTTTCAATGCAAAGTTCAGCCATTAGGGACAGTTGACAAAAATGGGTAAAACCCAATTACACCACAGAAAATGGAGAAGTCATATTTGGCTGGCACCGAGAGCTTCGTGGAGGTCAGTGCTCTGACCTTTTCTGTATCCAGCCAACATCAACAACCCAGATGCGGGAAACGAGCTAATTGAATTTGCTGATGCCACAAAATCAAAAATTGAGGTCACTGCTGAGCAGCAGGTAAAATTCAAAACTGATTTAGGTCTGCTGTTTAAGGGGTCTCAAAGAAAGCAAATGAAATTGTGTGTCTACAAGTGGAATGCAACACGCATTTGGCTTCGAAACAAATTCATGAATACGAATTAATGGGATTGAACAAGAGTGGGAGAAAATTGAAAATGACTTTGAAGTAATAGCTCGTGCACAGGGCTGTCAGGCCTTGGAATGTCAAAGGGAAGATCCCTTAAGCTTCTTTAGCATTTAAATAAGAGCCTCAAGGCAATGAGTATATTTATTTATATTTGTTATTCTTTATTTATTTAAATATTACTGGAGGGAAAGGAAAACCTCATCAGGGAGCTCCGTGGAGGACAGTTCCTCCTTGGAGACACTCGTGGAGGGATGGAGTGATGGAGTGGTTTATTCTCCATTAAAAAGATCCTAAACCATGGGGAATGATTGCTTTAATTGAAGCCATCATCCTTCTGCTCCTAGAGAAGCCACAGATTTTCAGTAATTTGCTAGGAACAGTCATCTTCCCATCTCTGAAAAAATATTCTGCTTCTCGGAGACCTGAATGCTGCAGCGTGCCTGGTTTTATGCACCTAAGGTTTCCTCTGGCCACATTTGGTTGTACAGTGTCACAGCAAAGCAGAGCTCTCGAGTTTCGGTCTAAACAAGAGAAAATAACATTTCTCTGCTCTTACTGCACCCTGACAAGGACCTGCTTAGGTCAGAGCATGGCATGACATGGCACTTTTATGTGGTAGCTGTTGAAGCCTCTGTCACGCTCAACAGCAAGCTATAATAATGTCCTTGTATGTTATTTTGGGGGGATTTTTTTTGAGGGGTGTCGATGCCTTTTTGTGTGTCGGTGGGTTTTTTTGTTGGTTGGTTTTGGGCGAGTTTTTGTTTTGTTTTGGGTTTTTTTGGTAGGAATGTGCTACAGCTTATAAAACTCACAAAACTTCTTTGGTTGCTTATCATGGGCCTTGCTCCCCGGGTACCCCACCAGCACCGTTTGCCATTGAACTCATCTTCATGTTAAAAGTAATTTCGATTTTTGCCCCTGCTGCTTCAGTTGGAAAGTTATACCAGGATAACATCATTCTAGAAGTTGTCTTCAAGTGCTGGTGTAATTCTGGCAGTGTGTTCTGTTGTTAGAAATGCCTCAAGCTAATCTATTAGATTAAACATTTATTTCCTATTCTCCTTTCTGTTTGCTTGTCCAGTGATATTTGCTTTGATACCTTTATGATCACAGCAGATACAAACCACCCCTTTAACCTTCATGCTGTGGGGGTAAATGAGACATTAAATCTCCTTTCCATTCTGTTTCTTTGCACCTTTCTGGGTTTTTTTCTGGGAATATGAGTGGTTGGGTGACTGGAACTTGAGGCACTGCTGCAGGTGAGCTTCCCCAGGGCTTTGTGCAATAGGCAGCTCCTTTTCCCATCTCTGAGATGACCATGAGATAGATGACAAGATCTCACTTGTCTTTCATCACTGCAACAGATCAAATGGCATGGGAACAGCTCTGAGATGCTGTTTTGTGGGTCCTCAACCAGAGTGTGTTCCATCTGATGAGTCGCTTTGCTGAAGTTTGTGGTGACATTGTGACCTTACGCTTTGATGAAACTAAATCTCTTTCAATCCTTGTGGTGATCCTGCCTGTTGTGTGCAATGTTCTCTGCTGGTCACACTTGCAGCCTCATGTCACAAAATGCTTCTTATTTGGGTGCGCAGCTTGCAGATTAGTGGAAAAATTATAAAATACTATCTCTGCATCTCTTCGTCTCATGATCACCTCTTATTACTCCTGGGGTGTCTGAGCTTCCCGTTGTTCTGGGGCAGATTAGCATCTGTGAACTGTGCTTACCCATTGTACTGGAGAGGAGGGGGATGCAGGTAAAAGTCAAATATCACAGAGCTTTAAGGAAGGAGGGAATTGATACCTGTCATAGTCTCGAGTATCTGCCAGCAATGCACTTTGCAAACTGTCAGATTATGCACAAACCATCAAAGATTAGGTGCTGCTGTGGAAGTTAGTTGGAAATTTTCAGCGTTGTTGTTTCTCTGCAGCGCTTCAGAAGGGTTTCACCTGGAGGTTTTAGCAGCAGAAACATCACCAGCTGTACATGGTGCTCCTCACACCCCCAAATTCTTTTCACCTGAGCAGTTCAGGTTGAGATTGTGTATGGAATGTTCACCTCTTGCCACAGTGAATTGAACCAAATGTTTGTGTTGCTGATGAACAGCTCAGGCGTGGCTGTTTTGGAATAAATTCTGCAGATCAAGGACATACAGAATAAGAAAGAGGCTCTCCAACTGTGGTAGTTCATTAGCCCTTTGGGATATGGTAGGGCTGTCAGTAATTACCTGTGGAAAGCACAAATGATTGGAGCTACTGCTCTGAAGTCTCATAGCTGAACCTTGGCTCCAGTCAGTGGCTCAGGATCTTCTGTTTAATATGCATCAGAATAACACATTAAATTTCAGAAATCTTTCCAGGATATTCAGCTCTTAATTCCTTGTTTCATTTTAACCTCAGCTATGGAAAGAGTTTTATCCCTATTTCCTAAAACTATCATAGGTTCTATCACTGCTTATATGTTAGTTTTAGCCTTTAATTGAATTTTAAGTGCCAGTGGCTCCATCTGACCTGATCTGCAATAGCGTGTTGCAAACTTTATAGTTCAATCTACTCCTACAGAAGTGAGGAAAAATTCTAATTTATAAACAGACAAGTGTCTTTTTGTCATATAGGAGAATGAAACTCAGTTCTGCAGAGGAAGTAATTAAACTCAGAGCATGTCATAGGAAAGCTGCTTGCTCTCTGTCTGGTTTTTGCCAAAAATGTTTCTCTATATGATGCTTGTTTGCTGTTTCCCCTCCATCTCCAGGTATTTCTGTGTAGATATATGCAAATCCAGAGGAAAAGTGGCTTTCCATGTCCATAGTGAACTGTAAACTAATTCATGTTTATGTTTAACTTGGTAAGAGCAATTCACCAGCTTATATGATTCGTAAATTTAACTGTTCAGTCATGTTTTATGAATTTTTACTTTAGACACATGTCATGTTTATCCATAATAAGGGAATAGGAGTAGGAAAGGCCCATCTTTCCACTCCTGTCCCTGCTTCTCTGTGCTCATTTGCACTTGTGGACCGGGGGAACCTTCCCTCGGAGATCTGAGGAAGAGCTGCAGCAGGTCATGTGAAGTGAAATGGTACATGTCGAACCAGCAAACCAGAAACATCTTGCTCCTTTCCAAGTGAAAAATTCAAATCCACCTAGGAGACGTAAAACAGCATGGAAAACCTAGTGTGCTAGTTGCCATTGAAGGATTAAAGGCTTGGGAATGTTTCCTGTTGAACCAGCACCTGACATAGCGATATGATTATAAAACAATCAAGCTAAAGCTGCTTTGATCTGTAAGTCCATTTTGTTAACATAGTCAGTGGCCCAAGAGTGAGGTGGGAATGCAACCACCTTCCTTCTGCCTGTGCCCCAGGGCACAGGGGATAAGTGGATTTTCTGTTTGTATCCTTCAAGATTGTGTGTTTGAAATGGACTGCTGGGACAGCAAAGGGTGAGCATGCAATAACACTTCCACATGCAGGAGTATTCACTTTCCCAGGAATCTGAGCTGGCCTTTTTTTCATTAAAAATACTTGGCTTGCCCAGTTTGCTCTCCTTAATTGCTGACACTGCTGTGTTTACTCTACTCAATAAGTACAAGGGAAAGCTCAGCTGGTGGTTGTTAATGAAATAATGGGAAATAATGCAACTCTCCCCATCCATCACTCCTCCTCTGGGATGGATCCACCAAGGATGAGTTACAGGGATTGCTTCTGCCTCGAAGGTAATTGTGCTCTGAAGTACCAGTCACATGCTGGTTCCTGGAGCTCTTTGTCCCTGGATTGTTCTCCCTTTCTCCTTACAGTGAGGTGTGCCATGCCCAGAGGTGTGACATATACAGCATGGAGGTAAATTAATGCTTAAGCAGTGTGTTAAGAATCAAAGTACCTTTTGCCTTTTGAACTGCTTTTTAATTCCCCTCAGAACAGCTGCAAATGCCGTTTTACACAAATGCATTTGTTTTGGCTGGAGAGCCAGGAAAGGTAATTGCATTCCAAATGTTCTTGGGCTACTATTAAGCAATGCTACTTGCAAAGAATACTCTGAAATATTAATGAAGAAAATTAAGAGATCATAGTGTAAAGGATTAGATTGTGTGTGTATAGGTGTTAGTTCAGATTCAGTGCTGGGTATAAACGTATTCCTGGCTAATCTTATAAATTCCCTTTAAAATACACGGGCACTGCAAGAGGAAAGATGTATGCTGCCCAATATTTCCTTCTTGGAAAGTGGAATTTCTCAGGACTGTCCTACACCTGCACATAAGCAGGGACCCTTGGAGACAGCAAAAATTCTGTCTCTTAAGAGCAAAATATGTCCCAGTGTTTGGGGGTTTACTTTGACCTACATAATGCTAAATTCTGTGTGGTGCTTATGGTGTGTTGTGTAGTTTACTCTGTGAGACCTGCACTGTTGCTGCTCCTCAGGAGTTTTACAGGAGTTTCTTTGAAATTTTCTGTATTTTAATCCCTGCTATTTTTATCACTGATGATTGTGTAAAAGGCTACTAACAGGTACTAACATGGTTTTCTTTTTTTTTCACCCCAAGTCCTGCACTTGATATCTTTTATTTCAAATGCAACTGAGCTTGATATTTTATTTTGAATCTACTCTGAGGAAGAATTTGCTTTTAACAGCTCTAGAAGAGAAAATGATGAGGCATTCATTCAACAAGCAGAATATAAAACAGGACATGTTTCAACTCGAGCCATTCTTTTTCAAGTCCAATGTCAAAATTGAAACAGTGGGTTCTCCTACAGCAACCCATGTTTTCTTTTGCAGTCATAAATACCGTTGTTTAGGAACCTTTTCAGTTCTCCAGCTCCATAAAAATGATGAAAGGAGACAAGAGAAGAATTTTCCATTTAAACTGGTGCTGTATTGGTAAAACAAATATGAATTGTAATGCTCTTGGGTTATCTTATCAGTAATGCATCTCCTTGGCACATTACAAAGCTCCAAAACTGCATTCAGATAGATGTGAAAATGTTTCCAGATAAATATAAAGGCCAATGTCAAATGTCCTCCTGCAGGTTGTAAATAATGAGTGTTTGCAAAATAAATATACAAAGTGTATAAACTTTCCTCCTCATCCTACCAGAAGCTCAACACAAATTCCTGAAACACCCTATCCCTTGCATGGTTGTATTGAATATATGCTTAGGATCAGAAATTCCCACTTTAATGAGGAGGAATTGATGAAGGACTAAAGCTTAGAAGATCTGGCCGAGACAATCCAGGAGGCTGTTGATAAAGGTGGCAACTCAGAGTTGCTCTTGGGGAAAATACCAAGAAAAATCCAAAGTACTTACCAGGGGAAAGATATTTGATGTAACTGGTGCTGTTAGAACTTCAAGGATTCTTCTCGTAACAGGTGTTCAAACACTGGGGGATGTGTAGTTTGTAAGGCACGGTGTGGGAGAAGAGTTTGAGGAATGGTATTTCAAGGGAATTTTGAGTTATTGGTAGTTCCCATGACAAGAAACGAGCCAGGCTGGAGAGTGCCAAGCCTTTTGTAGGTCTGGACTGGAATTCAACTGATGATACCAATTTAGTTCACTAGCCTAAATCAGATTCTCTCTCGGGAACGTGAAGGCAGGTTTTCAAAATGAAGGTCAATCCAGGTGGGTTAACTTGGGGTGAAATTCCACTTCAGAACTTTTTAGACTGTTTCATTAGTTCTTCCATCAAAAAAAATAATACTGATTTACTATTTAGACAATTGCCTCTGTAGCTCAAAATGATCCTTTTGGTGAGGAGTGTCCGTAGGAATTACTGAAGAGGATTTTTATTTTAAGGAGCTGCAGCTGTTTAACCTGTTTGCCTTGTGGCCAGCCCTCCAAAGTCAAAGAGGTGAAAATAAAAGCCTGGGGACAGTGAATTTATCTTCTTTAAAAATGTTTTAATTCTCTAGATACAATTTTGGTATCCGTCAAAAGACTTCTGGGCAACGAACATGATAAAATTCATTTCTTTTTTATCCATATCCATTTTACCCCACTCTCAAGTGACTTCTTAACACTCAGCATATCTAAAAGAGCTGTGAGGGCACATATTTAAGTGTGGGCTGTGACCTAAGATCACCTGCTGTGCTTTGTTCTTCGCTGGGATTATAGGAAGCTGCTGTTTAATTAGGATGCTGGCTACACAGTGCCCCATAAATTAAGCAAATTCATTTCAGCAGTGGTTTAAATCTCATGGAGTTTCAGGTTCTGCAAGCCTTGCAGACTGTTTTTCAGATCTGAGAATTCATTAATGTAGATTTTAAGCTTATTTCGGGTTTTTGTTTGGTTGTTGTTGTGTTTGTTGCCTGTGGCATTGGGTTTTTTTTCCATAATCCTTGGAATTAAAAAAGCAGTGTGAGGATGGATTTATATGCAGAAGGTGAGAACGACATGCACGAGTGACCTTCTCCACGTAAGAGTGAGACTGTGGCTCGTATCTGTTGCATTTGCTCCAAGTGAACCTTACACAAATTTCTGGGAATTCTATTCCCAGGATGAAAAGCAATGGGCTGGTGCCCCCTCTGCTCCCAGCATGTCATGCCTGCCCTGCCCTGATGGTGCTGTGATCCTGTCACATCCTGCAAGTACAGGGAACTTGTTATCAAAAGCAGCTTTTGATTTCATCAGTGCTGCCCAAAAGAGGACAAATTTAAGCCTATTTTTTCTCCCACCATAGAATCGATCCATCAGTTCTTCCTTACCTATTGATTTATTTATATAAT
Source organism: Sclerurus mexicanus (assembly GCA_013396755.1). Taxonomy (NCBI): domain Eukaryota; kingdom Metazoa; phylum Chordata; class Aves; order Passeriformes; family Furnariidae; genus Sclerurus; species Sclerurus mexicanus. The sequence continues at coordinate 189,656 of VWZF01006291.1, read as the reverse complement.
GACTAAAACCATGTGTTTCCAGGTGATGAGCAGACTCGCCTATTTCTAAAGAAAATATTTACAGAACTATTCCTGCTAATAATATTGTGTGTCTTGTCCCTACTCAGAGCTGGTATCCTAGTTCACTGTTAGACTTGTTCTTAGCGGGAGACTCCATGGCAAAGCATTTCTGCCAATATTCTTTTAAAATACGTTTGAATCTGTAACTCAGGTGACTTGAAGCTAATTAGTTGCTGAGGTGTGTCAGCGCATGGGAATAGAAGGAATGTAATCCAGTGGTTTTAGAAAGGTAGCTTTAAAAACAGATATGAAAAGAGAAGTTATCCTAAAAAGGATGTTCGGAGTGCAAATACTTCAGTAGAAAACTGACTAATGGAAGGAACGCTGAAGGTTTCTTGGCTGTGTCATGTTGTCAGTGAGGGAAGGTGACCAAACGGGTGGACATCGTGTATTGATTGCCATTCAGCAGTGAACTTGTGCCCAAATTCCCTGATGCTGTTGTGCTGTTCTGTGTTAGCAAAGGATTTGGTTTGAACCCAGCTGCCTATTTGCCTTTTTAAATTAAAAAAAGATATGGGTTTTTTTTATGTTTCATGACAGCTGATGAAAATGCTTGAACCTGAGAAACAACTCCCTTTTCATCACTGTCAGAGTCAAAGGGATGTGAAAAGCAAATTATTTCTGCCTAAATGTTAATGGCAGAAAAGCACTGGGAAACTTGGGAAAATACTTTCCTTTGTTTAAACCAATACCTGTAAAAACTGCTCATAAGCATCAAAACTGTTGATTCACAGCGGGTAGGTTTTCTCACCTAAAGTCTAGATCATTCCTGAGGCCTGGCATGGTCAGAATAGCCAGGAACCTCTGACCTTTAAGCAACAGCAAAATAATATTCACTATTACAGCTTCTGAATTTTCTTCTTTAGAGAAAGCAAAGGGAAACTACAAGCATGGACAAAAAAAAATCTCTGTAGATTTATTTTTATTTTTTTTGGAGGTAGACAATCATAATATCCCGGTGCCTAATTTTAAATTCTTCTAAAATAAATAAAAAATCAATTTTTAAAAGTGTTTTTTAGCGATACACCGGGCACTTGACATATATTTCTTTACCCTGTTGCTTTTGAGGGCTTAAACAATTGGATTAATCCCCAGCCACATTTGTAAAGCTCATCTTTCAGTGCACCTTCAGCTCAGCGTCATCTTATCGCTCCACCCGAGCAGGTAGAGAATGTTAAATGGGAATCAGCCTTCAAGGGTGCATTCGCCATGAACTTTTAATTTGAAGGGCTCTTAAATCCGAAAAAGCAGAGCAGTCTGCAAATTGATTTGGGTGAGCCAGCTCCGAGCCAACAGTTAGGAAACACTTATCTGATAGTTTGGGCGCTTTGCCTTTACATGCAATTAATCTCCTGTTCCATCCCGTGGTGTTCCAATTGCCTCTTTCACTGGTTCAACTGGTGCTAAAACGTTCAGAGAGCTGGTTTCACCTGGAGACTGGTTTCGGTGTTCCTTGCTGTATTCATTTCAGATTGGGTTCTAGCACCCTAAATACTTTAAATTCGTATTTTGCTTTTTTTAGACTGATTTGCAGGGTCTTTCCCCTCTCCTCCTGGGATATTATCACAGCTACATTTAAGATTATGCTTTAAAACATAACTATCTTCTGGAGAGATATGAGTATAGGCTGGTTTAGTGTTTTAAAAAGGGTTTGTAAGAAAGTTGAAGAAGTGCACAGGGTGTGAGGCAGTAGAGCTGCGGTTTCTTTCAGTGGGTTTATGTTAAGAAGGATAATTAACTCTCAAAATCAGTGGAAAATTAGATAACACAGTGAGGTTTGTGCCTCATTCCTGCCTTCAAAACCACAGTGGAAACTGCAAGATTGGCCTTTCTGTCTCTGGGGGTACTTTCTCTCCCTGCGTTGACAATGCATCTCCAAAATGCTTATGGATAGTTGGACATATACATTATAGAAAGTGTTTTCTTGCTATTACAGCAAGAAAATATTGGGGTTTTCCCCTCCAGTACCTTGAAAAGCATTGGTTACTTTGATCTCATTATGAAGTACTGCTGATTAATTTCCTTTAGGGAAATAAAACATTAGCAATAGGTATTTTGTCACATTGTAGGTTTCTTTTGATGATCTTTTACCAACCAGCATTGATTTCTGCTTCAATATTTTGGTGACCCATAACCATACTTAGGTGCATACAGAGGATGTTTTTCTATGGTGCTTGTTATAAATGAAAGTCATGAAAGTGGAGTGCTTTATAAATGATGACTTTTACTGATATTTTCCCATAATCTTTTCCTCTATTTATTTTTTTTCCAGGGAGACACCAAAGGACTCGTTTTTGTAATGAGGAAGACTTTGTTGGTGCATTGCAATTTAAATTTTTTAAAAAAACCCAGAGGTGCATGAGGGAATATTAGGAACTCCATGCAACTAGTGGCTGGGTCATGTTGCAAATGCTTTCATTCTTCATTCTGTACTTTCCACAAAGTCTCTTGGAGGCTACTTTGTGTGGAATGGGATAATCCTGCATATCATCCTAACAATGCAGGGGTTTTTCTTTCTTTGCCCGTGGAAGTTGTTCTGTGCCAAATATTTTATAGTTAAAGTGGTTGCTGAGATCAACAATCAGTGCTGATCTTTGACATTGACATTAGCTCAAAGCAGGTTCCAAACATGTCTGGAAAGCACATTTTCGCCTGCAGCATTGACTCCTGCAAGAGGTCACACAGAGACAAGGGACTCCGTTTTTGGAGGGCTGATAATATTATGATCACTGATAATGCTTCTTGTTCGGTGAGATAAAATCAGATCTTGTGCCTTGGGATAAACTGAGTTTGCAACTCAATCCTGATAACCAGAGAGCTTACTGTGAGGCTTGTGGGACTAATTGTGGGGTCTTGAGAGGTGCAGTATTTTTCTGGAGTTTTGTTGCTTGTATTTGATATTATTTATAAGGACTGGCAGCTCTCTGAGTGCCACGCTGCTTGTATGTGTGACTTCAATCTGTGATGTGAATTAATCATTGGTGAGCAACATATTTTGCTGTAACATGCGCTGTCCTGGATATACCACCTGAAAATCCCAGGCACCTTCAGAAGTGGTTGATTATTCCAGTGCAGGTTTTTCCCCCTTTTGTGTTTTTGTTTGTTTGTTTGTTTTATTTTGTTTGGGTTTTCCTGTTGTTGTTGTTTGTTACCTTGTTTTGGGGTTTTTTTGTTTGCTTGCCTTTCTCTAGTTGCCTTAGCTTTCTGTGGATCCCAAAAATCGTGTCTCCAAACATTCCTCATTGTCAACAAACCCCCCACGGTTTTTGAGAAATGAGGTGATGAAAGCCAGTGGTGTCCATGGCAGAGTTTGAGATGGGGATCCTGACCTTGTAAAGCAAAGGGTAACTGACTTTAATTAGGCAAACAAGAAAACTTGAGATTTTGTTTTTTTTTTTAATGTAGAGATTTTGGCATTTTAATTATCAGGAGGAAAATGAGATTTCAAAGTGTCTGTGGGAATCTGGGGGAAAAGAGGAGAAGACAGAGGTTTGGACTAGCTCAGGAGCCTGCCCTGAATTAATTTTCATTATTTGGCTTCCCCCCAGTTCATGGTTGCAAGGTTTAGATAAAGAATCCTGAATTGAAAACATTCAAAAACTTTCCCAAAATACAGTCTGCTTATTTTATCAAAGAACAAGTATTTTGAACGTCTTTTCTTGGCGAATTTTGCCAACGAGGTTTTGCTCCTCTCCTATTTAGTGCCTTGTGCAATGAAACATTCCCACTTTCCCTCTCCACCACCCACTTCGCTGGTGACAGAACTACACCAATAAGTTGCATCAAATCATGACAAGTCTATATCTGAACACAGAGTAGTGCTTTTCAGAGAGAATTTTTTCAGATGCATAGTTTAATTAATGCATCTGGGCCTCTTAAGTGATTATTGACGAGATTTGGTGACTGATGGTGGCTGCTTTGAGGTTTGTTGATTAGCTGTGGTGGGGTTGAAGGAGTCAGGTGAGAAGTTTTGTTTGGTCCTTCATCAGGTGACTGCTCAGGGACTCCTGACACAAACACTGAACCATCAGGCTCTGAAATGAGCTGTCACAGCTTTGTGCCAGCAGACAGAGAGTCACCACAGGGGCCAAAAGAGCTGATTTCTCCAATTAATGCCTGGAGAGGCAGGGACCCCCATGGCTTTGTGATTCATTTCCCAGCTTCTTCTGCTCTCGGTCAGACAAGCAGAGTTGCTCAAATGCTGTTTTGAGTGAACAGAACCCCATGTTGAGATTTATTATGATGACTTAGTGATAGCAGTGAAATTATCATTCACAGCAATGGCTGCCCTGGCTTGGCTGATAAGTATGAATGTGAGACATGTTTCTTGTGCTTACAACACATGGACTTTCACTGAATTTTCAGATGTAATTAAATAGCTTGACTTGGATGTGTAATTCTTCATGGACTTTAAGATCTGACTGCCTGATAGGGGCTGCTCCATTAATGCACTGTCTTTGATCAAGGAGGAGAGTGTCCTAGGAATCCCGAAACCAGAAGAGATGACAGGAGAGCCAGAGCTGCCAAGTTTTTCAACTGCACCTTTATTTCTTGCCTCTTATTGTTTTAAAATATTTTTGAGAAAGTGTCTATATTCTTTTCCCCGTGGCCCCTTGAAAGCATGGGCAAAATAAGGCTTAGTGTGGAGGAGGAGGATCTTGTTTTCTTTTTTAATGTATTATTATATTATTTATTAATTCATGCAGTCAGCAACCATTGGGTCTTGCCTGTTCTTTTCTCGTTCAGAGAAACTAATTCAACTGAAGCAGCCAAACAAATAAAATAATCACTAATAGTGTTTATTTAATCTGTGGAACTCTTTGCCTCATGATGATTTTGGTGCTAAAGTTTCACATGAATTTAAGGAGAGACGGGAGAAATTCATAGCAGAGAAATCCTCCAATATCAGCGAAAAATACCTAACCCCAAAGTATTTTAAGGAAATATCGATATGGATCTTGCCCTTTCCTTCACTCTCTTAGTTTCCATTTTTGGCTGCTGTCAAAGGCAGGATATTGGGATGGTGGACTTGCTTTGACACATTAGTGCTGCTCTTGTAATCCATCAAGACTTCAGCCTGCTTGTTTTGTAGACTATTTCAAAAATAGTGTGTCCTTGCAACCAGAAGGTTTAGAGGGGGGGGAAAAAGTGAGGTTTCACTCTTTAAGCATGCCTATATTGATTTGGCTTGTGTGCTTTTCTTGTGTCAGCTTATCCCATAATAACCATAATAATTTATGCCTTGTAGCTGGTATGTTGGCCATTTCCCAAAATGACCATTTTCACTTGTCTCCAAATGCCTATAAATCGAACACAGATTTTTACAGTATCCTTCAGTTTCTCCCTTTCCCCCACCATAATAGTAAACACAAGATAGTCTTTGTAATCTCATTTTCTTTCAGTGATAAAATGGGAGAAGTCCAAAATGGATTGGGGTTTTTTGTTTGATTGGTTTGGGTTTGGTTTGGTTTTTTTTTTTAGTGGGGTGAGCTGCTCTGCTTTGTGGGGGTTTGGTTTGACCACAAAAACTGAAAAAACAGACGTATAAATTTCCAACCAGCTCACATCTCTTTGAGCACCAATTCACTGCTGGCCCGTGCAGGATAAAACAGAATTAATTATGGACGAGTGTTACAAGCATCTTATGGGGTTGCCATACCTGAGCATGGTATTTTGTTTTTAAAGGCTTTCTGATAGTCATTATCCAGAAATCTAAATAAAGAAGCAAATTCCAAAGGTTGTGCCCTTCCCCTTGGAGCACAGTTTGCTGAACAGAAGCTGGCATGCCCTGTTTAAGCGGCAGCTTAATGACAATAAAAATGGACCCTAAAGGAGGGGGTTTTCAGCGAAACCACAGGATTTCTGCTCAGTTTTATTTAGTCCCTTTCAGCAATGCCCTTGTCCTGCCCTCTTTCTATCTTTGTCACTGGAAGGTGCCACGGTGTGGGCGCTTTGTCCCCTCTTCATCCCCCAAATCTGGCCGTGAGCATCGATCTGCCGTGGGTGAGGTGGCTGCCTTCGGTTGTGGTAAATTTAAAAATAGGCCTCCCTGGAGAAGTTTTGCTAAGTTACAGGAATGCCTCTCCCCTGAAAGTTTACAGCCAGATTGACAGGAGGGAAAACACAGGGTGGTCTTGCTCGCTCGTGCCTGCTCTGGGTAGAAAAGTTGGTTTCCCCTCCTTACAGAGCCCACTGAGACCTAAACCCCTTTGCTAGGCAACTAAATACTGCATTTTCTTTGAGTTTGCTGCAGTGATATAAAGCTTTAGCTCATAAATAATACAGTAGTTTAGCTCAATTATATGCTTTATCATTGCCTATATACTTTAGGAGCAGTAATTTATATATATATATTTTAAATAAAGTCTTTGAAAGCAGCCATTAAGTGTTAGCATTTGCCTTTGGCATGAACAGTTGGGAGGTTTCTATCGGAAGCTGCAATTCATGTATTGTAAAGACTGACTTAATCACCTTACATGGTCTTTTTCCTGGGAAGTGCAGAGTACAACTTGTATGCAGAGAATAGCAGAAGCTGCTTTCATTTAACAAAAGGCTTGCATAATACTCACGCTGCCAGTTTTAGCCAAAAAAAAGGTATTAAAAATGATCTGTTGTAGTCACAAGCAAAACAACCACCATTAGAAGGGAAATTGCTGCTCTGAATGCTGTATCCGGAATAATTCTTTCTTTTTCCCGAGATGATCTTATAGAAATCAGCTTTGAATAAGAGGTAACTGCATGACCCAGAATGAGTGTACAGAGATCTAATGGCCTGACTGATTAAAGCAGATGCCAGAAAAATTATCCTGAGTGGTGAATTCTAAATTCCTATTGTAGGAGACAAGTTCCTGCACTTGATGAACGTGAATTTGGGAGTAACAAGAAAGTTGTGGTTGAAGGAGTTTTTGAGCTGTGCATCATCTTGGGTTCTGACATCCTGGTATCTATCACGAGCCATATTTGCAAGTGAGAAGAAAATGAGTATTTTTTCCAGCAAGGTTAGTCACTTCCTTAATGTGTTAAAAGAATCCTAGGGTGAATTTAGAATAACCTGGAGGCTTTCAGCAAACCGATTTCTTGCAAGTTCGGATTCTCTTCTAAGTTATTGTCAAGCTGAGACAGATCACAACATCTCTTGCACTCTTGCTTTACTTTGCAATGCAAAAAGGTAGAAAATATGTCTTTATGAGTTTGAAGAAAAGCCTTTATCTTCATATTATTATGTTATAATTTCAAAATGTTGCACATTTTGAAAAATCTTTTCTGTTTAAACCTTCTTTGGGAAGGCTGGAACTTTGCATGGAGCTTAGTTTAGACTTCTCTGCTACGGTTACTGAAGCAAAGTAAAGGTGAACTAAAAATCAAACCTGACGTTCTTTGGCATCACAAGAAATGGTTTTATTTATTGCATTCGATAGAACAACATAAATTGGAGTTCCTGAAAAAATCTATTTTTTTTTTTCTTCAGCTGTCAGAAACCAAAAGTGAGATAGTTCCTGTCACCAAACTTCATGGATTTGTGTTTTCCTTCAGTACAGTCTCTTACCCAAAGATGATAGCACGGAACAGAAGGGTAATAAAAAGTAATTTACTGTATTGTCCAAGTTGCTCTTCTCTGAGGAATTAAAATATTCTCCAACTTTCCCCATCTATTTATATGATGCTATTTTAATTGCATGTCAGTGCCTTGGAAAAGGGTGGGTGACGAATTGCGCCCACAGGAACGTTTGCACATAATTTTCTTTGGACTTTCAATTTGATGCAGCTCACTCGAGGCAATAAACATGACATCTCTGGAAAAGGAGTGTATTACAGTCAGCTTGATGTCACGTTATTAATTCCCAGTCAATCACGGGACTTTCTGTGACAAACTAAATTAAAAAATAATAAATAAATTAATAAAAAGCCGCGCATTTGTTCTCCCAACTCTTTCCCCACACAGCACCGGATCTGAAAAGAGCACAGTGCACGTTCAGGTGTTAAACAATCTGGCCAAAAATATTACAGGTATAATTATGGTTTATTGATCCCTTTATGAGAACGGAATACGTTGTAAAGGACAGTATTTATTCGACAAATGTTCTCAAGGGAGAGGGAAACATCATGACTGAACGGGCAGGGATGGTCATCTTGAAACCAGGGAGTAGTTGAATAGTTATAGCAAAGGATAAGGAATGAAGGAATTCTTCAGTCTGTCCTCCTGGTTTGTTATACTTTACAAGTACACTGTGCAAGTCAGTTGGAAAATGCCTACTACAGAATTTAGCCAATGTAGCCAATTTTATTATTTTTTTTTAAATATATGTAGTTTTAGCCATTTTTTACTTATTTTCTGCTAGGAAAAACAGTGGAAGTCTTCCATGGAAAAAAAATGTAGGGGAAAGAAAACCATTTTGGTCATCTAGCACTTCTGATTTCATTTGCTGAATAATTATAAACAAAAACCCCTGACAGTGATTAGGATGATTTAAAAATAAAAAAAAAATTCCTTTCTAGCTGCTCTTTACATGTTAAAATGTAAAACAGTGCTTATGATGTTAAATATCATCAACACTGCTGATTCAAGACTCCACTATTTCATCGAAGCATCCCAACTTTGGCTTGTTGGTCTGTGTCTGACTCTCTTTGGTGGCTGACCTTCACGGATGCACCTCTCCTTAGAGGGAAGACCAAGGCAGGGAACTTTCCCTTCTGGAATGAGCAAAGCCCATATCAGTCCACGATCTTATGGTTTTTAGGCAGAAGCCTTGGATGGTGCATTTCAAACTCTGAGTCTGTTGATAAGATTGTGAGCCTGTTCATCTCAGAAGTGCTCAGCTCAGTGAAGACACCCCAAAAATTCAGTGTTTTCCCTGACAAGGCACAACGACTGGTATTTATAATTAATTCCCCTACAAGTGGCCCACACCAGTCAGCTTCAAAGGACAATTTAAAAATAAAATAAATCATTCTCTACTTCCTGGGTTAGCAGGAAGAGCGCCTCTTGCTTTGTCTTCGTGAAGAGTGATCTCGGGAAAGGTGGTTGACCTCTCTGATTCAATTAGGAGATATGTGGTCGAGCCTCAGCCAGATAAGCCAGCTCTAGACAGAGAGAGTTTGTTATTATACAGAAATGTGCTGAAATGAGACTCTTTCAGGTGCACTGACCCACGACTGCACGCTTCGCTCTGCCTTGCCCAAGAAATTAGTTTTGATTAAGTACTAAAACCCTTGTGCTGGGCACCTTTTGAGATAAATACAGAATAGACAATCCCCACGTGACACTGAATAGCTGGGATATGCAGGAAGTGCACTAGAGGTGGGGAAATTGCATTTCCCGCCCTACCAAAATGTGAAATTCAAATGGGGGATTCAAACTATTTCGGGCATATCCACCTGCTGGGGGAGCCCTGGTTTTGCACATTGATTGTGTTGTAGTGGATTTTTATTTTATTTTATTTCTATAATCCTACAACTTTGTACTTTGGGTAAGGATACGTGGCAAGGCTGGAATTGATGAATAGTCAGAAATACTTCCCGTTTCTATATCTCATCTGCAGCACAAATCTTCTTTGGGAGAGATCTGCTGTTTCTTCAGGGTTCCGTTGCTTGCATAACATTGTTGACTTGCAGCCTTGTTATTGACAATAAGCCAATTACGTTTCAAAGTGAGGGTTTACTAGAAGGTATTTTATAGGTCCTAAAAGCAGCCCTGTCAAGAAGGATGACTTGGAAAAGAAAAAAGCCCTTCTCCAGCAAGGCTGGTGATTGAAAGTCCAACTTGACTTTTAGGTGGGGAGTCAATGTAACGCAGGGGCAGGGGCTCCAAAATTGAATGTGCAGCACAAATGAGGCTGAAGGGGAGGGAAGGAAAAGCAGCGAGCCAGAAACCCTGTCACCCGCTTGTGTCTCTCACTTTTATTGCTGGTTCCTTCTCACTGCTGTACTTTGATAAGTAAGGACTATTGTAAAAGCAAAAAAACAAAGCGACAGCATAAGAAACCCCACCCAAACCCCAAACCAACTCCAAACTCCCTCAAAATAAACAATCACCCCTTCATTCCTCACAGTGTGCCTCGTGCCCTGTACACCCGGGGCACAGATTGCCACAGATACACCATATATCTTCACTGATCAAATCACTGGTCTCATTCATGTCCTTGCGCAGATTTTCCTCACAGGTCTGGCATTTAAATGTGTGCCAGTGTAGTTTTTTGATTGCACCTGACCAAAAACTAGTCCCAGATACCGTGGCAGGAAAACAGCCCTGAGAGGTGGTTCCTGTTCTAGAGAGTTCACTTCTTGATTCCAGCTCGTGCTTGTGTATTGATCCGCATAAACCCAGGGAGAAAGGGATGCAATAGTGTGTTCTGGGTGGAGTGTGATTTAGGATAACGTTTGGGCATTTGAGTTTGGAAGAAACACAGTAGCTTCTCATGAGCGAGGAAATTGTGGGAGTCGAGTTTTATCTGTTCACGTGTATTTCTGTGGAAAAAAAACCGTCAGAGATAAACAGGGCCAATTTTTATGACCGGCTGTACGGAATGTTATCTTGATCTAGCCAGCCCTCTGCATGCCCTGCTTTGGGAGTTCCACACAATCCTCAATTTTATTTCATGGCACAAATGCTTCTGGAGAATAGCTGACGTATTACCCTTCCCCGATGCTGGTTTTAGAACAACATTCCCCTCCCTGTGGGAGTTCTTTCTTTTAATGTTTTATTCCATAAAGGCTTTTACTTAACAGCAGAAATGGGCTGTGTAATCTCTCTCTCTCACACACACACACGTTTTTTTTCTCCTGTTGTTTTATAACAAACCTGTTCTTTGCATATCAGTTTGTAAATTGATGACAGCACTGTCTTTGATAACAAAATCCAGGAGTTATTAATTTCTGGTGAATATTCTGACTAATCCTAAAGGCAGGGTGATTTTTTTCAGGTATCAGAAAGCACCTCTCTGATCTTCAGGATGATCCAAATAATTGTCATCTGAATATTTTCTAATTTAATCATATTCTTTTGGGGGATTGGAATTTTTTTTTTCTTTTCAATGTTATTCTATTCAATAATTTCTTTAAATACTATGAGAAATGAATTGAGTTCTAGGAACTGTAGCCTTCAGCTAGTATGTGAATGATACTGTTGGGTTTGACTGAAGTGCTTATTTCATTACCCAGATAAATAAAGCAGGTGTGTCTAAAATCCCAGGCTATTTTGAGTTTAGTGACCGGAATATCTGTGATTTACAATGGATGGTAACTTATTTAGGGATGCCAAAGCTGCTTGATATAACAAGAAAATAAAATACGGCCTCTGGAGTACTTTTAGTGGAGTTTTTTGTTTGGTTGGTTTTGTTGTTAGTTTTTTGGGGTTTGTTTTTCTCGGTGTTTTTTTTTGTGATTAATTGTTCTGTATTTTAAAGCAGTAGCCTAACCTCTGTGGAGTCTGGTTTGAAAAAGGCTGCTCTGATGGTCTGCTCATTCACTCTGGTAGCATGTATTTAACTCTCCAGTGACTGGAAGGCAGTGCTGTACAACTTTGCATTGCCTCAGCATTAGTGGAAACCTTCCACGGACTCCGAAGGAGCCAGAATTTCATACACAAAGCTTAATGAAAGTTATAAAACACTTAAAAGTCTCTAAGGCAGAGAGTTCTCTCTTCAATGATGAAAACCTTCATTAACACAGGAGGAAGGTCATGGCTTGGAGAACTTCGGCTTCAGCAAAATTCAATTACCTGCCAGGTCTCCAGCTGAATATAGTTTTCAAGTAAATGGACTGCATGAGGTGTACCTGCATGGAATGAGCAAGAGATTAAGTGGAACAAAGGGTTAATTGAGTCAAAGTTGGGGTTTTTTTAGGTGATCAGAGTGTCAGGGGATGATGGAGACTTTGGAGTGTGATCAAAAGTGTGTTTTACTGCAGCATTCTGGTGGGTGGCAAAGTTTGGGTGCAATTTAGCTGGTCTGTAAGATCAGGGATGTGTGTATTTGGAACGGATAACCAAAAATGTTAGAGGATAACATAGTTGTGGAATTTACAACCTTTTGTGATGTCAGGCTTTTTGCCAGGGTAAGACTAGACAATTGTTCATGGCTGTGGTTTCAGGTAATGGTATGTATGTGAGCAGCCTCGGGCTGAACTCAGTTAACCTATTTATTTAGTTGCAATTTCTTGTAGGCTTGCAGCTGGCCTATTATGTACCGGTAAAGAACATTTCTGATTTCCTCCTTGCTATTCCTGCTTTGAAAGTTAAAACCAGAGATTATGGTCATTCGCTGGTAGTTGAGTTGTAAAAATAAGAAAATCCCAGATGCACCGTGCATTTCAAAGCATGCCTGTTCTCATCTTTTCTGCAGCTTTTTGTTTCTCTAAATAGCTGGGGAAACAACTTGCAGGGCCGTGTGGATGGCCAGATCAGAGGAATGAAGAAATCTAATACTGAGCAGAAGTAGCAGATCTTGGCAGGTTAGGAGGGAAGGTCAGGATGAAGCAAAACCTGCAGGTAGAAAGAAAGCTGAAAAATCTGTGCTCCCCCATCCCCTCCAAATTCTTGCATAGCTATTCTTGGGAAATTTCTTCAATTGTTTGCAGCTCTTTTGGGAAAAAAAAATCCTCAAAACAAGAAAATGGTGCTTTTTCATTTGGACCAGGTTCAGCTAAGTGAGCTCAGTGAAAAAAGGAGTGTGTAGCCTTGGTTTGTGTGTATGATTTGTGAGAAACTCAAGGAATGAGCAAGAGGGGCACTTGTGCTTCTGGAGTGACTTGGAAACCTGGCTCAGGGTTACAGGTGAAGTTACAGATTAAGGGTGCAAAATTTGTGTGAGACTGTGCTTTTGGTCTCCTTGAAATGTAGTTTTAGATCTCTTGTAATAGTACCACACCTACTAACACACACAGGGAAGGTCAGTTAACTTAAAAGCTCTTTGTTTTGTCCTGGTTGCTTTCCTGGAACTTCTAGTGGAGCGTGGTGAGTCAGAGTCTTGCATCAGATCACACACTGGTGTTTGTTGTTTTTTATTTAAATATAAATATATACATGAAAGCTTGGAAATCTCAGTTTCTCTTAATAGAGCTGTTCCAAAGTCACACTGATTAAAGCTAGAAAACTGATACTTTCTGAAAGCTTAAGAGAAGGAACTAGTAAGGAAATCTTTTTATGAATGCACACTTTAGATTTCCTCCTGCCTTAAGAGGGAATGATAAAAAAATCAACATTCCACAGCCAATATGTCCTATAACCTGAGTTTGGAGCTGAGAAATTGAGCAAGATTCTTCCTCAGCTTTGAACTGAGCAGGATAATTTGTCTGTTTCTTCCTAGAACATTTCCTATTCATTTTCTGCCTCTGTCTTTAACCGAAATGTCTGCCTGTGATTGTGTGACCCTTAGGTGTAATGAGACCAAACTACCAAAATCTTCCAAATAGCAAAAATAAACCCTTAAACCAGAATGGAGGCTTTCCTCCAACAGCTCTGTGGTGTTGGCCAACAGCCCCAAAATTGGAACAAGCAGATTTCTAGGCACTAGAGGTGTGCTGTTAGCAGTCTTTTGTTTAGAAGATGCTCTTGCTGTTGGTTAACCCAGAATTCATCTCTGTTTTTAAGCATCCTTTAAAAACTTGAGTATCTATACAGTGCTGCTACTTTCCTTTAAAGCTGGCAAATCACATCAGCTTTCTGAAATGGGTTTTGAAGCCATCCCAAAATCTACTGTGCATTATCAAATCCATTTTAATTAAAGCTCAGTTTCAGCTGATAGCCTCGAGTCTTAAGCTCCATAACTCAATTCTTCTCTCAACCAGGTTGAACAGATTCCTGCTGAATTTTGAGCTTAGTATAAATCTGCACAGAGATTTTTCTGAAGCTGTTCAAAGGCTGTTTCTTTGCAGTACTGCTGGTCAGTGCTATTTAAAAATGGAAAGTGCAATCAGATGCTCTTATATGGCTGAAACAACAACCTTGCTACAAAAAATAGTCTACTCTGACACAAGTAATGTATTTGTGATCCCATTAATATTGTATTTTTTCAGAGAGGAAAAACGCATAATCCCCTGTCAGTGGATAGATGAGGCTGAGTTATTATTTATTGTCAGGTACGGATGCAGTAACCATGTTTACTTCTAGACCCAGGCATTATGTAGAATTTACAACGAAAAAGCATGTCTTGCTGGAAAACAAAAACCTAAAAATCAAAGAAGCATAATCTGTGCTGCTTTTACAATAGTGAAGAAGCAGTGGGATAAACATTTCCAGGAACACAAAGGAAAAGGCATCTGGGACAAGCCAGCCTGGGTTTATCAAGGGCATGTCTTGCTTGACCAACCTCATTTCCTTCTGTAATGAATTGAGTGGTGTTTTGACAAGGGGAGAACAATGTATGTTGTTTACCTCGCCTTCAGCAAGGCCTTTGGCATAGTTTCCCACATTGCTCTTGTAGCCAAATTGGTGAGATATGGATTTGATAAGTGGATGAGAAAGTGGATGGAAACTGGCTGGGCTGCTACACTTAAAAGGTTGTGATCGGTGACACAAACTGATGGCTCATCACTGGTGTCACCTCCCAGGGGCAGACAGCGATGCCAAGGCTGTATGATGTCTGCAGTAACAACCTGAATGACAGGGCAAAGATTTACTCTCAGAAAATTCCTGGGAGCTGCTGGAGAAACGGGCTGACCCGCAACTCTAGGACAGCAGCACGGGCAGGTGCCGGTGCCTGGGCTGGAGTCACCTTAAATAGCAGCACTGTCTGGACCCGTGGCACAAAAAACACCTCGAGAGGGACACAGGGTGTCTGGGGACAGCAAGCTCAATGCTGCAGAGTTCCCTGACAGCCAGCTGCACCACTGGGTTGGGTTGCAGTTTTCCCCCCTCTTTTTGGCACTTTTTAAGCTGCACCCGCCTTGGTGAATTTGTGCTGGTTGTTCCAGTCACCTTCTAGTCGTCCTTGGGCTTGGAAAGGGCTTGTTCCTTCACTGCTGACAAGAGACCCTCCACTGAATGACATTGGGGTGACCAACTGCTCCGTGAGGCACTATGGAAAATCAGTGAAAGGAGCTGGCTGATTTCATTGGGACTATTATAGCCTATTTCTGCTGAGATTACTCACACACCAGTTACTGTGCTGATTCATTCCATAGAATGACTTTTATCATGCCAGAACTGAAGAAAAAAAATTGGCTTTTCTCCTGAAACTACAAGAGGTGATGAAATAATGAGAAGTGTTTTAAACTGTTTCTATGGAATACATTAAGGGACTGATTCTACTGAGCAACTAGAGTCTCTTATGGATGCATTTCTGTCCCTTTTTATTTTATTTTTGAGCAGTTTGAGAATGGTAAAATTCAGTATTTTCTGTTTAATTCTTATTAAATAGATAGAAGAAAGTTGTGAGCTATTACTTCACTAGGTAAGAAAATACCTTAAACCTGTATTTGTTGGAAGATATTTGCCTCCGCCATACGCGTGCATTCTGTCAATATTTTTAATATTGTTTTAAATTTATTGTTGAACTACTCCTGGTCATTAAAAGTTTGTGTAGTTTGCCCTCTCTGAAGCTGAACGTGATAAGTTTTAGTACTTGGAATTCTACAGGACAGGTACAGGGAGCTGGGGCACTGGAACTAATCCTTTCTGACAAGCCCATCTTTTCTGTCTCATATGAAAGTGTTTCCCAAAAACATAGATACAGTCTGAAATTTCCATTTGATTATTTTTGATAGATTAAAGTTGGCAGTATCCATCAATAAACGTTGCTAGAAGAGCATCCCTTGCTCGAAAACAAGCAGCACAAGCAGGTTTGTGTCTTGAAGGAATGACTTTGTGCTGTGTGAAAATGAACAGCTGCTCTCTGGAAGCCTCATCAACAAGACCTGTGTTATTGCATCGTGCTGGCAGAAGGGTTTTTGCTTTTCCTTCTCCCACCAGTTTATCTTATCATTCCACTCAGTGAAAGTGGAGGTGCCAAAGAGAAAGGCGTCGTAGGTGTGTGAGCAGGAAGGAAACCACGTGCACGTTCTGCCGCCTCCTCCTCAGCTGCACTCGGTGACCCCAGAGAGTTTTCTAGTTTTTCTTTTTTTCGCTTAAAATAATAGCTCCTTCCCAGCCTACGGGTGACAGCAGTCGCCAGAATTTAGTTACCCTGCATAACACCTGTGTTTGCCTCCAAGAGCTCTATTCAACACGTGCTGAAGGCTGAGATGCATCTCTGGGTGCAGTCCAGGCAGTTTGCAGCTCTATTTTGTACACAAATATACCATTTTAAACCTATGTGTTCCCGTATTTTCTCCCAGTCCCTTCTATTCAAGTACTTACGAACGTGGTTTTCAGACCTGCTTCTGACAGCAAGAAAGGATAATAAAAATAAAAAATTAAAAAGCTCATGTTTAAAACATACTTTCTTTGGAAATAAGGGAGCTGCAGAGAATAAACATGTGTAGATGTAGTTTCATAAACATAAATGTATTTTCCAGTCTGTTATACCTGACGGTTGATCTTCAGCAGTGAAAATATAAATACTTCAAAAAGCACACAGCAGCAGGTGTCTTAGTTATTTAGGATTGTTATTCAGGATTAAATGCCTCTTTCTTTCATTATCAGATGAAGGTTCTTCCCAAATTTTCATATTTATTTTTCTGTTGCCAGATGCTCTTCAAAAGGAGCCAAGTGACTCCAAATCATGAGAAAACAAACAGAACAACTTCCATTTTTATCCTGCATTGTTAGCAAGGTAATTTTGGAGTTTCCCAGAATCCTGAGACCAAGAACCATAGAATGGTTTGGGTTGGAAGGGACCTTAAAGATCATCCAGTCCCACTGCTGTGTTGCTGGTCCCGGTCTATGTGAAGCACAGAAAGAAATCCCTGATTGAAAATTTAGGACAAATGATGTGCAAAGTTATTTTTCAGATCCTGATGTTAGTGCCTGCTGCCTGTAAAAGGAAAATTGAAATCCGTAGTTACCAACGGGAGGGGTTTTTTCCAGGTTTTGGATTAAAGGCACCACTCTGGTAGGATGTAAATTAATGTTAGAGGTAAATAAATAAACCCCAATTTGCTATGTATTCTTACCAGATTATCACAGTCTTCTTAAATGTTGGCCATAGCCAAACAGGGAGAAATTCAAGAGACTTTAAAATTAAGCCACTAAAGAGGATTAAGTTGAAACGATTCAAATGCAATTTACATCTAAATGGAAGCAACATATAGAGGTTTAATGTTCTTTAATTAACACCGGAACTTCCTTCACGTTGCAGGTTATTTTCCTTATCCTCCTTTTCATCCTTGTCTGAAGATAGGTGATGTCTCTGCTAAACCGTGTTCCAAGCTGTTACGGTGGCTTCAGGGCTTTAATATTTGAAGGGATTTATTTTGTGCAACCATGTTTTCCTACAATCTTCTGTCTGACTTCTCTCTCACCCCAAAATTGTACATATTAGCTTTTATATACATTTAAAGCATTTAAAAATGTTTTCAATCAAGCTTCTTTCAACATCCTTCATCCCTGCAGAGACTTTTTCTGTGAAGAAATTGGTGCTGTTTTGAGCTGGGATTCCCCTCTGGCATGGAAAGGGTTGTGCTCTTCTCTCTTCTTCATTCACAAAACTCCACTGCTGTTCAGCATTTTTGTCCTTGCTTTCCTCAAGTAGAATAACTTGGGTTTGTCCCAGCTTCTGTGTGTTTGAGACTCCCCTCAAACAGCAAGGTGGTAGTGATAGTAGCAATAATATCAAGGAATGTAGTTAACATAGAGTGCAACATTTGCTGCGTGATCTGAATGACGTCTCATTCTTATTTATGGGCTTCTTGCAATCTGGATTTATAGCAAAATAGAATTCTATAATTATTGCCAGCATTCAAACCAATACATTGTTTCCTGAATGTGAGAAAACAAAAATGTTCCGATGTTTTTAACAAGAAAAGGCTATGCCTTGTTATATATTTCTTAGGAAAACCTGAGGTGTGTTGAGTGGTTAAATGGAACATCAGGGAGGTCACCCTTGGGCACCGACCAGCTAAGCCCAACTAGAACTGTCCTCGTTTCATTTGAATGAATTTTTTTAAGGCCAACAGTTTGAATAATTGTCACTGAGTAATCTGAATTCTGGAAGAGGCAAATAGGTCCATGGGTTTGCCAAGTATGATTTATTTTCATATTTGTGGCGCTTAATGGTTTCTGTAAATTTCAATTTGTGTTAGATAATTTATATCAGCTTCAATTTACATCAAATTTGCTAGTACATGGGTGTCTCTTTATGGTTAAGGGAATTAATAATCTGAAATTACCAGACACCCATATTAATCAAATGCCTTATTACAAGTAGAATGACTCTTATTATCATACATACAAGATAAAAGAAATGCTAATTGCCTTGGTTTGGAGCAATTATTCAGTAGTTATCTAGACAATGACAGTATAGACACTATTACAGCTTCTTTATCATTCAGGTAATGCTGTACACAGAAGCTGCCCTTCTTCTCTAAACCGGGCTTACTTCAGTTAGTTTTGTACTTTAAATATTTTACTAATTTCAGTAACATCCACCTCTAAGTGTGTGGATTTCCATGCACGCAAATTATGTAAGTAACGTAGGAAAAAAAACGACAAAACCAACATTTTCTCAAATATCTTGAATGATCCATGTAGGCAGATTGTAAATCAAAGCATAATCAGATGTGGTTTTTCCTGTCTTCACCTTTGTTTTTGTGTTTCTGAGGCAGTAGCACTTTTCTATAATATTTCTGTTTTCACTAGCAATGGTATTTTACTGAAAAATAAATTATCGTTCAAATTAAACACCTTACCGTAAGTTTCCTCCTCTAGGTGAATGTTTTCTATCCCCCACACGCTGTGATCGCTACTCCCTTGATTTAGTTTTCGGATAACGAGGCCTGGATTTGGTTGCTAAGGATGCAGCTCGCATCCCCCCTGAAAACAGACAGCCCCAATTTTCCATAAAGGATTCTGGTACTGCATTCTAGCGACCGTTTCCTGCATTAAAATCAGCCGCAAATGGACCCATTTGCAGTGGTTTGCTGCATTAGCTGGATAAGTCATAATGGCAGGACCGTCAGCGTTGTAGGTACAACATGAACGTCCAAATTATGTGTGCAGAGCATTAATGCAACAGAAGAATCCAAAATGCAACGTATTTGTTCTGTTCTTGTCTAACCCGTTTTTATATAAATGGGAAACTTTTCGTTTCCTTTCTCTCTTTTATTCCTTAAAGATAGGGGGGGGGAAAGAAAGGAGGTCGTGAAAGGCAACAGATGTGTCCTTCAAATGATGTAATTTATTTCTTTAAACAAAAATTGAACCAAACTAGCAATTTTGGTAAGTCCAGCCAATAAGTGTGTTTGTAAGTGGTCCTCTGAAGCACAACTATGTTTTGTGCTATGATTGTATGTTAAAAAGGCTTCAGTAGCTAAATTTTTTTCTGGTTTTCTTATTCTTTTTTTTTTTTGTCTTTCCCTCTTTCCTTCTTCTATCTCCCTTGTGAACAGACATTTGTGTTTCAATTCCCTGAGTGCTTATAATTCTTCAGGATTCAAAGATCACTTTTATCAACTTCATCACTTGCCACCTTAGATGCATTTAACTTGCCTAAATATTCTTTAACCTATTTATTGCCATTTTAGATTGCATTTCTTGATCCTTATTGTTAATGGTAAGTGTGCCTAGTATCTGTTCCAAGTTCAACTTTTTAGTAAAAACTAAGGAAAAAGAGGCATGTAGGGTTTCAGACTTCCATTATTTGCTCACCTTGCTTGGTAAGGAACAGGCCTGTGCCTTCCTGTGGTTTTCTTTTGTGTCAAAGGTGTTTCTATTCTCCTGATTTATAGAAGATAAAAGTTGGTATTTTTAAAAAACTCAGTTCTTTAAAAATGCTTCAAAACAGAAAACTGAAGCCTTCAAAGAAAATTCTGAGTTCCAAATACTGGAGAATTCTGAGCTTTTTTTGTTTGTTTGTTTTTGTGCTCCTTAGACGTCAGTTTTGGACTCTGGTCTTCAAGTCAGTTATACAGTGCAAAAAAAGACTATTGCATAAAAGCACATATGCTGGGTTTTGTTGATTCATCAATAGAAAGGTGGGGCAAGCTGTGCAATCACAAAGTAGTTTTGTAGCAATCTCTAGATGATTTCTTTTTTTTTTAAGAACACACCTGATTTCAAAAGCGGTCTTGTAAAGTTTTCAGCTAAAAAACATCCCTTTCATTATTAAACAGGAAGGGGCAAATTATTTCTCATGTGTGCCCCTGAAATTGCTGGAGATATTGCTAAGAGACCTGCGAGGGCTGTTTTCTGCCAGCAGAGCTGGGTAAGGTGTGGAGAGTAATATGGCTCTGAATCCTTTGGGGCATCCCAGTTCAAGGCAAGCTTGGACCAAATCCAGGGAAAATCCAAGGATAAGACATTTTTGCTTTCCTGTAGTGAGTGTAACTTGGTAAACACTTAAGACTTACACAGACTTGATCACAAACAAATCAGATGAGCTGTGGTAGTTTCTTCTAGGGATGTGCTCAGCCTGTAGGACAACACCGTCATTTAGGAGCAGGTCAGGAGAGGTGGTACATGCACATCAACAATTGAAGCTGAAATGATGTATGTCAACTTGCTAAATTTTGCAAGAGTGCAAGCCATAAAATAGTCCCCAACCCTTCAGCTATCTCTGATATCCTTCAATTTTCTGCTTTTGAAGGGGATAGATTGCAAATATTTTCCTTATTTTGAATTTCCTTGCACCTGTATAAATTGAGAACCCAGAGCTCCTTTTTGTTTTCTCCCAGCTCAGAGAGAATACTTTCCCCGGACTCTGTAAACGATTTCTAAATAAAAAAAAAAACAACCACAAGCCTCCGAAGCTTTGACTTTCTGTTTCTTGCCTACTAAAAACAGCTGTTGATTGAATTTAGAAAAGAATTTTTATTCAAGGAACCAGTATCAATAAAGCCCCTTACGGGAAGGGGGATGGAGAAGGCTTAAATTGGTTAGTGGACGAGAGCTGTGCCCCAGCAGGCAGTGATGCATTAGCCACTCAAGGCTGGTGATGCACCCACAGTGCACAGGGCTGGGCTGTGAGCCCTCCTCGAAGGGTGGCTGAGTCTGCCACGCTCCAGCTGGCAAAATGTATTTGCTGTTTCATTTAAAGCTCTGCTTTAGGAGCAGAAAAGGGTGCTTAATACTACATTAGCGAGAGGGCACTGAGCATCCAGTTCGATAAAATGGATTTCCCCCCCCTCCTGCTTTACAAATAAGATGAGAAAGTAGATAATGTGTCACTTGAAACTTTGGTTGTGTCAATTAAAAAAAATCTACCCTGGGAAATGCTTGCTCTACAATTCCTTTTTTTTTTTAAAGAAATGGAAGAGAACTGAGAACTTTTCATCGTTTTAAAGATTCTCCCAAAAGTGTTCATGCTATTCCAAGTTATTCTGAAGTTTCCAAGTTCTTTTTCCTAACAAGCGCTGCCTGTAATGACAGATCATGAGATCAGCAGGCAGTCACAGCTAGTGGTTCTTCTGACATAATGGAAGGGACTGATTTTGTAGTGCAGGATAATGAGGAAGGAATGAAGGACTTCAAAGCTGAGCACTTGTTTGCTGTGAGAAGAAAGCTGAGCTGTTCTTTAGTGGTGTGTGACATGTTCGCAGTTGTATTTTGACTACTATTGTGTCATTGCACGTTCCACCTCCTAAAACTCTTAAAGTTAACAAGACTATTTCCTGCTGACATCACTGTGAATTGGTACAGTTCATCCTGCAGAGAACTGCTATTAAATCAAAAGAAGAGCACCCAGAAACTTAAAACTTATTTTGGTGTCACATTCATATGTATATATCGATATAAATATCATATATATGGGAAGGTAATCTTATAAATGAGTGTCTATCACATAACCACACCTCCAAGAACATGTGGAAAGCCCAACCCCTTCCAAAAAGTTAGCATAACTGTTATGATTATAACTTCTCTTCAAATACTGGTTAAATCACCTGCAGCCCTTAATTGTATGGTTTTATGAGCTTAGTAGAGATTCAGCATTTAAGGTATGGTAGTGTGTGTGGGTATAAACTTATGGAATGATTTATTTGTAAGCAAAAGAGCTGTTTTGTGTAGGGGACTCCTGTGGGCAGGCGTAACTTGGCATCTCATTTTCCAAACATCAAGGCAGCAGCCAGAGGTTTGGAGAGATGGGGACAGCACTCCCAATAATGAAAGTGAAGTAGAAAGTTTAGAAGGTTTTAACTCATATTTGTGTTTAGTAACCATTGCTCTTCCACTTGGCAACTTTTAAATGTTGACTGGGAAGACAATGCAATTGAGATTCAGCAAAGGAAACAAAGATGAGGTGCTAAAAACAAACAAACAAAGATTTTGAACATTAGAAATGGCACATTTGCACCTTTTAGGGTAATTACTTGCTTATCAGCTATTTTCTTCCTGGGATCCGCAGTTCCTGATAACTGTGGGAAATTCGGTGAACTCATGGAACTCCTTACTACGTTTTCCTCTTACTCCTTAGAAAATGTGCTTTTATCCACCCAGTGTTCCCTGTTTTCTCTCTTGCACTCCATTATCTGTGTTTACAAGCAGCTGCTGCAGTTCAGAACAGCCTGAGGTGTCGTTTCCTCGCAAAAAACCCCACCTGTGTTGTCCTTTGCAGATTGCTAAATGGTGCAATACAAAGCTCTTGCCAGCGCTCCTGCCTGAATTAACATCTTGGCATCATGAAGCAGAGGCATAAATATCACACCAATGGGACACGTAATATTCATGAAATTATTACTGTCATAGTGAGGTTCTTCACAGACTCATCAGGGGACGCAGCAGCCCCTGAACGCTCTCTTGCTTGTTATTTGTGGTGAATTTGATGTATTGCAGGATCACTAAGTCGTGCTTTTCCAAAACAAGTTGCTGGGTACATCAGTAGGGCTATACCTGGTTATCATTCTTTTTCCCCGCTGTGTATTGATTGCAGGCTTTTTCAATTCATGTATAGCAGATTTTCAACATAACCTCTTCACAGTGTCCATAGAGTATCCCATGCTTGGGACCTTGGAGGGCACTTGGCCCATTATGAGGAGAGGGGCAGAAATTTAGGCTTTATTTTGGAGTCCTCTGCCATCCTTGTGCGCTCCCATTGTGTCCTCCACACCGGGTGAAGCAGCTGACCGTCCTCAGGCAGCACTGAGAACACACTTGGAACTTCACAGGGACAGGATGCTCGGCCACAGAGACCAGGAATTCCTCACAGCATCATGTCCTGTGTGAGGGAGGTGGCCCCCAAGGTCTCTCAGCTCAGACAGATGG
Source organism: Sclerurus mexicanus (assembly GCA_013396755.1). Taxonomy (NCBI): domain Eukaryota; kingdom Metazoa; phylum Chordata; class Aves; order Passeriformes; family Furnariidae; genus Sclerurus; species Sclerurus mexicanus. The sequence continues at coordinate 166,309 of VWZF01006291.1, read as the reverse complement.
CAAAAGGAAGGGATTTTCTACTTGATTGCTTCTTAATTTCCTCTCTGTTATTTGAGACCCAATTGTGCCATTGCCTGCAGCTCCAAACATGCAGAGCCACTGCTGTTCCATCCCTCAGGGCACACTTTGCTTTTCTCCTGGAGGGGACAATGAGAAATGCCACCCCCGAGCACCTCGGACCTCAAAAAACTCTGCAACATCACCTCTCGTGTTCCTCCCTGTTTGTTCAAAGTGGAATGGAACATAAATCATAATGTGTCTTTCCTTAACCCTTTGTAGTTATTCCCAAGTGCCACTGATGGGTTTGCTCAGCCCTGTAAGATGTTTTTGTGGAGGGGTTGCTTATAAATCTTATAGCACCTAGCAAGAGAAATTACAAATGCAGAGGAGTCTGAAAATGATCCAGAAGATCTGAGTGTAAACTACTCCTGGCATTAATGGTATCTGGAATAAGGACTCATTATTCAGATCCTTTTTCACAGTTGTTTGCTTTGTAGTCTGATCAATACTTAAGTGCTCTTATGGCCCCCAAATTCATAAAACGTTCACAGTCAAAATAGTCTTTGTGAAATTATTCCATGTGGTTGGGATGACTCCAGACAAGCAAGCAATACAGTCACACATGGGAAAGTTATTCTGATTCATGACTTGTGCATTCTTGTGCTATTTTAGGTGTCTCTTTTTAAATCTTTTTTTTCATACTGCTGAGTGAAACTGTGCACAAGCACATTAATTACAGGGTTCATTAAATGGTGTGAGTGAAGGCAGGGTTCTCTTCCCAGTCAGTGCTGTTGTCACCTTGAACAAACAACTTCTCCTTGGGTTCTTTGTGTCCCTTGCCATAATTTTCTCTTGAAAGGCTGACCTGAAAGTTGTCTGGGGCTTTGTTGCTGCTGTAAGTATGAGTGATTTTCAAGGTTCTGGTATGTGAAAACTGGGCGCTTCTTTATTTCCCTGTTTATGTTCTGAAAGAAACATATTTATTGGCCATTCATTGAAACACCTGGTGTAGGATTTGATCAAGGCACTTGGGCACATGGTACCAATCTGTTTGGCAGTGCTAGAACAGATGTGGTATGGTGTGCCCTCACTATAGGGTTAACTTGGTTAAAATGGTTATTGTCCATAACTGGAATAATTTTTCCTGTGGTCAGGCTGAAAGATTTCCCACTTGCAGGACAGATTGCTATTGCAAATATTTTATAATTGGATTAAAGCACGTTGATGCTTTCTAAAGCACTTTTGGACAGGGCAGTAGAGTGAGAAGGAAGCCCATTGAAACATTTATTCTAAGCTTTCACTCAGCTTTCCATGACTGCCAAAGGAGCCCAGAGAGGATTTGTCATATATAGTTCATGCAGAAATGCTTCAGAGGAACAGGACCTAAAAGTCTCTTAAGTTATTTGAAAGCAGACGCATTACTAGTGTAAATGATGAGTGGAAGTGTTACCTCACAGGGTGATTACCCTGTCACTGGAGTGTCATTTCCAGTGACATCACTATTTCCAGTGATGATTTTTGGTAGGGCAGATCCTTCAATGGTCTGTAGAGAATCAGTGCTCATAGTGTTTGGATTTGAAGTGACAATGCATAGCAAGGTCTCTTAAAGCAAACAAAGCATTGGTTATTTTAGCTGAAAGTGTATTCACAGTGATTTCGTGTCTCAGCTACTGTGCATCGCTGTTTTATTTAATTTATAGACCCTCCAAGTAAAGGCAAATGGGAGGACATGGCCTAGGAAGAGGGTTATAGGCTATATTTATATTATTTATATTTTTATTTAGGCTATGCAGCAGATAACCTATCATGGAATGTGTGGACTTCATCTACACTATTAAGTTTCCTTTGGAGCAGTAAGAACGTTTGAGCAGGTCCAGTCGAAATGAGATTCTATGAAAGGGTGATTATATTTCCAGCAGTGAGACTTGCACCAGAAGTAGTCTAAAAGATCATGTTTTTCTCATGGCTTGCAAAACTCAAAGTCTTCAAAGAGCAGACTGAAGACAAATAAACTACCAGAAATGTAAATATCAGGATAGAGGGGCAGAACCACAACTTATACAAGTCTATTTAAACTTTATTGATTTTTTTTTTTTCCCCCCCAGCCAAGGATGTGGACCACTATATTTAACATCCATTAGTGGTGTATTTAAACAAAACTAACTAAAAGCTCAGAAACATGATTACAGTTTGTAAAATTTCAGACCCCTCAGCACTTTCTAATTTTTATGCATTTGATGCGCCTCTGTTTTATTAATGCCCTTCCTGTGGTATTTTAATACACTCTGGGGGACTGTTGAAGAAGAAGACAGCTGCCTTTTCAAAGTATTCCAAAAAATCAGAACGGGTGCGAGGCTTCACAATGCTGCAAATACCTGCGAACAGCAGTTCACCCAAGGGTTCACGTTTCTCAGACGTATTGTGATATATGTTAACACCCTAATGCTTTCTGGTCTTTTTTAAAGCTGATTAAAGTTCATGTGTCTGCCCAGCAATGGCTGACAGCAAAGGTTGGGTAGACCTTTCTCTTTGGGTCAGCTTGAACTGCACTTTTTGTGCCATTGCCCACATCGTGTCCATCTGGCACTGCCACAGTCAGCAAACTGGGCTGGGTATCACCACTAGAACTTTCCATCGTAGCTGAACCACAGTTTTGAAACTTATCCTACCAAATCTGTTCTTAGACACACAAATAAAGGTGTATCCTTTAGGAAGAGGAGGTTGAAAATAGGATTGTTTTCACATGTCCTGTACAATTTATGAATTTTGGTTAGCGTTTTGATGTAACTTAATCAATCAATGCTTAGCATGTGTGGAGTTAGTCATATACTGTTAGTCATAATAGGAAGGGTGAGTTACAGTTCTTCCAGGTCGGTCCCATTAATTTTTTCTGTCCGAGGAGAATATCAGGAGGAAAGGTCTGGATGCAACCTATGACAAAGCTGATTTTAGTAATCTGTAGGAAGAGACTTTGCGGACTGAAACATCTGCAAAAGAGAAAAGAAACTACTAAGAACTAGTCTGTTAGCTTAAGCAGTGGCAAAAGTGGAAAGGGAGCCGAATGAATGGTGATAATGGATGTACTAAAGAGCAAGAAAAAGAGAATTATTTGGGGTAATTTAGCTGCAGGGCCATCCAGGGATAAAGAAACTCTGTGCAGAAAAACTGGATCAGAAAAGAAACCATGCACAGAACAAAGAAAGCTAAACTAATAAGTTTTCTCTACCTGCAAAAGACAGGACTGGCAAAGAAATTGAGGCAGCTCACTGAAAGATTTTATTTCATTCCCACTGTATCCAGGTATTTTCTTGTGCTTTGTGTAGCAGTGACTGGTTTTTTTTGGAACCTTTGCAATGTTTCAGTTTGTGTCAAATATCAGGGGCTTCGAAAGAGGACTCAAAACCTAGACTGGCAGCAGACCTTGTTGTTTGGAGAAAAGCTATGCTTAAATAACAGCGTGGATCCGGGGGTCAGCAGAGGTGCCGAAGCTTCTGACAGATGGGATTTCAGGTGCAGCCTCCAAATCCCTCAAAAGCCAAGGATTTATGTCCTTACAGTGACCCAGAGAAGAGAGGTGGTGCTGTGGGAGACTTGGGGGCACCCCAACCCAGGGAATGATCTCCAGCTGCAGAAAAGGCGCTCAGCTGTGCAGCCCAAGACCAGTTTGTAAGGTTTGGCTTTTAATTTATTTTTCCGCTTGCGGAATGACAAGCCCTGGGTTATTTAAATGCTGCCAGACGTCTGTCAGTAAAATCTCTGAGCTATGTTTGTGTAAAATACATAGAAATTGTTTAGGTGACACTTGGTACATGCCGTGCATTATGAAAGACCCCGAAGCTGAGCTATATGTAGTTCGCTCGAGGAAAGGTCCATTTATTTGTCCTGGTTTCTTCAGAAACTCATTGTAGGTTTCAGGCTATAATTTAGTGGCAGATTCATCTTTGCCATTGCATAAATACTTTTATGTAATTAATATGGAGCCTAGTAATTTTAATTTAATTTCCAAAGCTTAAAATCAATTCATTCCTGTGCGCATTTTATTTTTGCACTATTATGCTTTCCTTCAATTATGTGTCCAGATTTAGGAAATGATGATATAGAAAATTAATGTAAAAAACTCTGAGTACATATTCATGTGTGACAGACAAATCACTAAAATTATAACCACGAGTATTGTCATTTATTGCTGGTTCTTTATGGGCCTTCCCATTTTCCTCTTTCCTCTTCCTCTGGAGGGGAATTCTCTCGGAGTACTTCTCTACTTGGAGAAGTTGACCCTCATGGAGCAATAAATTCCTAGAATAAATTGCAACCTGAATTCTGATGCATTAGTGACATTATTTGAAATTGCATTGCTTTCCTTGTGGGAATTTACCCACGGGAGTGAAAAATTCCGATAGAGCTGAAGTAATTTTGGAAGTGCATCTCCTTTGGAGACAACATGCGTGGAGTTGCAGTGACCAAGACAGGTGGTGCCAAGGCAGTAGATTTTGGAAGCAGAACACCAAATTATTATTGTGCTTGGTGTTTTTTGGTACCGTTGTACAGTGAGGACAATAATTACCACCATAATTGTTATTCAGTGGAAACCTTGCCTCAGAATTAAAAAAAAAAAAAAGAAAAACTTCTACTTTCTAAGGTTTTTTTAATTACCTGCCTACTTACAATACCTATCTCCCTCATTAATGTAAAATTTAAAATACTTCGATCTGTAGCAGCCCCATTTTTAAACGCTAAATATCCTGATTTTTCAAGCAGGCCATTCACCCTGACTTTTCAGTGCATGTTGATTCCTCACTTATCATGGCAAGATCACAGCAGTTAAAGTTGAAATGGCAAACAAGCAAGCAAGTGCTCCAAAATGCCACTGGGGAATATTCTGCATAGTTCCGAAGAGGTCTTAATTTTGAACTTGTTTAATAATGGTTTGGCTTCCTTTTATGTTCTTTAATAGCATTTTGTTTATACAGTTATTTGATGACTTGTCTTCAGTCAAACACCCGTAGAAGGTTCTTCGTTCATCCATACTCGCTGCTCACACCCACACTAGAAACATAATTTTAATGAAATTTCACGCATTTCCTCAAATGATAAAAATCAGGATTGTAGCCACTACACAGTGTTCTCCTAAGAAAGCACATTTTCCTGATTTCTTCATGTTCAGAAATAAATTCTTATAAAGGAAAGATCAAAACTTCAGTCTGGACAACTCAAGAACAACCTTGTGAAACGCTGGCTGTCCACTGAGTCCTGGAGGGAAATCTGGAATCCTGTAGGAGTGTTTGCAGATTCCCAGCTCTGCAATTTGCTGAGCTGTGCAGGGTTTGTTTTTTTTCTCCCTGCATTCTATGAAGCCTTTTATTTGATGGCAAAGCCTGGGTGAATCTCCCAGTAAGTTATTTCCCAAAGTGTTACCTTAAAACCAGGGCTGACTCTCAGGTGTCTTTATCTGTAAAGCACATCACGGACTAAAGCAGTGCTGCTGCCAGTGCCTGCTATGTTATTAATGCTGCTCTAATTAGGCCAATCAGTTTTAATTAGTACACTGTCATGTAACAATCTCATAAAATACTCGGTGTGAGAAAACTGATCTAACTTTAATGCTAATTAGTTTGCTAGACTCCCTACCTTATAAATGGGAATTGATTGCTTCCCTTTGACTTCTCCTTTCCTATTCAGTAATTCCCCCCTAAACTCTGTATTCTTTTATTTTTTTTAACTCACGTGATTATTTTTTGCGTGTCCCTGTGTCTCCCCCAATTAATTCTAACCATAACCCCATCTCTAGTGTAACCTGAAAAGAACAGGGCTTTATCACTTGTCAGGGAGAGCCTTCTCCTGGGTTAAATTTTCCCCTCTCAGGAATTTGCCAGATCAGAGCCCTGTAATCCCAAGGACTGTCTCAGGACTGAAGCTGACAGGGTTAGGCCCAGGTCAGCCCACTCGTAAATCAAAGCCAGAGAGGAGCTAAGGCTGTGCCTGCAATTGGAGATTTATAAAGACAGTGGCATTAACATTACAAAAGAAGTATTTTATTGGGTTCCACATGGGATTTGTTTACTGCTGGTAAACTGCAGAAGAGTGAAACAATGAGGTTAATAAATGGGAGAGTGAGCACAAGATAAATCAACCACTCCTTGCTGCTTTTAAATGCTTCTTAAAATTGGGATTAATTTGGCTAATTGCGAACACGGCAATAATGCGTAAAAAGTCTGAAAATTCTGGCTGTGTAAATTTACTGTGTTGTTCTGGTTCAGTTATGCTGTCTGGTTTTTAATAGAAAGTGAATTAATAGGCAGAGACAAAGCTGACTGCTGCAATTTGGTTCTCTCTTGTTCTTCCTTTCAATAATAAAGAAAAGGGCAAGTTGCAAGTGGCTACAAAGAAGACAGAGATTCCCTTTTTACAAGATGAGGAGTCATGTGTACAAATCACTGCCAGGGAGACTCCAATTAGACAGAAGAGGAAAATTTTTTAGTGTGAGAACAAACAGCCATTGGAATAATCTCTCTCGTGTATTCCACTCTTGGACACTTTTGAGATTCACCTGGACAGAGAACATGCTATTGCCAGGAAAGAATGGACCAGATGATCCTTGAGGTCCCCTGCTAGCCTGCTGTTCTATAATTTCTTTGGGATATTTATAAGATAAAACCCTAAACCAAATCACGGATAAACAAGCAAGAAAAACCAATTAAAAAAAACACCCTGAAAGATGAAATGAAACTTTTATATTTACACGCACATGGGTGCAGGACAAATGTCTTTGCAGTGTCCCAAGCACATAAACATTGTTCTTTGCTTGCGTTCACTGAAAGTTTGACCTCCTTGCAAAGTTTGTTCGCAAAGGCAAATATTTTAAGCTTGGCTTTACCTAAGTCTTCCTCTAAAGGACCTTTTCAGTGCATTAGATGCTCACACATCATGACTGGTGTCTTTTCCCGGGCAGTTCAGTATTTGTTTCTGCTATTGTGGTGCAGATGATGGGAATAAGCAGGAGAAGAATCTCTCTTATTGAGTGATCAGTCATTGTCCATTTTTGCTTATAGTGACATTTGTCATGTTCAAAGGTGAAGTTTTCCCCCTACTTCTTAATAAAATAAAAATCAAAAGGCTGCTATAATTTGATGAATGTACCTGTGCCAGAGAAATACTCAGAGGCATTATGTATGATGTCAAATTATATTTTCGTGCAATTTATTAATTCAGGGAATAGATACTTTCTTAGTCTTCGACTAATTCTTGTTTTATTAGGAGTATTTTTCTTTTCTTTTTAACCTGTGGCTACCTGCTAAGAAATGTTGCTGATGCTTCATGCTCTTTGAAAGTGATGTCAAATACCAGTTTACGTGTGCAAATGTGTTCCCTAACTTGGGTTCCTGAAACATTACTTTAAAAAGAAGGAATTATTAATTTACTTTTGCTGGAGATACTTCTAAAATGTGTCCTCACTGGCAGCTGAGAATAAAGGAGCCATTTGAACTTGGTTAAAATAAATTGCTCTAATTTTTAGTGACAGACTGGGCCCTGACTGTATTTCTTTATTAATTACTATCTGATAAGCATTGTGTTCCTTTTCATGTTCTAACAAAGCCACTGAAAGAGCAATTAGGATTATACTTTGTCTGGTATGTCCAAAACAGTTTTTTGCTAAGACGATTTTGTAACATACAAATCATGATTTCCCTTCCATCAGGACATATCTTAATTTCTTACAAGATCTGAGGAGTGGTTATGAATTCCCAGTGTACTCCTCCTCTGGATATTAAAATCCCCTAAGGGAGATGCTGAAAATATGCTGGTTTATATCAGTCTGCAAATTAAGCAGTGGCACTAAGGATGAGAGATATGATGTCTCTGGTTGTGAAAGGAAGTGCCACTCTCAGAATCTCCTTATTCATCCGCACCTGGTTTGTCCTGCGGGAAAACCTTAATTGCTCTACCCAAAGGCTGGCAGAAATCTCTGAATACCTGGCAAATTTGCCAAAACAGATACATACAAGAAACTTCTAAGGAATTATCTTCAGCTTCCAATATTAATCTTGTTCGTATTTTGACATGGATGAAAGTCTTGGTCCTTTAAAAAGCTGTATTTTGAGATCTTTTGAATATAGATTTGGTTAAGGTCATCTCTTAGGTCATAACATCAGAGAGGTAAGGATGTCAGAGGTCTCCTATCCAGATGCTGGATGAACATTCTCTCCCCACGTTTCCTGTTGCTGAATGTTCTCCAACACAGTTCATCCCAAAGCTGTTCCAGCATTCTGAGACATGACTAAGAAAGGTCAGGTCTTGCCGAGCGTCGCTAAACATAACTCTTTTATCTGTGTAAAGAAAACAGTATTAAACTTGGGCACTGCTGTGAGGTAACTCAGGAAATTTTGATTTTGAGCACGGGATACCATTAAAAATATTTTCCCTGCTGTGCCACATGAGGTTTAATTAAATATTTGTTCAAACGGTGTGAGTCGCCCCAAATGAAAGGATGTGGTAGGAATATATTAGTAGAATTTGGACACATGGACCCCTGAATTTTTCCAGTTATCAGAAGGAAATAAAAGAATTGGCCTTTTGAGGCATTTTTATCGGGCCCTGCACTGAGGTTGTTTCCCCGGTTGTGTAGCCATGAGATCCATGTAGCATAGGGTTGAAATCATGGATTCAGGTCATCTCTCACTAAAAAAAGAGCAAAGGGAGGAAGTATTGGAAGAAGGAAAGGGTAGTCTCCAGCCTACAGATGCAATCAAATATATATATACACATATATGCTCACAAACAATTTTAAAATAAATCTGGAGGGGTCAAGAATTTCATATATTTTTTTTAACAGAAAAATATTGTGCTGCTATTCTGAATTTTTAAGGTGCTCAGAGCTGATTAGGTTTCTGGTTGGTCATTTGATATTTTAATTTACTTTAGGGTGTGGCTTTTCACAAATATTTTATTTGAAAACGTGTCTTATGGCCAAACAAGTTAATTTCTCCATTGCAATAATGCACACTTTGGGTTGTTCTTTCTCTCTCAAAAATCTCTTATTCACAAACACCCTTTTAAAAGAAGGAATGAGCTCATGATGAAGTGAAATGGAGATTTTATTGATCCTAAAGCGTGCTTGCTTAGAACAAGGCAGAAGAATAAGAAGAGAAAAAGAAAAAAACCCAACAACTTGGGCAAATATTCAACAATGCTGAAGTTGCAAGAAAGGTGTGGTGACTGAGTGTTTGAATATAGATGTTAGATTGAGGAGGATACTAAATTCTGAAAATAACCTGTGTCCTGTGCCTGAGGCTCCCTTTAGCTCCAGACTGGCTGCTTATCAGTGCTTTATATCCAGTGTTTTCTATACATACTCTCCAAAACCTATGTAATCTAATGTATGCAGCAACAATTCCACTGCCAGCTGGCAAAAAATATTATCTATCTCCCGACTGCAATGGCATTAAGGGGTCATATTTAGAGTTATGATACAGTTGTGAACTCTGACTTTTTCAGGGTGTGAAAGGTCTGGTGCAGAATCTTAACAGAGCAGCTGAGTGCAAATGGCTTTTCTGCCTTTGTGGTGTCTGGCTGCATCACTGCTGACCTCATAATCCTACCATTCAACAAAATAACTCAAAGTTTCGAGGCGAAACAGGGAGCAGAGCAGAAACAAACCCGCTTTTGGGGATTCTGGTTGGTCTTTGGGTACTTTAATGCTGGAAGGGAAAGGGGCAGAGGCTCTGCCATGCCCAGGGCTGATGCACTGCCCAGGGGCTGAATCCATCAGCCTGTGCCAGGACGCTGCATGTGCCCAGGAAAGGCAAAAGAATGCCAATTGTATAAAAGAAAGAGCGGACAAAAGAAAATTGGTTTAAAACCAGCATCGGAACAAAGGGGGGCCAAGGTGGCCACTTCATTTTGGAGCAAAGCAAGTTGTTGTTTCTCCAGCTGCGGGAGGGAGCTGAGCGGCTCCAAACGGAGGAGGGAGGCTTAGAGGAGGAAGGGGCAAATGGGATTGAATTGCTGCTTTGGAAAGTGCAGAACGCTTGTGTTGCTGCTGCAGGAGGGAGCAAGGACATTGCTCCGCTCTGCCGATGGTTTTATTTCATCTTTTTTTCAGTAAGGAAGGATTTGCTGTGAGGAGCAGTATCAGTAGTTGCTCCAGTTGACACATAAAATGCCCTCATTTTTTTCCCAGTTTTGATACAAGATGAGCTGGGCTAAAGGTAATTTTGACAAAGGCCTTGAGAAAAGGAAATGGGAAACTTTGGAGGCAGTTTGAGTCCGTATCTTGCTGGGAACTGACCCCCAGGCCTGGGAGAAGTTGTGCTGTGCAGATGGCATTTTCCATCAGAAATCACCTGCTGTGGAGCCAAGGATCTGGAGACATGCTCTGCGGCTTCCAGCTCGTGCCTGAAATCAGTTAATCTCTTTTCTTGGGTTCCCAGAGCATGAAGAATTTATATTTGGGAAGTTCAGACAGATTTAATGAGAGGGGGAATCTTAGGTTGTAAATGTATTCTGCAAAAGTTTTATTTTTCATGGGTTTAGTGTGTGTTGTTTCCTTCCCCTGGCAGTATGGTCTGGTCTCTAGGGAGTAATGTGCCTGATGTCAATCTTGTGGGTTGTCCTGTCGAATATATATAAAAAAATTATCTTTGATCCAAACAAAAAAAAAATCCTGCCTGAAGGGTTGTTTTTTAGCCTGGGTTTTTTAATTAACCTGATTTAAAACAGGTTGTAGCAGCGAAACTCAGGAGGTGATAAATTGCTGCATAGGGACAGGAATGAGTAGCCAGGACAAATTAGTCTTAATTAAAGCTAATTAACACTTAAAGCTAGTCCTTTTACAGTAGCTCCTGTGCCATGAAACATCAGTCTCAAAGGTCACATTTTGGAACAGGTGAAAAAGTTCTAGTATAACAATGGGGGTTATTTGAGGTAATCGCATTGCTCCATAAATGTGTATTCATATCCTTTCTGTTGTTTCCATTCTGGGTTTATTCAGTTCAGTCTTTTATTTGATCAGGTACACTAATCCTTGGAGGTTTTTCTTTTAGTCTCACATTGAAATCAGCTTTCACCGAATGTGAGATCTATTGAATGTTAGAAGTAAAGATTACTAAGACCTTCCTATAATAATTTAATCATTTTAGCTAGAAATTCAGATGCCACTTTTGCCATTATAGGTAGGGCATGGATGTGTAACAAATAGTTAACTGGATTCCTGTATGATTGTATTTCACAACAGGGAAAAAAATCCCAAAAGTTTTGTTTATATCAAAGAGTTCTTTCCCAATAAATGTCATGCAGATAAATTTAAATGTTCGTATACAGGCCTGCTGCCTGCCATTAGTCCCAAAAATGATAAATGCCCAGAGATATTGGCAATAAAATGCCAGAGTTATAAAGGGGATTATTCTTATGAAAACATGTTTGGGAAAGCAGAATAAATTGTGTCCTTATGTTTATAATTGGAAAAAGAAGCTGCATCCATTATTACTTTAAAATAACATCTTTGTCTTAGTGCTTGCTAGATGATCTGTGGTTTTGCTGCCTGGTAAAATAGGACATTAAAACAATTCTTTTAAAAGTGAGTGATGCTGTTTATTAGTATACATTTTCTGTAGACCAGTGCTGGAGTGTGAGAGTTGTGTACAAAACCATCCCTACATACCACGGTGTACATATAGCTATGTATAAAGAGAGGGCACTAGACTGTGAATTTTCTAACATCTAAAGCCCCACTTTGGTGCTTTGTGTGTGGCCACCACGAGACATGGAAGGAGTTCTGTTTTATCTCCCCACCCTCTTTATCCCTTTGCCCTGATAGAAGATGAAACACGAGTATGTGCACCTGAATTTCTTTTCTATGTTCCCTTCTAGGCAGCAAAGGGAGCCTCAAAGCCCTGCTGTGCCTGGGCAGGGCTCCACTGCAGATGGGCAGGGTATAAGGCCAGAGACGAGGGGCCCTTAGCCAGGGAGTGGCTCCAGATTGTCCACTGAGGTTGAGATTCGTCAACATCCAAGAGTAGCTTATCCCTCCTCTCCAGCTCCAGTGCTGTGACAGCAGGGACCGATCTGGTCCCTTTGGTTGCAGACCTGGTGTGGATATGGATTTTCTCAACCCATCCGGTTCCTTGTGTCAACTTTCTTACGCTTGAGCAAAATCCTGTTGTTTGACACCAGCGGGTGTGACACCGTCTCATGTGAGGGAGATCCCCATTATTAAAGAATTTGCTTTCCTTTATTTCGGTCTGTTTCTCTCCCCGAGTTTTAGATTTATGAGCCATCATAAGCTTTTCTGACTGCTCCTGAAAAGGATTCCTGGCTGCTGTTGCTCGCAGCATCCAACAAATCGCTCATTTCACAGTATTCCTTTCTTTCATTAGATGGTATTCTTCATTTTTTTGTACATCCCTCACACCTCACTACAGTAATTTTGAAGGATTTGGAAGGTCTCAAACAGGGGAAAAAAGTATTTTATTTGTTGTTGTTTTGAAATGTGGATTCAGTCAGTTCTGGTCTTCTATTTCTTTGTCACCACAGCATGAAAAGTAGTGAGAGGCACCTGCACATTAAAATAAAATGCTAATTTACAGATTCTGTACTTTAGAATAGTTGGGTTTTACCTTGAACAGGAAGGACGGACTAACTGACCTAATGATGTGCCTTGTGGTGCTGTTTTCAGTGCTTCTGTGATTAACTGAATGTTCATGAGGAGAAATGCATTTTATTTTTGTGTCAGGTGTTTGGCATTCAGCAACTTATTTATGTATTTATTTATTTATTTTATATTCTTTGCAGTTTAGCCAAATGACACCTATTCTGTTTCAGGGTGAAGGTTTTCCTTGGATGTGAGCTTTGTTTGTGAGGCACTGATGTTCCAGCAATGCCAAATGACAGTGACAAATAGGTGCATTTAAAATATTACTTATTAGAGAAAATCTGCTCCAAAAGAACCCCAAACCAAATTAAAAAAAAACACAAAACAACAAAAAACTAAACAAAGCAAAGAAAAACAACAAGAAAGATAAAGGTTTTTTTCTCTTGGGAGAAACAGAACACATATTCAGTTTGTCCATTGGGCTGCTTTCTGTCTAGATTTGGGAAGACCATAGAATTTCCTGTGTCAAGCTTATGTGGGAAGTGGGATACCCCCGGAGAGATACACATCTTGTGATGCTCCTAATTATTTAATATTCCTCCTGATCTCTACGTTAACCAGATAAATGAGCTGCATTTTTATTTGAAGCAGTCACACAGCAAGTTTTCTCTTTGGTCTCTTGGGTATGACTGGATTGCTCAGCTCGGGATATCCTTTCTCTAGGGAAATGACATTTGCAGTGCTGGGTGAAAGTCCAGTCTAGCTGAGTTTCTCATCCCTGCCAATGGATTTTTGACTTCTACCTGCATTGCTTGTGGTGGTTAGTTTAGTGGTGTAAGTGCCAGGAGACTGGCACGGCAAAACACGAGAGGTCATCCCTCTCAGCCCTCAACAACACTCCTTTGGTTTCTTTTATACACCCCTCGGGCACGGGGATTTTCTTTTTAAGCAGAGTTTCTTGAGGAGGTCTGCACCATTTCTATCGACAGACTTCTCTGCACCTCACTGTGAGAAACGTCTTGGTGCTGATCTTGTGGGGCTTTCCCCTCGCTTTTATTTCATTTAATTGATCTCAATTCCTTGCAGCACTCCACTGTTAAACAACTGTCGAATAACCCAACAGGTTATGAGCCACTTCATTTTATTTCCAGTTTCCTCCTGAATTGCCTTTTCAAGCCCTTTTTAATTTCTCTCTTTTCTCACCTGGTCTCCTCTCTCAGAAGGACACGGAATTCAAAGCAGTGTCACCAGAGTCTTACAGAGCCCAGGGGTGCTGAGCATTCCCAAGCAGTGCTGGGGTGCTCGGGGCTTGTCCACAGGGTGCTTCCTGAGCATGTTGTGTGGGACAGGAAGCTCCTACTTCTTTTTCTCTTTTTGCTAATGACTGCTTAATTGCAAACTTATTTTAGTTTTTGTTTTGTTTTGTTTTCTAATTTACCTTCTAATGAAGCATATCAATATGTTCTACAAGCAATAGCTTCTTCAGCAGCCATACAATATGTTATTTTTCCAGCTGCAAATACCGCCCTAGTTTTCAGTATCACCTGCAAAGGTAATTAACGTGATTTTTGCACTCTTTCCATGTCCTTCAAGTGATGCTTTAAAGCTGTTTCTGCAGGGAGAGTCAGTGAGTGCATTCTTGTGACTTCATTTCTTACTGGTGTACAGTTACGTTTCCCTCGGTGTTCTTAGGGATGTTTTGATCTTGGACTCAGGTTGGTTTGGAATAACCTTTCAGCAAAGGTTCTGTGATGCCTTAGTGAGAGAGTGGGTAATTATATACTCTTTGCTCCTTTTCCAGCTGGTTTCTCCATTCCCTTCACCAGGTCCTCCTTATTGTGTTTAGATGAACTGCCCCTCTGGTCTTCAAAACTGTCCTCGGCCGAATCTTTACATCTCTGATCTGTGCAGATCTTCACACTTCCCTCTGTGGTCAGTGTAAGACAAAAGAAAGAGAGGAAGAAAGCCAGGAGCTGTCTAAGATGTGACAGTGCTGATTTCATTCCTATCCCTGAGGGTAATGACCTTGTGAAGGTTACCTGTATTTTTATTTGGGATTGTATGATACTAAATGAGCCAGTAATGCATCTTTCTTTCAGTGAGCCTTTGCAAGCTCCATTAATCCTACTTTTCGAGACAGCCATTTCTAAATCTTCCAGGCCATATGTTAAGCTTACAACCTCAGTTGTTATCAGTCACAACAGGTCTACTTAATATTCTTTTGCTACATGGCACATATGTGAAAACTGCTATTGCTGGAGGGATGAGATGGTGTTATGTGCCAACAATGCTTCACTTCATTTTTATAGCAGGTCTCTAACTACTGTGCAGTGACCAGTGCACAAGGAAGTTTGCACTTAAAATCATGTGCCCATGAACTATAATGAAAAGCTTTTCCTCCACATGCAGATTTACCAGGAGGGAATTTATTTTGTTTGGCAGGTGTGGCTGTATTATATTTCCATTAAGAAGAAGTTGCTGAGTCAGACATTTCTGAGATTTTTTGTGATTTGATTACGATTATGCCATAATTAATCTGCCAGGTGGGTTTTTTTGCAGATATTACACTAATATTTCTAAGATATGTTTCATTAATTTGTTGCTGAATCACATTCTCACACCCATGCAACTCCCACATGTGCTGTTACACCGGTGCTTTTAATTGCATTTTATTTACTGTGCTGCAGAATTATCATTTTGCTTTCATCAACACTTATGGGTAATTTAATACATGAAAAATAAATTTGTTACGATCAAAGCCCTAAGTGTGGTGCTTGTTCCTCCATTTCTATGGTAGTTAAAACCTTTAGGTTAAACATGTGTTGACATAACTTCTGAGTGTATCTTCTGGAGGAAAATTATGTCTTTCCCTTATTGATAGACTTTCAAGATATTTCATTTCTCTGTACCTGATAAATAGAAAATTAAGACAATTAGCAGAGTGTAAAGATCATATGAGGTGATATAGGAAGCAGCTATGGAAAAGGATTCCGTCCCTTTGCTATAGAAAGCTTGTGTTCAAAGTGCAGTACATGTAGTTCACCAGCTGTGAGTGGTCCTCTTGGAAATAGTGATGCTACTTAAGGTAGAAAGCACTAGAACAAACAGAAAAGGATGCAAAATTGCCCAGCTGAAACACTGATAAAAGTGAGATTGGATGCAGCAAAAATCAATGTTCTCATGCCAGCATTATAATACTGAATATTTAAAGTGACTCTGATTTGCCCTCCTGCCTCGAATGTTGACTTGTGAATGAAGGTGAATTAAACTCTGCGACATGCAAGTGGTTCCTATTCCCCAGCTGTCTGTCATATGCTTGATGCAGTTGTCCTTGATGAAGCAGCGGCTACTTAAAGGAGATGTTGGATTTCTCTGCTGATACTAATCCAGAAGTTTTGGGTACATGCACACCAATGGATACTGGAGAGTCAATGGCCATATGGAAAGCTATATGCTTTTGGATGTCCTGGAAAATAATTCAGTGAATGACAGGTCCAGAGCAATGGCACTGTGCATGAGCAGTCAGCTGGGAAAAAAGAGCCTGGTTACAGGCATTATAAATGCAAACAACTGTTTGGCTTGAGGAGAACAAAGCGAGCTAAAAAAAAGAAAAACAGGCCAGAAATAAATGGTCAGAAATAAATGGAGCCGGTTTGGATTTGCTAATAGTTTTGTCTTCAGCAAACAACCTTAAGATCATGTTCCCAAAGGGGAGAAAATAATACCAAAGTAAAATCCAAACCAAGAGAGCCACTCATCCAGTTTGGATGGATAACAAAGTGCTGTGAGCTGCCTGGGGAGGAGAGAACAAAAAAAGGAGCCACTGGGGAGATTCGGTGTCTTGGCTGCCAAGGGCGAAACAGAGGTAGCTCTTCTCTCAGTACAACAGAGGAGTTTTCTACTGCACACAGGGAAAACGAAGCTGACAAAGACACGGGCCCATAGATAAGAGGGAGAGCTGCCAGGACAATGAAAGGACGGAGCTATTTGGCTGCCGTGCACAGTTTGTTTTGATTGTCACTGAAAAGCACACCCTGCCTGGCATGGGAAGACATTTATGCGACACTGGCTGGGGAACTTGGAGGGCTGAATGCTATCCACACCTACCAGCTGTGCTTCAAAGGGAGCAATGCCATGTCTTTTACATAAGGCTGCCCAGCGCCCGCTTTGCTATTAAGAGGGAAAATAGTTTGGTTTTGGCTGGTACTGAACAAAGTTTTAGAGGCCTCGGACAAATTGAACATTATTTGAAACCGTGCCTTCATCTGCTGGCTGCAGTTCCTCGTGTCTGTTCCTCTCGTGTTCATTGAAGTCCTCCTTATAAACTTCTTGCCAGTGGTCATAGCTTGCACTTTCCTGTTTGTGGTTTGGTAGGGTATCAGACTGGAGCAGTTCAATACCTGTGGTGAGGTTTTACAAACACAGGGGTCGTAACTGAGGAAGTCCCTCACAGTGAAGTTCTGGGAAAATATTTTAGTCCAATTTCAGTGAATTAGCAATATGTATACAAAGCAGCAGGTGATCTGCTGGCTCTAATGGGGTATTGATTCGCTGCTTCTCAAGTTCACGTGGACCTTCTGAAGTTCCTTTCAACCTGATTTATCCTTTGATCGTGAGCTTGTAGTCATACTGCTGTATAGGATGTCTTCCTCAGCTTGGCATCACTGGAAAGGAGTGGGTTGTCCTTGCGGCTGTTGAACAAGACACAGGTTTTATCTGAGTTCCCTTTTTCACATATTTAACAACACGATTAGTGCCTTATTAAAAAAAAAAGTACTTAAAAAAAAGAAAAAGAAAAGAAGGTTGGAGGGGGGGGTGGGGGGGGAAGAGAAAAAGCAATGTTCAAAACACGAGAGCTTTTCAGTCTCCACAAATCTCCCTTCAGCAGAGGGAAGCATGTTAGCTCTGCTACAGGCATGACTCTGATTGTTAAATACCGCCAAAGATTCTCTGCCTGCTGGCCTGTCGAGGGTTGGGATTTATTGGGAAGCTGTTTGCCTGGCTTTTGCAGCACAGGATGCAGAGAGCGTTGCTCTGAAGTGAGGGTGTCTCATCATGGATGAAATAGCACCGACTGGGTTGATGTTTCGTTCTCTGGCACTGGGGGAGTTTCGTATTGATGCAGACCTGTCTCCTCAGTATAAGCCAGCATCAGCTCTCAATTGCAGGCTCTGGTTGACATGGATAGTTGTGTCTTTGAAGGCTGAGGTCAGAACAGTATCAGCAAAATCAGAGCTTTGTGTTTGCCAGAGCCAATTGGAAAGCTAAAGAATAATTGACTTAGGAACATCAGTAATGCTCAATTTTCTTAGGCCTTAACTCTAGGTTCAGCCTTGTTGCTGCAAGGATTTAGTTGCATAACTACATCGGTTGATAGATTTTAAATTATCTTTGTGTCTGACTTAACTACATCAGTAAAGTTCTAGATGTAGCAGCAGTTAAAAGCATAGGAATCATGCATTGTGGTGTAACAGCTAATTTCACTTTCTATATTAACTTGTGTTGATGTAGGACTATTTACATCAAATTGAGTTTGCCCTCTCGGAGGGCAGGAGAGGAGACAAGCAGGAACATTGCTTTAACTCTGACAGCTTAAAGTCAACCTTCCTCCTTATCACTCAAAACTGTCTCATCTTCCTAAAAGCAATACTGCCTGTACTGAATTAGAAGCTCATTAACATAGTTATGCTGCCTGTACTGAATTAGAAGCTCATTAACATAGCCACATTAAAAAACAAACCCAAACAACTGGGGAATTGATTATTCTTTGGGACATCTCCCAGCAAGCTGAGCAACTCCTACAACTCATCCTGCTGACAAGTCTTGTTGACCTTGTTTAGGAAATATAAGCCAATTTCACCCGAGCACTTTGCCAAAGAACTTACCTAATAACCTGGATTTAAGCATGGTGGGAAGGAAAAAAAAGCTGTACAAATGCTACAAAAGCCTGATGGCAAAGACAGTGTAAAGCCTGTAAATAAGTGCTTCTGCGCTAGGTCTTTGTTCTATTAAAAACTGTTGAGCACAAATACTCACAATCT
Source organism: Sclerurus mexicanus (assembly GCA_013396755.1). Lineage (NCBI taxonomy): Eukaryota > Metazoa > Chordata > Aves > Passeriformes > Furnariidae > Sclerurus > Sclerurus mexicanus. The sequence goes on along the minus strand of VWZF01006291.1, from coordinate 147,682 downwards.
TATTCAGTATGTGAAAAGAACACAAAAGCTGCACACAAACCAAGCCCCTGCATGAGTACAGAGCAGGTGAAGATCATCACCACAGCCTGAATCATTTGTACTGCCTTCTTTATGAGGAACACAAAGGCAATTCATCCATTTGGGCTGCTGCTGGACACCAGCGGAGAGAAAGGGTAACAGCATAATCTGTTAGGGCGTTGGTTTGGCAGATGGTGGGTTGTCTTTCCACCTGGAGGCTGCCAAGTCCTCACTGAGTCCAGATTTCAGACTTCAGTCTCTGCCTTTGGCAGCAAACAAAGATGTTTGCAAAGGGCCAGACACTGTGCCAAGAGCATCTCTTATATGTCCGCCGTTAAAGCTCCTGTGTGCTACGAGACAAATATTGAAAGGAATAGAGACACTTTTACGAATAGTTTAGTATTTAAAATAATTGCTTCTCCCTCAGAAACAAAAGAAAACAAACAAAAAACCCCCCCCCACAATAAAGCCCCAGTAAAACAAAACAAACAAGCAAAGAAACCTGAGAAGCCTCCTGAAGAAATTTAGCTGCCAAACCGAAGCAAGAATGTAGGAGGCCCTGCTTGGCTGGGAACAGGTTGTTTGCCTGGACCAGATGAGGAGCAGGAGAAGGAAGGGAGGTAATTCCATACCATTGGACCCCGATTTGAGCAGGCGATCTGGGTGTGGATGAAATTTAAAATCTGTGGTGCTGTATTTCCCTGATAACTCGCTCTAGGACTTGGGTGCTGTTCTTGGTGGTTGATATTTGTACATTGACTATACTCTGTTGTGCTGGCTTGTGTCTTTAAGAGACCCAGAGTCATGAGAGTGTTCATGCAGAAGAGTCTTGGCTTTCTCAGAATTACACAGAGTTTGCTTTGGGTTTGTCTGCCCCTACAGTCTTGACTTCTGCAAAGTAAACCTGATGCAGGACCTTGGTTTTATGAGAACAGAAGGCAGAGCTGGTGTATTGGTATTTTATTAATATGATACTTAACATAAAACCATTCCCAATTGTTTTTGCTACTCCTGCCACAATAAGTGGCTGCTGACACATCACTGTGAAGACTTAGTGTCAGTGAGTAGAGTCTTGTTTGCTTTCCACATCTCACTGGCTGTGAAAAGCTTGAATCAAGTCATCACCCTTTCAACAAAATCTACCACAAATAATATCTAAAATGTAAAGCCATTATTGGAAGCAAACATATACACACACCCCACCCTCACACCTTGCTACTGCTTAGGGTTAATTATATTAACATATGAGCAATAATTGATTCCCACTTCACTTGAGGTAAAAAACATGCCTGGCCTTTTAAATGAGTGTATCACCTTCATCACTCACCTGAAAAAACAGGATGCCTCATTCCAGACTGTCCAGGGCAAAGGACAGTAAAACCTTCCTGTTTCCTTTATCTTGCTTTAATTACTTCATATATTTAGCATGCAGTTGGTTTTTATGTTGCTCGGGAGATGCGGAATTGTGGCAGCAGGGGTGGGAATGCAGGCTGTGCCATGAGATTTCAAGCGCAGACTGGAGTTAGGTGGAAAGAGCAGTAGGTGCTGTCATGCTCATCTGGGATGTTAGGGGGGACTTGAGAGAGGACAACTGTATTTCTGACTTCAGCAGAGTCTCCAAACCACTGGAATGATGAGGGGGGGGAGAAGATAATGAGGGGTTTGCAACTTGCTGTCCTGTAGAGGGTGCACTGGCAAATAAAAGGCATGCAAACAATTTTCATCCAGAGAGAGAAATCTGAGAGTAAACACCAACCACAGAAAAGTAAACACCACCTAAATAGCTTATAAAAATCTGTTCTTCAGCCTCTTGCATGGAGAGTGAAGGCCTGTGTGGAGGTACTGTAAGGATATATCTCGATCCTCAGGACAAAGGTTGGATTCTGCCACAGTAGAAAGCAGTGCTAGAGTTAAACCTTCACAGGGACATTTGCCTCCTGTACCCCTTCCAGACAGCCAATGCTTGTTGATCCACTTCTGCTGGCACCCTGTTTTAATGATCCCTGGAGCAGCAGAAGAGGAGCCATATGGCTTGCAGTAGCTTGAATTTCAACACGGAACTGAAAGAGAGACTAATTTCCTTTTTTTTTTGGTGCCTAGATGATGCTTTGAGCCCTTTTTTTTACACAGTCTAAGACAAAAATATGGAAGCTACCGGGCAATTTCAAACCAGTGGAAGACCATCTTGAGGTTTGCCTGGAGGACAGTCCCTTACAGCTGCCCCTGGAGAAGCCTCAGTGGGTAGCAAGCAGATGGCTCAGCTCTGTCAACATTAGAATTTCTCCTAAAAACACCAGATTTTTGAGGCAATGAGGTTCTGGCTAGCTAACTGCATCTGAGATGCTCCTGGGCATGGCTCTCTTTCAGCCCTGCCCTTTCTACAAGACAAAATGGAGTTTTAATCCTCGAAAGAAAAGTTTATGATGGAGCCACGTGAAAATGAGGACTGCAGCGTGTTTGCTAATGCTGGAATACTGGGTTTGGCAATAGGGTTAGGAGGGCTTTTCTAGCTTTACAGTCCCATAGGATTTGTCAAATAACTTTATAAAAAAATACCCCAGTGGGTGGTATGCGTGGATTACGGCAAATATAAATAATTTAAAATAGTGAATAATTACAACCTGTCTGGGAAGAGTTATATAGGTAATTTAAATTCCAGGTGTGCACAAGAAAAAATAAAATGTGAACACACTACAATTTGAGGTTGCATATTAAATTTGCGTTGTTCGAGTGAGTCCAAATCTGAACTGTAAGCACTACAGGAGATGCCACCAAGAACAGCAAATCTCAAGGCAATGTGAATATGTGCATTACTCTTGGACTTAATGGACTTTCTCCTCAAAGAAGACAAAGTGACTTGCAAATGGGAACTGCAAGTACACTGCAGCTCCTGGGAAAACTCCCCTGGCTTTCTCTTCATATAAAGGTCATTGCAAATTGGGAAGTTTAATTCATGTCCTGCATGTTTTGTGCCACCAGTCCCTGACTGATAAATAAGAAAAGTGGATTTGTTCTTGAAGGGAGGGAGTGAACAGCATAAAATTGGCCAGGTGCTTCTCAGGAGGAGGGTTTAGCCACACCTTTGGCTGCAGGGTGCTTTTCTATCTGGTTTGCAGTAGATGTATTTCTAAGCTAATCATTACTTTAATACAAGGAATAACAAAAAATGTATTCAGTGAGGGATCAAAGGGATGACACAGGAAAAGAGAGCCCAGATGAAGGATTACCATTTCTGGGTTGATGGCTTACCTAAAAACACAGACTGCTAAATCTGGATGTAGTAACTCAAGAAATCAAATCATTGTTGGCTCAAATGAGGCAAATGAGCTTGATTTGTTTCTGCAGCTCAAGTACAACGGTACCTGATTTTACATTAAAAAGTCAGAAACAAATGAAATCACTGTAAGAGAACCATGTTTGAAAGTCATCAGCTGAAAGAAAAGGTGGAAGAGAGAGCCAGAGTCATTGCAAAGAAAAAGATTTTCGGAAATCTTTGTTGTACATGAACTACAGATGTGTTTTCAGGAGCACTCACCCTGCATGCAGTATTTTTTTGGTAAGGAGAGCATTGCTACACTGTGTGTGTTCTAGAGAGCAGTAAGGGAAGCTTCAGGAACTGTTCTAGTACTGCTCTGTGCTTTTACACACAGCACATGTGTTCTCTCTGCTATTTTTCTTTTCTTCCCATGGTGTGAACTTCATTTTTGTTAAACGCAGAAATATGCGTGAGTGAGAGGGTGTGTGAGGGGAAGAAGTGAGAATTTACTTGTGTAATGATGTCTAGATAAAATATACTTTGTTGCTCATTGTTTGGTCGGGTTTTTTTATTTATTCTTATTTTTTTTATCGTAGTGATAGCAGCTATCTTTTCCTCTACCAAGAAGAAATCCTCCAGCACAGGGCAGCATATCATTTCTTTCAGAATTTAGAAGCTCATAAGCCCTGTCGTGTTTGTTACATGCAGTGCTGCTTTGGGATTTATTTCTGGGATATAACCTCAGTTACATTTGCCCTGTAGGAGCACTTTCATTGAGGTACCCCTTTATGTTTGAGCTACAGAGATCAAAAGATTTACTGGAGTTTATGTGTCACTGCCTTGCCCTTCTTCTTAGCGTCTCACAAACAGGGAAGGAACGTGGGAAGTGGCTGTGATGGGCTGAATGAGAAGCTGAGTAAATGCTGATTATGTGTACAGAACAACTAAAACACAAGCAAAAAGAATAACCCATCCTCTATTCTCTGCTTTCTAATTTGCTGGTTAAGTAGATGTCCCTCCAGGTGTATTTGCCTTTTCTCACAACGAAGAATTGCAGGAGGACTTACACAGTTCTGTCTTCCTAAAGCATCACTAATGTTTCCTGACTTACCTGTCTGGAACAGCAGGTGAGGATTGTAAAAGAATAGGATTTTGAATGGAATTCTGGATGAAACCGAAGGGAAAGTTCTGAAGAAATATGATTACACTTAAGTCTTAGTTTGTTTGTTTGGGTTTTTTTGATTTGTATAGAATTAAAGGCCAGGTTTCAGAAGGCTTTTACACCTGGCTGAAAAAATTGGTGAGGTTGTCAGGAAGGCTTTATCTCCTCTTCTTTTCCTTGCCTTTTAAGAAAAGGAAGTCTCCAGACCTTCATGCCATGGATCCTCAGATTCCCTCCTCTTCTGCACAGCCCTGTGTGCTGGAGGAGGGACCGTGTCCCTTGGAGGACCCAAGCCTTATTCTTCCCCAAACCTTTTCCCAGGGAGAGGACAAATGTGATCCCTTGATCCATGTGGGTTTTCTACAAACAGCAGCTCCCTGCCTGCCTCCCTTGCCTGCAGTGGGACAAGGGGAGGGGAGAGGAGCTTCACAGCCCCCCAAACCCAGCAGAGATAACGCTTCAGATATGGTCTCAAGTTTGAGATGCTGCTTAGAGGAGTTGGGTACCAGACTCGAGAGGTGAACAGCTTGTTTTGACTTTCTAAGTTTTAGGTGCCTTTTTGTACCTTTCATCCAAGCAGATCTTTTATTGTGGCATCAATCTGTCAGAATGGATTCGGGAGCCCATCCCCTCACCAGCAATTAAGATGGAAGTAATTTAGCAAAAGAAGACCTTGCAGAATCCAATCTGGCAGCTTTCATGCAGCTTATGCTAAAGATCGAGGTACTACCTATTTAAGCATAAAAAGTCTACAAAATGTCCACTTTGATCCCTCACTGTAATGTACTGCAGCTCCCTGGACTGCATGGAATATGCAGCACAAATCACATTTCTGGACAACTGGATCTGTGCTCCTACTTCACTTGTTATAAGGCAGTAACTAATTTTCCATTAATTTTCACACAGATTACACCTTCTTGAGTATTAACAAGAAAGGAGTTAAAATCAAAACCTACTCCAGAATTTGCAGCAAATAAAAATAACAGCGTTTTGTTTTTCTTAGTGTCATAGATCTTTTAGGTCAATTCATAAAAAAGAAATACCTGGCAGGATTAATTTCACATAACTTTAGGCATCTGCAGTAGATGTAGTTCTACACTTGGTTTTCTCAGCTCTTTCTACACTGGTAGTGACAAGAAATGAGCAGTAGGGAATGACTCAGCTGAACTTCTTCAGGCAACCAATTAGGCTGTAATTTAGGGTGACACAATGGGCACAGAAAAGCCTGTTTCTTCCTGGTGGCAATCAGGCAGCCCAAGCTGAAACCACCAGGAAAGGGCAGTCATTCAGAAGAGTACTCCTCCAGGTAACTTCTGTGCAGGTAAAGATGAACAGATAGCAGTAAAAGACAAAAGTATGTTTCCTTTACTTGTTATTGTTTCTGCAAAAAAGAACAAGACTAGGAAACGTTTGTTAGTTGTGTTCTATTTGTTAAAAAAAAAAATCAACACAAATAGATGTTAAAATGTTTCATTCGGACATTTAACAGTAAAATTTCCTGGGAGGTAAATATGGTTTTTGTTTTCTTAGGGTCCTAAAAGTCTTCCATGAAAAACTTTTTCCTCAGACAACAAAAATAATTCCCTTTTAAAGAAGACCTCTATTTCCCTAGGGAAGTCAAACTTCTTTGCAGTTGTAAGCCTTCTGTTGAAGAGCTGTTCTGCCAGCATAGATTAGCACACCACTTTTCCATACGTGAACACTAATTTTCTGCTCATACCCTTGCTTATTCAATTCCTTCTCTGCGTAACTACATATTTTATTTGGAGAGTGATTAATAGCCCTTCATTGTTTTAATGTGATGTTTAAACCAAAAGGCACTGCTTAAACTCCAAACACACCCATCCAGCTCAGGCCTTAGGGCTCCTGCCCACAAGGCAGACTCCCAGAACTCGACACTGCAGCAGTACTATTGCATGTGCACACCAGCTGCAGACGCGTTTGGGTTGCAGTTCTGCTCCTGAGTGCATTTATGACGTGGGAATATTGGTACCTGTGTGGTTTAGAACATATGAAAAGAGGGATATCCTGACTTCTCCCACTGAGTTAAAATTGTGTAGTGGCAGGACTGGCCTGGTACCTCCTGAAGAGTGTCGTCAAGGCTAAGGAATTGCACGAATTCAAACGTGCTGCTGCATTTAGAAGCTCTGCAAGTGCTTGCTGCCAGATTCCAGTCAGCTGGAGCTCTCTGGGACCAGAGCTGACCTCCTGTGGTCAGCAGAGCAGCAGAATTCCTGCAGGGGTCTGTAGGCAAGAAAGGGATGTGTACTTATATTTATTCCACAGCAAATCGAAGCTGCTGTTGCGAGTTGTTTGTAGTGGTAGAGGTGTGAACTTTTACTGTGGTGCTGAGAGTGTTGTTTCATGTAACATGGCTGATGCTGTGTGTCAGAAAAGCCTGAACTCTCAACGAGTGCATTTATGATGCCATTTTTTAATAGAGCATAGTTAATTCAAACAGAAAATTGGCATTTTCTGTTGTTTCTGCAAACTGGAACAGCTTGAGAAGGCAGCACTAAGATCAGGACAGTTGGACCAGGTTAGTTACTCTCTGTGTCCTGGCAGATGTGTAGGTTCAGGTTCTCCCAGGAAAAAGATTTCAACTGATATCTCTCCTGTTTTCCACCCATGTGAATGGGCTAAGGGCAAGGATGGGACCAGAGAGTGTGTTTAAGAGGAGAGAAGAGTAACTTCAAAGCTCTTCTTTGGTACCTGAAGCAAGAAACTCCTTGCAGCCAATGCTGGCTGAGGCTTGGAGGGAGCTGAAACCTTTTAAGGGTTTGGCCAGGGGGATGTGTAAGTGTAAATTGCACAGATAGATCAAAAAGGACTTTCCTATGTTTCAGGAGCTGCTACATGAACATAAACTAATAAAAGCTAAAATGAATATACAAGCCTATCAGTAGAGCTTGCCTTTAAAATGGACTGAACAAGACAAAGAGAAAATGTACTTAGGCATCAAGGTGACTTTCATTTGGAAGTTTGCTATGTTTGCTTGGCCACTGGGGAAATAAGTCCAGGCAGTGGAAGGGAAAAACAAAGAAGCAAGTGTTTGCAAGGCCAGATGGGCAGGCACCAAATGGCAGTGCAGGAGCAAATAGCAGCAAGGGCTTTGCCAATAATGTGATGCAAAGCTTGGATTGTACTGAACGAGATCATTGGCATTTGAAACACATCCATCACCAGTATTCATTGGGGGGAGAGGGAATCAATAGTACTTACCCTTGCTTGATTTACAGCCTTCTGTGACTTGGGTTTGGCTACCAAGCTCCAAGGTGACTACCCTCTCTCCTGGCTGAATTTTAGCCTGTGTGCAGCTCAGTTATCAGATTCTGTGCAGTCTCTGCAACTTTATGAGGATTCTGCATCAATTTGGGAGAAAAAAAAAGGGGTCTCTTTGGAGTTTGCTATGTTACCAAGGCTCCTCTGTTGAACACTTTTGTTGTTCCTCTGAATGCAACAGTGTTCATCAAGATATAGCTGTGTTTTTATTGCTTAGATTTGAACACGTTTTTCTGACTTTTTTCCTTTTCATTTATTGGAAGATGACAGTACGGGTGGAATTTCATACCTTTTTTTCGCTCAAGATACAGAGACCTGGAGGAATTAATTTCTTTTCTCACACGGGAAAGCTGTCTGCTACCTTGTGTCTTTGCTGTGCAGTGGAATTCACTCCCAGTGTCTAGCCCAGAGGACAGGGAAAAGTTGAAAGTCTAGATCTGTGCATTATATATGCTGCCACTGTGCTTTTGAAAAATAATGTGAAGTCGTGAAAGCAGGTAGAAACAACAAGCACCTTGATTTAATTTTAATGGCATTTGTATCTCAAAGTTGCCCAGGCTGTTCTGAAAATACTCATGAACATGTTCTGTGTTGCTGCTGGTCTGGGAGAGAGACTCTGTTGCCTTCCCCAAACACCAAACAGCACTTGCTGCTTTCCAGATTTTATCAAAAAACTGCAGAGTTAACAGGTCTTCACCTAGCTGATGCTTTAAGGTTCATAAGTATACTGATTTTAGCACAGCTTTTAGCACTTTAGTAATTTTAGAATAGAGCTTTTAACTAAATATTTCTGTGCCAAACTCCAAACTGTTGCTTATGTTTCTCATCAAGGATTTCTGTAGATATTTAACAAGCTAAGGTACATTTAGTCTGAAGAGAGTGTGCTGGAACAAGTTATATCCAGCACATTCCTTGATTTAACTTTAGTCAAAGCTACTCAGAAAGCCCAGAATCCTCAAATTTGTTCCAAGCAGGTCAGAAGACATGAGGAAGATGAAGAATGGGAGGAAAGGGTGGTTGTGGGAGACCACCCACCCAATTTGGGAAGGGGAGCTTAAGGGCAGGCCTGAAGAAGGTCCTGGGGATGGACAGTTTTCAGGATGGGGGTATCCCATTAGGTATCATAATTAGCCAGTATTATAAAATATTGAAAGCGATCCTGTGTGGGTGCGGTAATGAATTTTATGCACCTTAAAGCACTATAATGAAAGATCTGCTCTCTACCTTCCTATCCTAAAATTGTCCTGAGAACTTTTCTTTGATTTTAGGCACCAGTGCTGCTCCCCTTGTACTCCCTAAGCTGTGCCCTGCACCAAACACGTTGGGACCTTACACATCCCATTGCTGCGCAGATGAGAGATGAGTGGCCAGGCTTGCTGTGTGCAGGGGCAGAACTGCTGCTGAATGTCCCTGTGCGGCTTCTGCTTGGTGAAATCCCACAGCAGCCCCTGGAAAGCCTCCCCTTACCCTGAGAGATGCCTGCACTGGGGCTGCGCTGAGCAGACCTGCCCAGCTCCACAGGTGGGCACCTCCCACCTGCACCTGCCCACCCATTATGATATCGAGGGATCTAATAACAGCAATTGTGTGCTTCTCTTTGCCTCACCCGTTCCCAGCACAGCATGGGAGAGCATTATCTTGGTTTACGGCTTATCTTGCTCTAAAACAGCATCAGAAATGCCAGCCATCAATAGGCTCCCTCTGGAGAGCAAACCCGTCGCAGGGGTGGCACCACTCACACCCACAGGCTCCTGCTCCTCTTATGTCAGCCCATCGTATCTGCCAATCTGTGTAGTTTTAAAATCATTTATTGCCATACTGGGGAATCAGATGACCTAATCAGCCTGGGGTTTGTGATTCGTGTGAAGAATAGTAACTGATATTGGTCAGAAAAGAAATATCTGAGGCTTTGAGCAAATTTCCATTAAAATGCGTTTTTCGTATTATGACATTTATTTCATGAAACATTAACTTCATTTTCTGCAGACTGTTTTAACATTTAGAGTTAGAGGTTTTCTCTCACTTTTGCATTACTAGATAACTATAATAATGCAGAGTCTATCGTAAAGTTTACGGAGAGCTGTAAGTCTGAAACAACGTTACAGCTCAAAAATAGAAATGAAACAAAGTCCAAAGTGAAAACTGTCAATGGAAATTGGTAGGAATTGGATATGTATGTAAATTACAAAAACTAATCTACTGAGATTCATAGGGCAAATAACTCGAGCTACTATTACTTGGCACCAAATAGAAACATTTCATTGAAAGTGCAGCTGCTAGAGAAATGAACTGATAAACATAAATTGAACATAAATGGCTGCAGGCAAAGTGCAGTATCAAACAGAAAGGGAACAGGGGAAAAATGGTGTTTGCATACATGTGTGTGCCTGTGTGCAGAGCGTTATATACATATAAACACCTGAAAGTCTCAGGAGTGGAGGGGACTGTCAAGGATCCCCAACCCAGCAAGTTTCCCAGGTGGAGAAGCCTCAGCCACCCTCGCCAGGGATGGAGCTGCTCCCACCTCAGGGTGGTGGAGCCTGACCAGAACAGGATGGGGTGCTAACTACGGTCAGAGATAGGATGGGAAGATGAAATCAGGCTCTATTTGGTTAATTTAACACATTAGGCTTTTATATAAGAGCTATGTAAAGTCTTGGGCCAAAATCCGCTATAATTTTTCTGACTTTAAATTTGGACTTACTCCTTTATCCCTAATACGTGGGGGAAATCTGAGGTTACACCTTATCCCTCTTCCCCTCCCATTCTTTGCTGAGTCCCAGCTAGATGTGTCTTTCACTTAAATCCTTTCTCTGAGTACACCCATTAGTAAACACTAAAAATACAAATAAAGCCATGTATATACATCTGCACATATAAACACCCCTCTCCTCCCACACACACATAAATCATTCTCTGCAGTTTCCTAGGACCCAGACTGCAGATGTGGTATTTAAGAGTGAATGTGGCTAACATTTATTAGACTTGAACTGTATTGTGGGTAATTGTCCAGTAATAACCTTTGGTAAATTATATGAAGCCTTTACTTTACTTAACAGGGAACGCAGGCTCCCAAAACTCTAATATTATCATCATTCAAGATAATGAGCAACACAAACCATTCTATTACCAATCTAAAAGCAATAAATGTCAAAGTAAAGAACTATGCAATATTCTGGCCTGGAAGAACAAAGGACAAAAGTAATGATAATGCCTTTTTATATTTGCAGTCTATTATATCACGCATAACAAATGACCCTGTAATTGTAGACAGTGTTATTTTAACAGGTTGTAAAGAGAAAATGTTGGGGGTGGAAAGGGAGTGTTTTGAACAGTGCCCTGAAAAATGCTGTAGGGTTAGTAAGTGGGAATACCTGGTGATTTATTTGAATTTTATGCCGGTGACTGCGCTGGATTACTCTCGAGCAGTTTTGTTGGTCACCATGACCACCCAGAGCTATGCAATAGGACACCAAGATCCTTGCTTGCCACGTGGATGGTTTCAGTAATAACTTAGTGGTAGCCCCAGTTTCTCATCTGACACAAGCATAAGCAAGGGCAAAAGTACCTTCTAAAACACGGGTTATCGATTTATGGAAATGTCTCATTTGGGCATTTATAGGCCATTCACACAGAGCTCACACAGAATTTGGGCATTCATTCATTTATCGTGAGCCCGAGGGTTACAAGTAAGGGGTGCTCTGTCTGCTGCTGTACATATGGGGGAATAGATTCAGGCGTTCATGGATTTGCAGAATGACTTCATTTTAATTTTTTCTGTAAACAAAAGCAGAAGTTAGCAGGCTACTTGATCAGCATTTAGAGAATTTTTTTTTCAAGTTAGTGGGGAAGGAAACTGGTTGAAAATCAGGATGCCAATGCCTCACCTACCCTTTTGTTAAAAATAAAATAATTCTTACTTTCTTGCACCTTTCATTCATTACCTCTTTTGAGAGAAACAGTTTACTCAACGAATGCTATCTCTTAGTTGGCATGTGCTTCGTGTCAATGTATGAATGCCTGCAAAGCAAGGCGTTTACTAAAACAAATATTGAAGTGGCATTATTTCTGTGGCGGAAAGAAACAATTCATGCAGCTTTGATGTGCTGTGGAGGCAATTGGCACACGTGGCAATTGTCCTTTAGATCTCCAACATGCACAGTCAAATCCTCTTCCCATGTACCTGGGTCTAGGAAAGGAAATCCATCCATCTTGCTCTTTCTGTGCTTGTGGACATGAGACTAGGATTTACCTGAAAGGGAAAAGGTTGAGAGTTCTTTGTCTAGAAATGAACCCTTTGCTGCCAAATATATTGCCTTGTAGCTCGTGTCATTCTTGGTGTCTTCCCCCCCTTGGCCAACACAAAAGATTTCAACAGATTCAGCACCCTGTAGGGGTCAAGCCCTATGTGGTTTCACCAGGTGAAATTCTGTTTTGTCTTGCTTCAGTGCTTTGTTATCAACAGGCATATAGACCACAAACCATAGAATTATAGAATAGCTTGGTTTGGAAGGGACCTCAAAGATCCTCTGCCATGGGCAGGGACACCTTTCGCTATCCCAGGTTGCTCAGAACCCCATCCAACCCCGCCTTGAACACTTTCAGGGATGGGACATCCACAACTTCTCTGGGCAACGTGTAAAATACGATATTAAACTGGACTGACCTTGCTTTTATCACCTTTATTAAGCTCATTTCACAAGCTCTCTTTGTCAGGCGTTTGCTGTTCCTACGGTCACATTACTTCACCACCCCAAAAAGGAATCCTCAGTGTTTGTCAGAGAGAAAACAGCTGTAAAATCTAGGGGTTTATTTGTACTGCTGCTTAACAGAAGTGACAGGGGAAAAAAGCAGCAAGCAGTTATTTTACATATCTCTTTCCTTTTCAAGAAAAACAAATGATTAAACTTCTCCATATTTGCATTTTCCCCATGAGCATACATCCCAAACCTGTCAAGTGAGTGGCAGGGGGTGGCGGTGCCTGTCACGTCTCTGCTTTCGGGAAAGATCAGAACCCAAGCTTCCCGATGGCACAGCCATCCTGCAGTTTCCATAGCACAGCTCAGGAAAGGTGTTCCCCAGGAGAGTTATTTATATAGCTGTTTTCAGGTGAGTTCCAGAATCATGAAAGCAGCTTGTGTTGTGTTTTAGTTTTGCTCCTTGTTCCTGGTATCAAAATGTGTGCCGCGCGTTTATCTGTACGTTCATCTGTTTCTGTTTGTCTGTAATTTTATGGGGTAGCATCTGTGAGTGGTAGTTTTGTATAATAACATGTATAGAAGTGAAATCAACAGTTGGGTTTAAGGACTGTGTTCAGCAAGCAGAGGAGTTTTGGGTGGCTGTTACTGCTTGCTATGGATTGACTGCTACACAGCTGGTGTGTGAGGAGGGATTCAGTCAAACAATTTGTCTGGATGTCAAGATTATTGTCCACTTTTCCTGGGATACCGCAGAGAAATTTACCTCCTTTCGGTCTGAGAAAGAATATCATCATATATACAAGAGAAGTGTGTTTTGGCTCACTGGCTCCCCATCCCAAGTGGCATTTGGTTGCTTATCAGACTTTGTCAGGCTCAGAAATAGTTTAGGAAAGAACATATGTGAATCCATCCTCAGACAAAAGTGTAAATGTCAACGCTGCCACTGAGATGGGAACAAGATAAGTGACAAGGTCCAAGATACTCAGGAGAAAATAATTAAGGAAATTGTTTTGGAATCACTTATATATTGAGCTTTAATTTCCAAACTGAGTGGGAGGCCACAAGAGCGTTCCAAGTACCAGTCTGAAGGCAGGGTGTAAGACTTCAAATGGTACATTGGAGGCACAAGAATTTTCAGAAAGAAGACAAAAGTCTTCCTCTGTGGAAAAAAAATGCAAGAGTAGGAGGCTGCTAATCCAGCTTGCAGCCCCCTTGACAGTGCACAGGTGAGATTGGACACATCGCTAGCAAAACTGTAATGCAAGTCTTCTGCAGAAATTGATTTACAAATAGGATTTACCTCCTTGAATTACCTCTGCAAGGCTTAGAGGTTCGAGTGCTCCCAAGCCACCAAACAAAGTCAGAGTGGCATAATTATAGCCCAGGGGAATTTTCCTTTTTATTCAGTATTATTCTGTCTAACAGTTGTTCCTCATTGAATCTCAGAGGTGTTGTGCTGGGCTTGCTTATGAGCAGGGAGGTCATCACATCTCTGTTGGAATATCCTTCCAAAAAATGTGAAGCACTGTTGGAATTCCTTACCATGGAATCAAATCATTTGCTCCTGGTACTCACCTTATTACAACATGGGGTGCAACTCCCAACCAGAGAAAGGAACTCCTTTTATGAAGCCTTTTTCTGCGATTTAGCCACTTTTGAAAATCAATGTGCAAGGAATCTCTTGTACACAACTATTTCATGTGTTAGAATGCAGCTTTTACTGATTGTGCAAGTAGTTTTTTGCCAAGCTGAAGAAAAGCACCACCCCTTTAATTTTTACTGAGGGTCGATTTAATCCTTCTGAATAGCAGGTTATGTCCTGCATATGAATACGCTACAGTTCATTTATGCCAAGCAAATTTTCTAAGCTTACTTTTTACTACCTGTGCTTCTGTAAAGCTTAAAAATCTTCTGTGGGGTCAACAGCTATAAACTAAATGTTTGCATCTAATGCATAATTCTGATGAATAGAGCTTGAAGATGATAAGTTCAACTTAATTGACCTTTTCTTAAACACGTCCACTTATTGTCTAACATTAGTAATAAGAAGAAGGTATTGGGGAAAAAAGTTGGGTTTTTTTTGTTTAATCATCAACAATATTAAGCAGTAGAACATATTTTTTATTTATCTTTTTTCCACTGTTGTAGAGGAACATACTTAGAGCTGCTTATTTTCTTTTAGGTGAGTTTTCCTTAAAAAAAAAAAAAACACAAAAAAAGAAAAAAGAAGCTAATTTTAGAATTCAATTCTTTATTAGGTGTTTATAAGAGTAAAAAGCAAATTCAGAAAAAAATCTGATAGCAATCATATAAGCAGACAGTACTGGACACTTTCTCTCCCTGGACAGTGTCCCAGCAAGTGTCACGGAAAGCACATCAAACCTGTCCATGAAGTGGGTATTTTTGTTTGGTTTCATTTCTTTATGTATGTGTTTATTTATTTAACTTTGGTTGTTTCTATTTGTGGTGGTTTAGGGTTAGGGTTAGGGTTCAGCCATGTCCAGGAGAGCAGGGCTCTGTCACGTGTAAGGGCGACTTGGGAAGACTCAAAAAGTCCCCTCCTTTCTTTCCCCCCAGCTTTAGATGCTCAGCATGATGCCACATGGTGTGGGATATCCCCTTGGTCAGTTGGGGTCAGCTGTCCTGGTTGTGTCCCCTCCCAGCTCGTTGTGTCCCACCAACCCTCTGGTGAGAAGCAGGAACAGCCCTGACTGTGCAAAGCACTGCTCAGCCATAACTAAAAATGCATTTTGCACTCAAATGGAGGGTTCCTGAGGTTCTTTGTGCTTCTTGGAGGTGCAGAACTCGTGGCAACTTGGAATTGCATGGAATGGTACTACAGGTTCTTGTGGGACTTGAGCAATTTCAAATAATCTCGTCACACATAGGAAGGAAGTGCTAATTAAGAGTATAAAGGAGCATATGTGGCACTTGTGAAACTGTTATCCAAAGCTGTACTGCTGCATCTGTTATGCATTGCAATTAGTCATAGTTTAATGAGAATATTAGATATCTGAAGTCTGCACATCTGAAACTACAAACCCTTTCCCCCCAAAAAGCAGTCCCAGTGCACCTGTGATGCTGCAGTGGGAGAAATCATTTCAGCAGATGACTTTGCTGTTGTAGTTTTCCCTTTGATCCACATACAGCGTTGAACTGGTTTTGAAACTGGAATAGATAAGCGAGTTTTTGGTGTGGACTGGGCAGAAGGGGGAGATCAGATGTTTTAAATAGATGTTCTTTGCATGGCCCACATTAATATCTCTTCATATGACATACTGCCATACATACCTATCCTACTGGGAGTGTTTGGTAGTAGAAATGAAGAAAACAAAAAGAAAGGTGCATCTTGCAAATGCATTGTCATAATAATTGATCCTGCTGGGATAAAGAATTAATTCACTGCAAAATTTCTAGATTTGACAACAACAAAATGTATTTAGAATGGCCTTATCTTTCTTTAAGTATTTTATATGATTCTGTGACTTCAGCTATATGACTAGATGTCTTTTATTAAATGCTATCTAATAGCCATGATTACTCTGGCTTTCTAGTGAGGATTTTAGGGATTTTAATTTGTCCACGCTCCCCCCTCCCTTACATGCAGGATTTAAATTGGCTAATAAAAGTGTGAAGTTAATATTAGGAAAAAGTAGAAGGAAATAAAGGGTATTTTTCTGTGTTGGTTTTGTGACACGTGGCCCATCTCAGAACTAACAATGATTTTTAGTGGCATCCGAAATCAGCACTCTCCACTAATCCATCCACAGGACCCACAGTAGCAAAAAGGAGGTGAAAAGCAACATTGGTGCAGCGTTTCCTAAATATACTAGATTGTTTTTTTCTTTTTCTGCTGTTATTGGAGGTTTATGGGATGCTTGTTCATCAATAACATTCCAGAGCCCTGTACTAATCATTAGAGCAAGGGGAATTATTCATCCCAAACAATCCTTACTATGAATCTATGCTTCCCATATCCTACGTATCCTGCTTATTGAGGAGGACAGAATGCTGCTCTCCAAGGGTTCTCCATTTCTGGGTTACAAGGTGCGCCTGTGAATTTTATATTCTGAGTCTTTGTTTTCCCCTCAGAGGTGATGGGGGATGTTGTTCCCTCGGGAGCAGCACTGAGGGGTTACTCCTCATTATTTGCCTGCTCACTCTGTCTGGCTGACTGAAGCAAAGGAGAGGTTTTCTGAAGGTCTGACCTTTCCCTACGGGCAAATATCTCATTTCAGAATAACTCACAACCAAAGAATTTGTCATTCATGCCCTTCTGTGCTTCGCTGGTGCTATTTAGTTCTGGGCCAGCTCAGCTTCATGAATATTACTCATTGTGATCTTAGCACCTCTTTTTGAGATAAGCAATGCTTTTTATTTTGGCTGTGGCTTCCAGAGTGTTTGCAAACCCACCTGAACCAATGTGACCCCAGCTGGAGGTGTTGCTGTGCTCTGGCAGCTTTCCTGCTGAGTCCCACGGGATGGCTTTCCTTGGATCAACTCACTTGTGCACATGGTTTGTCATGATTTACCCCTGGAGGGCAGCTCTGCTCCCCCCAGCCACTCACTTGTCCCCACTGGGATGGGGTAGAGGATCATCAGGATAAAAGTTAGAAAGGTTGAGATGAAGGCAAAGCAAAAGCTGTGCACACAAGCAAAGCAAAGCTAGGAATTCCTTCTCCACGCTGGGAGGGCAGGGATCCGTCATGCCCCACCTTGGGATCACAAATGCCACAAGGCTGAACATCCTCCCTTCCTTCTGCTTCCTCCAGCTTTTATTGCTAAGCATGACCCCCCAAGGTGTGGGATATCCCTGTCCATGGTCAGCTGGGGTCAGTGGTCCTGTCTGTGTCCTCTCCCATCTCCTTGTGCACCCTGTGAGAGGAGAGACAATTTGTAACCAGGCATCAGGATTCATTTTCGCTTAGGAATTCTTTCCTGCCAATAAGTACTTTCCTCTGCATATTGCTCTAATATAAAATAATGATAATCCCCCAATCGCAGTCATCTGTCCTCTGGCTCACAGTGACTCTGTGGTAGAACTTGGTAGAACTTTGGGGGCTGACACAAAGCAAACAGTGGGAAGGATGGCAGGAAAATGACATGATGAAAGCAGGACTAAATGGCTTCACATCCCTGCAGGTATTTCACAATAGTTCAGCAAATAAGCCTCTCTGGATATATTACTGCTAAAATTACTGGAATAGGTCCAGGGCAGTACGTCTCTACTTATGTCATTTAGTGGAGTTTGGGATTTGGGGTTTTTTCTTTTTTGTTTTGTTTTTTGTGTGTGTGTGTGTGTGTATTTGTTTTTTGGGTTTTTTTGCTTTTTATTTGTTTTTTGGGGTTTTTTGTTTGCCTTTTTTTCTTCATTGAAGACAAGCCTCTACCTGCACTCCTTGAAGTTAACAAAATCCCTTATGTGTCAGAATGCAAGTAAAATCATCTGCCTTCCAAGCTCTTTTTCTTCCCTTCAGACATCCGTTCTCTCCTTCATCCTAGCTCCTGCCTTTGCCTTAAGACAAAATCCTCTCAAGTGCTGGGGGAACTATATTTCCTCAGAAATTAAAGCTTTTTCTCAGTTCTTGTCTCTGTTTTCTTTATTAAACTATTTAAAATAAATATTCTACTTGAAGCGAGGACTAAGAAACGGGAAGGATGTGACCTAGTTTCCTTCTCATTATGATGAGGTATTTTCAGTAATTCTTAAGAGGATTTCCTCAAATGTCCTTTCCAATATTCCACTTTGCTTCCCACGATGTCTTTTGTTTTAATATTCATGAAGAACCTGGAGCTGGGCGAGATGTGGCTGTGTCACTTCACAGGATGACACAAACTCAGCGTGAGGAAGGGTGTGCTCTCAGAAAGCAGAAATGAGTGTGGGAGGATTAAATGAGTGTTTTAGAGGCAGTAAAAGCTTGCATTTACAGAAGGACAGAAAAATGAGGTATTATGAAGTAGGATACTTGCAGTTCAGATTTTTTTTTCCCCATAATTTCCCCTTGTTGTACCACAGAGGTTGTGGGAGCTGTGGATGAGAGCAGACTTTGAGCCAGGGCACCAAACAAGCTTGTTTTTTCTCTGTTTAAACCTGGGCGTGAGCTTAATCGCAGTTCACAGAACAAAGAGAGATGTTTTCAGATCCCCTCCTACAGTCTTGGGATTTTATTGAAATAATTCTGATTTTTTTTTTTTTAAAGTGGAAATTGAAGTTTGAAATGAAGTTAGCAAATACACATTTACATTTGAACTAAAGTCTAGTGGTTTCTACCATGTCTCAATTAAATCCAGGCATGCACCTGACTGAGTGTTCCCTTATCCATTGGTCTATGGCAGACATTTCATTTGTTTCTCACATGGGTTTCATTTCTTTAAGATCCAAATCTGAAAGTATTGAAGTTATCTACAAAATGCCTAATTTTTCATATGGAACAGTGGTGTCTTTTACAGTCATTTTGATCATCATCACCTAAATGGCCTTTTATTTCTTTGAAGTTTGTTAAAATCTTAAGGCTATTGTAAATTACCTTATGTGATAAGGTCACATATTTATGACTAATAAGGCCACAGGTGACCTTATTAGCCATAAATACAGGTCTTTCCTTCTGGAGAAATGATATTTTTTTCATAACAAGAGTCAGAACAGAGACAAAATAAGAACTTGGAAGGCAGAAATTCTCAAAAAACCTTCCTTATTTCTTATCTTCTTCAGTGCACGAGTCAGAACAAAACCCTAATGGCACTGTAGTACCTGAATCTGAAGAAAGATTTCACTTCAGCAGAAGGCGAACAATATTTCTGGTAAAACGTAGAATTTGTACTTAATTTAATTTTTATTCTTCACGGGAACATTAACGACAATAACTCCCATTTACTTGCTTGCTTGAAAAGAATTAGCTAAGCACTGCCTTGGGAGGTTTGCTTTAAAATGCAAGCGAAATGGATGCGATGTAAAGATTTTGTTCCTCTCCTCGAGCCTCGCCACCGTTCAGTGTTCCAACCAGAGGAAGGCTGTCTCCTGCAGGCTTGGTACTCGCATCAAAAATGAGATGTGCTGACAAACAGAACATCTCCCTAGACAGTGACAAGCTCTGTTTGAAGCCAGCAGCATTTGGGACTTGTTTTTTTTTCTTCTTTTAAACATGAGTACGGAAGTTTCCTGTATTGCTGAGGGAAATCTGAGCGATGACAGGCGTGTTGGCATTTCTGCTGTACGAAGGATTAACTCTTAGTCCACAGTCTCTGCCGGGCTATCGTTGGCACACAGCACAGAGGAGAGGGTATGACAAGGCTTAATTTGTCACCGAGGCTTTTTTTGCCGTTTACACTTAATGAATCCAAGCTCTTCATTAAAGAGGGGCTTTCTGAGCCTCCTATAAATAAAGCACTGTTGAAACTGTCAGTTCCTGAACACTGGTGTACAGCGAAACCTCTTTATTTTGCACCTGAAGCATCCTCTGGAACCTGATTGATTTTTAAATTGTGCTTTGCTGCCTGAATGTGGGTTCCATCTTCCCAGGCGATTTCTTCATGGAGCTTTGGACACACGATGACATTTGAAAAGAAGCTGTCATTTGGTGCCTTCTGACGGTGCAATAAGATGTGCCACCCTGACAGGTCTGAAAGCTGGTGCACAATCAGAGAAATTAAGGCCAAACTGCAGCATAAGGATTGATTAATTTAGGAATCTCATGGATACTATTTGATGCAAGTGTCATCCTGATTGGGTTGGTTTTCCTGTTGAGCAAGTGTTTTCAAGGATTACATGGATAAAGGAAACTAGTGTAAAAAATAAGGAAAACTAGAAGAAGTGATTCTGGCTTTCTAATGCTTCTCTCTAGGAAACAAAATGGGATGTGGTTATTCTGGGCACATTTCATCCCGTGTCTTATATCTGGCAATTGCTAATTAAACTTTTCCAAACGAAGGACTCACCCAGTGGAGGACGCTGTAGCACCTGTCCCTGTGTGTGAATCACTGATCCTTTAGTTCTGGGAGCAATAAGCCAAGGACGGGTGTGAACTGTAAAAACAGGCTGAGAAGTGCTGACTTTGGGGTGAGCTAGATGGGATGAGTTAAATGGAAAGAGTTCAGCTCCCTCTCATATAAAGTTTGATCTGTCTGCACTACCCTCAATAACCTTGCCAGAGTGGTGATTTTCTTTTTTTTAACCTTCTGTCTATAAAGGCCATAACGATATATAAAATAAACACCAGAAACAGCCTTCACTGCATTTTCCAGAGGTTATTTTGTGACAAACTTTTGTCTGGGTTTTCTTGCAGCAGTTGAGTTCTTGTGAGTTTTCAAGCTGGTCTGTGATTTTTTTTTTTTGGCTTCTGTGAGTCACTTGTTCAACTGAAGTCTCTGTTTCCACATTTCTTCTCATGTCCTGATACAGAGAAGGAAACTGGGTGTCTCTGCAGGCTTTCATGTCTGACTTTTTTTGAAGTCCAGTTGGAGTGATATCTTATAAAAATCATACCAGCTCCCTGGGCATTACAGAATAGAAACATGTAAAAATTACAAAGTTTTATTAACCAAATATTTCAGAATGCAAAAGCTACATTTCCATGGAATTCTGTTCTCACAGCAGCAGCACCAAGTCTGGTCTGCTTTGGTAGAAAGAGGAAAAGTAAGGAAATGATCAGAAGCAGATGCCAGCTGGGTAAATGTCATGCATATCTTGAATTTGGATCTACATTTAGAAACTATTAATAACCAGAGAAGGCAGCAATATAATTTCAAATATTAAAAAGTAATTAAAGTGCTATAACGCTGAAAAATATTCACTAGTTTTATTTGATTTAGTTCTAATAGCAATAACAGTCTTTTTGTTTAATCCTGGTTCTTTTAGCTTTTACTATGTCTTTCTTGTATCCAAACTATACCAATATCTTACCTCACTTTTTCATCAAGAGGAAACAATACAGAGAAGAAAATGAGAGAGTGTTTCCTTCAGAATAAGACTCTGAATCCCTCAAAATATGACCCTGAGAAGGCAAGAAGATAGAGTCCCTATGTTAAAACAAGCACATAATTTTACCTTTATGCATTGTAATAGCTTTATTCCCATGAGCACTCAATTTAAGAGATTCAGAAAAAAAACCCTTGAGAATTTAAAGTAGGAAAGGAAATATCTATCCAAAATATCCACTGTGAATACAAGAGGTGATGCTTTGAGTAGCTGTGCATTTCACTGGGGGAGGGAGGACTGTGAAGGTAGTTTAGGATGAATCTGTTATTATTATTATTATTAGAGGTAGAGATGGTGAGTCTAATTATGCTGTTATAGCTCAGCATTTGCATCAAACTGTATTGCAGCTCATTCAATCTAAGTGGAAACAAGAGCCACTGACTTTTCTGTGTCACAGCAGAGCAAAAGGAAGAAATCACGATCTGTGTCTCTCCTGGTAGATGATATTATCTAAAATATTTTTCTCACTCAGATTAAAACATCTTCTACTGTCCTGGGACAATTTTTATGGGGCAGTAGTAGTGGTATAACCCTAACCTGTGCCTGTCTATTTAAAATATGTTAATATTGACTTTAAAAAAATAAAAAAAAGGTCTTTAAGCATCTGTCACCATTGTACTTTAATATCACATAGTACTTGCCAAATCAGTGAAATGATTAATTTATTCATAACCTTTATTCAAGCCTGTTTATGGATTTTTTTTGCCTTTGGACTAACAAATGCTGATCACCACCAGCAGCGCACCCAGCGTGAGGTTTGCTGATCCTCCTTTAACCAGTTTCCTTTAGGTTTTTTATTGAGAGTGTAGGAGAGAAATATTCCAAATGGAGCTAATTTGATGTTTCTAGAAGAGCAGCCTTTTGTGAGATGTTTTGATTACACGACAGAGCGGTTTCTATCAAGAGCTATTTGGCTAAGTAGAGCTTCTTAACTCCAAACAGGGGAAAGAATTACAAAATGACTACTCAAATGAGTAGAACAAGAACAAGGAAAATAATCTTAACAAGCCCTGGCTGACAACCATTAGCTGAAATTCCCATGTCAATGTATGTATTTGCCACACAACTTCAGCATCCCTGAGGTTCTCTGCAAGCCCTGCCCTGAGAAGGTACTCATGGTTTGCTTTTGGTGTTGGTATTTTTTGTTTGTTTTGGTTTGGTTGGTTGGGTTTGTGATTTGTTTGTGGTTTTCGGGTGTTTGGATTTGTTTTGAAGATTATACAAATATGCAGTTCTCCTGCTGCTGCTGAATTTGTGCAGGGGAGATACTTTCCCTCTAATAAGCATTCCTTTTTTAGTGATGCTTTGTCCTGGAAAAGGCTTTCAAAACAATATTAGTGGAGATAGATATAGATAGATGGATGGATGGATGGACGGATGGATGGATGATAGAGTAGCCCCTTTATCAGAAGCTTCCAGGTGCACAATAAAATACACACACCCGTGCCAGTCACATGTTACAGTGTCTATAACTTTCAGTAATTAACATATTTGATGACTATACCCAACCATTTTCCCCTGGTGCCCACCCTCAGAACTGCCCCTTGGAGCCCTTCTGGTTTCCAGCTTTCGAAATATTCGGAGTGGGAAGCTGGGAGAAGAAACTGAGAGTTGGTGAGGGAGGAACCTTCAGAAAAATTAATTTCCCTTTTCCATTTAATCTTTTATCCTGTGTGAAGGATGTCAGTGTTGCACAGTAGAACATCATTTGGGTCACGGATTGCTTTTTATTTTGTGGATTTTTGCAGGAAGAGAATTCTTTCTGCCAGTATCTCTCACGCAGGACGACTGCAGTAAAATTTGATTTTTCAAGCATTGTAGGCATTAAAAATATTTTTAAGGGATTTTAGTTTTGGGTTTTGTTTAAAGGTAGTCTCTGTTTGAACAAATTTGATTTCAGGCTGGCTCTTGGCTCATAGTTCAATTTTTTATTTAATTTCTTAACTGTTTGGTTGGGGTTTTTTTCATTCCTCATCAGCAAAAAGTAGCCCCCTCGATAAAAGCAGAATGTAAACAACCTCCATTGGATATTCCAATTTTATTTCCAATGTTATTTTCTACTTAACATTTAGATTAGATTTTTGTGTGTGTGTGTGTGTGTTATGGGAAAAACGATAAAGCATAGGAGCAAGAAATTAAATATATGGGGAAAAGCCACATAGAGGATTCATATATGGAAAGTCTTACACAGCATTCTGACAGGCACAGCTGTGGATGTATGGTCAATAAAAATCTCTTTTCAAGCTGACATCAGTTCTTATTCCTCAGTAGAATACCAAAAGCATAAAAAAAATGAGGAAATCTCCTCCCAGGTGCTGTTTTGAATCCCACTTGTGGGCGTCTCCTTGGTAATGCCATCCAAATTAGATAGGAACAGCACAAATCTATATGAACTTGATAAATGCTACAATTATGTATTGATTTTTGTTTTCAGCAGGCCTTTTACACATTGTTAATGGCTGTGGTTGAAAGAGGCTTAACTCACAATCTCTGGTCAGCTGTAATTCATGCTCCAGCATTTCTCTGAAGTTGATTGAGTCTTGCCTGTAATTGTGGTCTCCATCCCTCTTTTACCCCCCCGGTTTAATACATGATGCAGTTACACGATAGCAGGCAAGCTCGGGACCATAAATTCCCCCTTTCCAGCTGAGCATCCTGATGTTCCTCACTTGCACTCCCATAATTTGCTGCAAGTCCTGGAGTCCCACAAGGAGGCAATCGCCTGACTATGAAAGATTTTGCAAAAAGGGGAGTCTGAGTTTGCTTAATGTGGCTCAGATACAGGAGAAGGAACCTGAGAAAGATGGGAATGTTGTGTTGTTCATCAGATTCGTTTCACTGGCTTTAACATCTGATGTCATTCTGCATCTGATCTAAGCTTTTCCTGTAGCAACAGGAGGTGACAGTCAAAGCATGCCTTGCTTTTTTTCACGGGTGGAAGGATCCTACCTGAACACATTTCACCAAACAGACTCTTGCTCAGTGATCCTCAATAAGTTTTTTGCAGAAGGGGAGGAACAGGGAGATAACCAGATGTGGGGAACCAGAAGAAAGAGGAGCAAGGATAATACAGACAGCAACCTGTTAAAAATAGCACCTTACAAAGGAAGCTCGGAGATTTTGGGTAAATGAGCCCTGAAAATTTCTGACTCTCGGTTCACGCAGAACTGACTTATTAAGAGCACAGGACACGTAGGTTTTCAGTGCTTCAGAGTTCTCACCAGATTCTTGTCATTTCAAAGAACTGCATAAAATTATGTTGATCAATACTTTGTAATAGAATTACACAGTGAGAAACTCAGTGCGTATGTGCTTTTTAAGAAGAGTCATTTCCTTGACACAAGATTGCAGATCTATAAAATTTGAGACGCAGTAGCTATGTTTAAAAAGAATTGAAAAAAAGAAAATGCCAAGCGTACAGAAACATTTAGGAGCTTAGTTTCAGGGATTGGAGAATGAAGGAACATGGTGAAACTGTAAGAGCTCCAGAATTCACAAGCCATTCTATTTTTTCACTTGAAAGGATCCTTATGAAGAAAATAATTACAAAGAAATATGCAAGTACAGCAGTCAGTAGTCTGTGCTGTCACCACTGTCACAGCTGTAGTTTTCATGGCAGAAATTAATCAAGAGACTGTGGGAACTGCAAAGAACAGGAAAAAAAGCCATTCAGGGTGGAGGAGTTAGATGAAATTATAATGCACTTCATATCACTGGTTGTTAGACCTTGGTACTTATGAGCTCATTACTTTGCTCTGCAGCAAAAACTTCATAAAGAACAACATGGATTTTGTATCTGCTTGGTGGAGATTTCACCTATGTGGACAGGAGCACAGAAATGGGGATTTCTTTAGTATGCTCACTAAAGGATCCTTCCACCAGATACAGGGAACAAGAACACAGTCAGGCTTTGATAAAATTAAGAATCGAGTTGGATGCAGTTTGTTTTATTACTTAATGTTTTCAATTACAGTTTTATCATCCGATGGCTTGGAAATGTTAAGGGAGAGCAAGAGAATCACAGCTTCAAATACTTAGAGTTTAAATTGCCAAAAAGAAACATTCATCATCTTATTTACAAAGAAGGGTTTTGCCAAATAGAAGTGATGGTGCTTTTTGTTGTGTACTGATCTAAGACTGCAATTCTTTGGGATGCATTCTCAACAAAAAAATTCCCCTTGCGGTGCATCTTCCTTGTACAGTTGGAGTGAGAGTCTTTCATATTGGGATCATATTTGTACCTGCTGTGTCTGTTTCATCTTTGTAAATAAGAGAAAACATACAAAAATCCCTCTTCTCAATTCAAGATGAGAATACAACCATAGCAGATATTCCAGGATACTATCCCATAGCACAGAACAGGAATATGAGGTCAGGGAATAGGTGGGTGATACGTAATAGAAAATAGTAATCACTGTATATAAACCTATTTTTTTTTATTTTGTGTGCTTTTCATGTATATTATTTTGCCCTTAGTAGGTCTAGCAGCAATACCCCTTGAGATCAGCATTTAGCACCTAATTAACCAAAGACCGAAGTACAGCTCTGTCAAAAGCGTCACCCAGCTTTGATGTCTCCCCAACTCAGGAGTGTTTGGTAAAATACGTATTGATTTCCGCGGAGCAAACATGCAATTGTCTGAAGTGATAATTCTTCGAGGGGAAACTGTTGTAGAGAGGAAACTGCTCGGTTCCTTTTCTGAGGTGTGGGTTCAATACTATCCATCTTGTAGCAGCGCTTGGGGCTGCCAGGGCTTGACATTGTAATGCATTGACCCTTCATTCTCTCAGCAATTGCTGCAGAAAAAATTGCAGGAGCTTTGATAGGTTTAGCCTGTTGCAGGTTAGAGATCAATGTTCAATGAACATACAGGGCAGGAGACCAGCTTCTCTTTCACTCCCCTTCATTTCTGCAAGACTTTTGTGCTGCGGTGTGGGACAATCATCCCACAGTACAGCTGCAAGATGCCCACTCCACCTACAAAAACACCAAAAAAGATCACTTTCCCTTGCATCCGAAGTACATGAATTGAATTCTCTCTGCTATCTGCAGCTGTGATTCACCTTTCCATCCTAATAGTTGGGGTTTTATGTTGTTTAGGTTTGTGGTTTTTTCCTCATGCAGAAAAAAGAGCTTTACTCGCATTTTTCTTCTAAAACAATAGCTCCAATTCCTGCATGTGTCCCTGTTTTTGTCTCTGATGTAATATTTCTCACAATGCTTCCTCATAAACCCTTTCAGATACACCTTAATCAGTTTTTGTTTCTGGCTTGGTTTTAAAAGAGAACCAACAATTTTAGCTGTAGTGAGCAGAGCACAAATTTCTCCTTGAACACTGCAAAAATGCATCCCACTGTCTCTCAAAAAGTAGGATATCGAGTTTCACATCTCTGCATTTTTTCCCATGTTTAAATTGAACAGAACTTGATTTTCCAAGGGTGAATTATAGGTCTGTGTTAGGGGTGATTTTACTTAAAAAAATGTTCTCTTGTTTTCAGCCATCTGATTTAGTACATGTAAGATGTAATTGCAAAGTTAGAAGGGTTAGTTTTTTTGGTCTGGTTTCCTACAATTGCTTTTAATGACAGGTAGGAAAAAAACATATCACCCTTATGGTCAGGGAAAAGAGAAGAGTTACATTTTCTAACCATCCCAGGGATGAGACTTTGGTGATACACAGCAGTTTGCCAGAAGCAAGAATATTATTACCAGTCGAAACTGAGGGAGAAAGGTACAAATAAAAAGAGAGGTGCTGGGATCACGAGTAAATTATTTAGCTAGCCTCTAGGCCCCCGAAACAAACCCCAGTGCCAATTCACAGGCACTGCCCTGAAGTCAGTGAAACAAGTTTTGATCTACAATCATCTTGATCATTGGAGAAATACAGAGCAGCAATGCTATTTCAGCTGCCTTGAAGTCTGCCAAAGTGTTTCGTGCTCGCGGGTTTGCACCAAACACAATTTCATCCTCCAAGGGTAACTCACAGTCCCATTGCACTGCTGGGTCTGGGTTATAATTATTTGCTTGCTTATAGATCCCTTCTATGATACGTGTTCTATAGAATTGCGTAACTGGTTGGGTGGAGGATTCCACGCACCTCAGTAAACTTATAATGTGCAACCTCTTTGCCTAAACATCTCACAGATGAGGCAACACCTTCAGCTTATCTAGATTTAAGTGTTCTGCTCTGTCAATAAGTTGTTTGGTAATGAGGTAACATTTTCCACCAAAAAACGTGTTTTTCAAACCAATCAAGAAGCTACTAAGAGTAGGTGACAGCGCTGGGGAAAGTGCTTTGATGGAAGCAACATGTTGCATTAGTCTTTTGGTGGTGACCCAGCAGGGATGGCTTTTGTGTTTCATCCCAACACTTCTCTCAGCCTCAATCTCTTCCTTCTCCTGAGGCACCCGTCCCTGGTGCCGACACATCTCTCCAGGCCAAGCAGCCTGCTTTGCAGTGCCTGAAGGAACACAGAGAGGAAGATGAAGTATTGCACTAGTTGGGCGTGCTGTAACGTGGTGATTTACACCTTCCCCTTCAAAATGTTTCTCATATGCCAAGATCGGAGAGAAACTCGTTGAATTACTGACATCTAGTGAATTAACAGCTGCGGGAGAGCAGATGGCTGCTCCAGCCACTCTGTGTTCGTGCTTTAGAGAGCTTGAAGTGCCCGTGGCTGTGCTCCTCATCTCTCATAGATTGACCTCCCCACACACTAAAGTACAATATTAATGTTAACGTCAGACCCCAATAAGGGCCAGTTTTGCTCTTGGCGTGCCCTTCAGGCCTTCATAAAAGGCATCTCTTCTGGTAGGACACTTTTTAAAACAGACCCCACAGAAGGTGCCGCCTTCTCTTTGGTGAACTCATAAATCCAACTCCAATTAAATTAACCAGTGCATGAGCTGTGCAGGGTAGGTCCTCAGGAGCTGAACACGAAACTTGCAGATCATTTTTTGGGAGGCAGAGCGACTCTTGTGTTGCTTTACTGACAAATACCTATGTGCTGGCCACATAAAGAGGTATTCAGTCTGATGGATTAAAATGTGGCACTGGCAAACACATGCACTTATTGTCCCAGTGTCACACAGGGTCACCTGTAGATGAACAGCAGCAGCACAGGGGTCAGTGTTATTGTATTTCCCACCTGGGTTGGATTTTCTGCCAGCTACCTTTTCTTACTTTTTAACAAGCAAAATAATATTTCTGAGCATACAACACCTCTTTTGCTGGCAGATACTCCCTGACTTTCTGAGAAAGTTTCAAAGCAAGTTTCAACATAAACATTTCTTCCCTGTTTTTTTCCCCTGGGCAGTGAGGATTTTTGCAAACTATTCTGCCCAGCAGCAGCCTAGGTTATCAAAATCAGGCCTTCCATGAAAAAGCATAAAAATATTTGTGCTGCAGCACAAAGCCAAGGGAAGTCTACATTATTTTCAGAAGGCATTCTCAAAACCAAGCAGTTCACCTCGGTGAGGTGCCATTTTTCTCCTGTCAGCCTCTGCAAAATGAAAACTATGGAGCCTGAAAAAGCCAAAGTTTGGCTGGTTGACAGATGATAACTTTTGTTTCTACTCCTTCTAATTTCTAATGTCCCTATGTCCATGTTCCTCTGTGATTTTATCTTGAGTTGTTTTTTCTTTCCTTGGTCATTTCTCCTTTTCTATGAGAGGGTACAGAATGAAACAGGACCTTCAGTTGTCTGTTCTTTCTTTACTTTTTACTTGTCTTAAAAGATCAAGTGACAATTCCCAAAACAAGAATGAAGCTGATTTTATGGAGTTGTAAGACCTGAAAACCAAAAGCTCTGTTTTGACGTGTTGCAGGATTTTTCTTAAAGCCCCTATCTCAGCCTGATCATGCACTCAGATGATGGACAATCGGGTCTTCAATGAACAGAAGAATGCAATTTTAACTGCTTAATACAAGACTTCACTTACTTTCTCCTAGCTGGACTTTGCCACTGCTTTTTCCACTTGTAAAAGTCTGTCAGACCCTGGTCTTTCCCATCTGGATTGCTCTCAGTTTCCCTTAGACAGCACCCTACCTGTTCAGTTCTTGTCTACCTTGTTGCTTCTCTGTCACTGTGGTTTAGCAACAGCCCGTAGTGTAAAGGCAGAGCAAGGAGGACGATTTTACCAATTTCATATGTTTTTTTCAAAGAAAAAATACAAGTTAAGTTAATAGCTATTCTTGGTGGTAAAGCCTGACTCAGAACTTTCATTACTTATTTTATTGGCCATGTTCATTAAAGGACTAACTTCCTCAGTGACATCTCAGTGTGTATTCTGGTGTATCCTTCAGGCCAGCAAGTTGATCGGAGGGAGGGAGCACCTCTCCTACAAGGAAAAGCTGGGAGAATTGGGACTGTACAGCCTGGAGAACAGAAGGCTTCAGTGGGTCTAATTGTGACCTCCCAGTATCTGAAGGGAGCTGCAAGGAAGATGGAGGGGGAGTGACAGCACAAGGGGGAATGGATTCAAACTAGAAGAGGAGGTTTAGATTGGATATTAGGAATAAATTCTTTACTGTGAGGGTGAGGAGACACTGGCACAGGTTGCCCAGAGAAGCTGTGGCTGCCCCATCCCTGGAAGTGTCCAAGGCCAGGTTGGACAGGGCTTGGAGTGACCTGGTCTAGTGGAAGGTGTCCCTGCCCATGCAGGGGTTGGAACTCGATTATCTTTAAGGTCCCTTCCAACCCAGGCCATTCTATGACGATTCTATGAGGCCTTTTATTATCAATTTCCTGCTTTTTAGAGTCCTTTCAACTGTACTGTTTCCTATTGTTTCACAGGCAGGCTGTCTGCTCCATTTATATGCAGAGAATGAAGAAAATATTTTCCTGTTTTAGGGAGCATAGATTGACATCTATTTATATATCATCGTAAGAGTCAGTAGTCTGATGGGCTTGCATACAAATATTCAGTGACTCTTTATATTATGTTCAATGTTAGGCCTGTCTTTGCTTTAGGAGTTAAAAAAATCATGATGAAATTTTACTCTTTGAAAAATTCCAGCCCCACAACCCAAGTGCTGTAGTTTGCAGTTCAGCACTTAACGATGGCATTAAATGTTTTCCTATAAGGAGAACTTTGCAAGTCTGTCTACACAACTTCTCTGGTGTATTTTTGAATGTAGAAATTCATTCCATAAATAGTTGGTTTTAAGGGAAAGCTCAGCAATATTTAAGCAGTCCCAAAATGTAGTATTAAGTAGAGAACATATGAGCAGTGAATGCACCCTTTAGATTCAAAGGGGGTTTTTGTGTGTGTTACTAGATAACAACTGGTAACCTGTACAATATGAAGCACAACTCTTATGTTTTCTTGTAAGATAGATTAGTTTTGTAGCACATTAATCAAACAAATTGGAGAGCAAAATCAGGCTGCATATTCCTGTGTGTTGCTCAGACATCTCAGCTGTTTAATGGAGCCATTTGGAGAATTAAGTTCAGTACAAGTAATTTAGCAAGAAAGATTATCTAGCAATTTACTTGAGTTTGTCTCAGAGGGTTTTTTGGTCTTGTATTTCTCCCTAGTTATTTATGTACATAGCTTGGTAGTTTAAAAAATTCTCTTCTGTGGCAGGGGGAATATTTCTTTCTATTGATAAAACTATGGTAGATTATTTGCATTCAAGAAAGTCCCACAGAAGTAGCAAGGAGGGGCTGCAGATGAAGTTTCAAACATCCGGCTGGAATACAACAAGCAATGTGACTTTTCAAGCATGGCTGAGCTCTGATGGGCTCCAGAACAAATTTTCTTTGATTTCTTAACTATATGTATATTTCTCTTGGGTAATTTTTAATTGCGTGCTACTTTAGACATCCAACACAGAGTTCACAGAGTTTTCCTATGATCAGTGGGGAGATATAAGCTCCTTTAGGGGATAGTTCAGATGGAGAGCCACATGTGATGACCTGAAGTGCTCTCCAGAAAAACATAGATGGATTATAGGTTAATCTGCTGTTCTATTTACATGCTATATAGTCTGTGGTGTGACAATCTCCCTTTGCATCTTATGCATTCCTAAGGAGAAGCCATCCACACTAAGATTGTATCCACAGGCTTGAGTTCATGGACTGAAATGTAGCTGATTCTCAAAAAATTCCCAGCTGCAAACTATCCTGGTTTTTTTCAGAGGTAAACTCAGTAATGGGAGGTACCGTGCACTTTTTGCCTTTAAAAACAAATTAAATAAAAATGATTCTGCAGTGATTCAGTTAGGTGAAATTACTGTGTTTTGTAAACTTGCTATTTCCAGCCAGAAGACTCTGCCTGACATATCAGTAGCTTTGAAAACCATGTGAAAATGTTCTATGTGAATTGAAAATTAGAATTAAATTGAAACGTGTGATTTGACTACTTGCCAAAATACAAATGCATCAGCAGTCTAATAATTAATATCTTAGAAATGTTTGTACTGAGCATCTTTGACACTTAAATGAGATGATTGAAAAAGCCCCTGCTGTTTGAAGTATGGCACATTAATAAATTAGAGGAGGGAACAAAAAGTATTACAGTTCATAGAACATGCTATTCAGGCACACTCTGATATCACATCACCAGCTTCATCTTTCAAAATTAGCAAACACCCTTGCAAGGTACAGATTTGAGGCAACATATGCAAATCTGTTATTCCAGTTCAAAACTTCAGCAGCTGTTCAAGGATGCATAAAAGCTATTATCTTGGGGCTGCCTGCTGCAAGTCTGACTACTTGAACAGAAATATTTTAGTGGCCTATTACTAAATATATTGTACACAGCTGTTTGCCTTTCCAAGGTGTAGAAGTTGTTTGGACTGTTGCAAAGATGAAAATTGCTCACACGGTACTTGTAGGCAAATTGTCATGTTATGCCTGAAGTTAATATTCCTACCTATTGCATCTGTTAAATATCTGATTGTGCGATCTTTGACCAAATATTCCTTAATAATTGAGCGATTTATTGCTGTGAGTGGTGGCAGTGTGTCTGCTCTGGGTAGATTTTAGTCACGGCAGTCAGTTCTTTCACAAGCAACACTAATAGCTCTTTATATTTTAAGCTTAATCGGAGTCAGATGGGACACTGGGCAGCTCTCGCTTGCTGAGAGCCAGTTGTCTAGAGCTCATAGATCAAGCACTGCAAGCACGAGGCAATAAAAGAAAATCCAACTAGTGGCCAGGGATGTATATTTGGCCTGTTAAATGAGAGGAAAAAAAAAGATCCAGCTTGGCTCTGAGGGTGTGTGTTTGGGCTGCAAAGCATCCGTCACTGTAGAAGTAATAAAGATTTAACTGACAGCAATTCTCTGTCTCTCCATGTGAACACACGTTTAGGACTGGACATTGACAGAAGTAGGGGGTTATTACAGCAGTGACAGTCATGATGCTTTAGTAAAAATGTCGCTTTTCTGCTCAAAACCACTATATTTGTAAGTTTTTAACCCAGCAAGATGAAATAGCTAGGAGCTTCGGAGTAATTTTTTCTCCTCTTTAGTAAAACTAAACCAAGGGTTTACATGGTAGGCACAATTCACTTCCCTCACCAACAGCTGCATTGTCCTTTATATGCCTTAACATATAAAATTCAAGTTTTAAAATGTTTTATTTGAGTATCTTATGCTTTTAAGGTATCTCACCAATGTTCTTCATGCAAAAGTAAAAATGTAAATAAGAATAATTCACAAGTCAAGGTTTCATTTTATTTTATCCATGTAAACATGTTTTGTTCAGCATTGAATATACTTGCTTAATGAAGTTGTGGTCTCTTTTTAAGAACCTCTCACTATTGCAATATTAAGAGCCTTGAAGTGTTGCTGCCTTATCCACATTTTAACAAAATGCAATGTGATTTCTGTACTCGCTACTGTGACTGGTACATTTGGATCTTTATCTTTCACCCATTGTCATCTGATCTGCCTTACCATCTTTAATTTGTTTTTGTCCTTCCTCCCTTTCTACATAGTGCTTCTTTGGTTATAAAAGGAAGTGATTCTTGTGTGTCTCCTCCAGCTCAGGATATTTTAGGATTCTAAGGTCTATTATGATAATTTTGGTGCTGTATTCCACTCTTAGCCATCTTATCTGGGCAGAGCACTGCTCCCTTGCAGCCTTTCTGAGCACATTTGAGACTTAGTGGGTTATACCTGGATTTCTCTTTCCTTCCTGTGCTTGCATACTGAACCTGTGGCAGAGCTCAAATGACACTGGCGTGCAAGCAAGCGGGATGTTTTATTAAGAACAAAAATATTAAACAAGAACGCTCTCCTATATTTATAAACATGACCTGGAATTTCTCCAAGATCAGCACTGGATCTCAGACTATTCTTGCATCTCAAATTATTAAGTCAAAGCGCAGGCAGTTTTTGTACCAAGGGAGAATTGAAAAGGCTGGACTTTGATGAGGCAGGTGTACCAGAGTGCCCGAGCAGACAGAGAGACTGTGGCTCTCTCCTGATGGCACAGGAGCCTGTAATTTGACTAATTGGAAGCATCCTGAAGCATTTCAGTGGCTGTTAATAATCTGAGAATGATTGGGACTTGGGTACCCTCCTGATACCTCTCAGATGAGCAAGAAATTGCAACTATAGCAATTCCACTTTCATCAGAGTGGAAAACCTGATTTATTTGTTAACCAAAGACAAGGTTTCTTTTTTTCAGATCTCCTTAGAAAGAAAGTCAATATTCTTTCCCAGGGCTTAATCCACTTCATATTGAAAGCATTATACTAGGTTAGTTTTGCACAAATCACATTGTGGGTTTGGTAGAAAGGGGTTTATATGGTTACTGTGAGAAAAATAAATGCAAATAGGAGTCTGTGTTTTGCTGAGGGTTATTAATTCCTGTGCCTTTCAGTGGCATAGCTGGAGAATTGGGTTAAGCTTCTGGGCATGAGCACAGTAAGTTTCTGTATTTATTCTGTATAATCTATATTTTTCTTTTCTTTTTTAATCTTTATTTACTTGCCAGGCTTTCCTTTGTGGCCTCCTTTCTGCTACTGCATGCTGGATTCTGCTCTCTCGTGTCGATTACTGAAGCTTAGACATGAAAGGACAACGAAATGGACATTTTAATCAATTAACTGTAGCCTGATCAAAGATTCATTCTTCCTTATTGTTGCCGTTGTTGTTTAAAGCGTTTTTATTTACAACAGCATCCAGTGGGGCTTTTGATTCATATGGTGTGACAAAGTCACTCTCTTGCACAGAATAGCAAGCTGGGAGTCTAAAAACCGCTTTTGATCAAGGCCTTGCTTTAATCACAGATCATGTCAGAGTTCTGAGCAAGAGCTCAGCTTTGCTCATGGGCTAATGCTGAAGGCAGAAGGGGACTGTGCTGGCAGAGCAAAACACACAGAAAGCACAAAGAAAGAGGTTGGATATCTACACACTGTCCCTTTACTCAATCTTTTTGCTTTCACAGGCCACCTGCTCTATGTTTGCCTCTGAGAAGGGAGCAAGGAACACTTTCAGGCTCTATTCTTGTCAGTGGTTTATTTATCCTCTCTGAGTCACGGGAGGTAACTATCTGTTAGAGATACATACAAAAGAGGGTATTGTTCACACAAAGTCATTATGACCTGTTTGTGGTTGCTGAAGACTTGGCATTTTTCAGTTCTGGGGTAATTTTTTTCAATTTTTTTTTCCCATTTAAAGATGCTATTTCTCTCTGTTACCTTTTCTACCTTTGGGTATTATGCACAATAAAGGAAAGAAAAAAGTGCATCCTGTAGCCCACCCAAACAATTGTGTTGGCTTTTAAAAATTCCTGTGAATTTGTAACTTGCAGAAGGGACAGGAGATCTTGGAATAAACACATTTTTGGGTCAGGAACATACCTTTAAAAACCTGAGCAAGGATGAGCTGCATAAGTTTTGGAAAAAACTGCTGCCTGCATGTAACTGGGAGAGCCTTTTGTATGTCATGGCTGATTCTTATTGAGTTGTATCTTTCCTGAACCTGACCTGTCCACGCTTGAGAGCAATCTTATGGGAAAATACAAGATTCTGTCCACTGACAGAGGCTTCTGCTGGTCAGGTCAGGTCTATCTACTAACACCTAACCAGAGATTACCGGTGCTTTCTTACTGCGACCCTGCTTCCTCCTTGCCCTGCTTTGACTCTAGCAGTGCCAGAGAGGGAGCTGATTTGCTGGCAAGGGTCACAGTTTTGGGATGGTGGGATATCTGTTGAGTCATTTCAAGGGATGAGGAGGGCAGGGGAAGGCACAGTGCCTTGGGTCAGGGTGAACTGGCAGTTTTAAGGAGAAAAAAATAAAATAGTTGGAATCATACCAGACAATTGGCACATCTTTAGAGACCTATCTGAGCAGGCAAATAGCATATATGTCCTGCTCAGTTGTGGTGTCGCGTGGGGCAGCTTTGAAATTTCAGCTAAAGAAGTCAGATCTCTTGGAAGTGCCTCCAAAATGCCTGAGGGTCATGTACTGTGGCAAGAAACAGCCTCCAGGGGTGGTTTTGCAATCAAAGGAGTGGAGTCAAAGCTCCTGGCTGAACTGAAATAGTGTGCTCTCAGAGTTCCAGTGATTCACTTTGGGCTCCTGCTGGCCTGTCTCAGAAGGTCCCTCCGCTCCTGTATTCTGATGTTATTTAGGAAACTTGACCTGCACGTGCAGCATTAGTAATAACCACATATTCATCATTTTGGAGGGAAAAAAAATTTCTTTTGAGATTTCTACATTTATGTAAATGCATGCAAGTAAGAAATGTGTCTGTTTTGTTTTCTGCATGGTTTTTTCCAATCTATCTTCCCCAGTGGCAGTGGTTAATTAAAAAGATTATTTTATTAATTAAACATTCAGAACAATGAAGTTGGTTGCTGGCAGCCACTTGTTTGGAATAATCTTCTATGCATCATAACTTTCTATCTTTGTCTTTAATTGCTTTTTTTCCCCCTTCCCTTCCTCTGCAGCATCCTTTGAAAAATCTC
Source organism: Sclerurus mexicanus (assembly GCA_013396755.1). Classification (NCBI taxonomy): domain Eukaryota; kingdom Metazoa; phylum Chordata; class Aves; order Passeriformes; family Furnariidae; genus Sclerurus; species Sclerurus mexicanus. Next base: position 111,362 of record VWZF01006291.1, on the reverse strand, counting down.
TCCTGACCTTCCATGCTGCTTTTGCATTTCATGTAATTTCAGTTAAGAAATGCCTAATTACTAAAAGAATCATTTTTGCTTTTAATCTGTTTATGTTTTTCTGTCTGATTCTTGTTTTACCACTGTAATTCCCGATGACTGCAATGCTGCCTGTGGTAAGGGAAGAAATGATGTTTCCCAGTTCGTAGGAAGGCTCCTTCATGGTTATAGGTCACCCTTTAGCAGCAATTTCAGTCCAGCACCTACCAAGACAAATCTATTTCATGTAAGAGAGGTGTCAGGTTTGGGGTCATGGAGGTTTACACACAGGTCAGACACAAGACAACTTCCCTAACTTCAAGTGAATGACCCCACTTGGAACATCAGTGAAGACTACACCTTGCTTTCAAGAGGTTCATTTTGTGTGGAGGTGATAAAGCTGAAGGGAAAAGCAGTGGTTTAACCCCAGCTGCCATCCATGCAGCCACTCGCTCACCCACACCCCTTCCTGGTGGGATAGGGAGGAGAATCAGGGGAAAAAAACGTGAAACCCATGGGTTGAGATAACAGCTTAATAATGGAAATAAAATAAATCCAAAACTCAGCACTGTACCAGCCAGCAGGAAGATAATGAATTCTCTCCTACCAGGACAAGCAGACAGATTATTCACACCATACAAACTGTAGGACCTAAATAAGGTGGTTAGTCTAACACATCCCCCTGGGTTCCCTGCACCACAGATGGAAAGATAAATCTTCATGGCACGGCTGAGACCACCCGAGTCAGGCATTCTGCTCATGAAGCGAGCCTGGAGAAAGTGGCTGCAGCTCCAGCTCCTGGGTGCAAATACTAATCCAATTATTTTGGGGGCCTTGCATTATTGCTGCCATGCGGAGCCTGAACTAAACCCGCTGCAAGGAACCTTTATACAGCCCCTCCTAAGTGTGGGGCTTTGTGGCTGGGACAAATCCCACGTGTCTCTGGACTCCTCTCTGGTGAACAGACTTACCCCAGATTTACAACTCTGTCACTGTCAGCAGAAGGTGGCTCCCTGACATTAATGTACTAGTGATGAAGGAGCTCAGAGAGTCAAGCCTATCAGACCAGATAGATGTAAAGGAGATTAATTGTATATGACAGAGTTGTCATATCTGCAATGAGACAGAAGTGAATTGCACTTCTCTGAATTTACTGTGGCTACACATCTGAGTAAGTGCTACTCAGCTTGAACAGTCAGAGCTAAATCAGATCAAGTTTTCAATTATGGCATTTTTTCATCTTCGTGAAAGCTCACATATTGATATTTTGTCTTACAAAGCTAGTTACAGGCAACTGAAGATACATAATCTGAGTATAACTAGAAACCAATGGCAGAAAAATCCCTAAATAGATAATGAAAAAATGGTGAGAAAACTGAGATTGCTTCCTCTCTATCTGCTTCTCTGCTCAAGAACTCTGCTGGTCCCACCAACACCAGTTGGTTATCAATCTTTAGGAATCATCAGTACCCAGGTTTCAGTGTAATGCTTGTTCTGTGCACCCATTTGCAGAGGCAAGGAAATTAGATTCTCGGAGCTGGACTGCAGCCCTAGAGCTGCTGTGGACTTATCAATCATTTGAATTTCCTCCCTTTCCTTCACCCCACTGATGCTGAGGCAGCACCCGCACAAATCACCTCTCCAGTCCTTGCTCCATGTTTCCTTCAGCAGCAGAAGGAGAAGAACCTTGAACAGTGAAGATCCACGTCACTCTGCTACAAAGCTCATGACAAAGCTGCCAGGGTTTCAGATAGACGTAATTCATGGCTGGTTTTTTACACTTGAACAAGCCTCATTTACACATCTGGTGTCTCTTCTAGTTCTTTTTCCTTTTTAGCCCCAAGGTAATTTATACAAAAGTTAAAAAGAACCTTGTTTACAGACCTAGCCTTCAAAACCTTCCAATTCCCAAACAGCAAATAACTTCTGACTCAATGGGTTTCCTGCAGATGTATATATGTCATCTTCATTTTTCTTTCTATTTACTGAGAAAGCACGGGGGACTTTGTGGCAGCCTGAGAGACAGGACCATCCTGCATAATCACCGAAAGAAACGGGGAAATTTGGTTTCACTCATTGGTTTTTACATCTGTTTTGTCCTGAATTGCATATGTTTTTTTCAAGAAGTCAGACTTTATGTATATCCTGAGAAAGTTTAACATCTGGAAGAGCACTACAAGGCTGTTGTTCCCCTCCTCTGTATTGCAATCACTGGTCTACCCCTGCTATAGAGACACTGTGGTGAATCTCTTAATGAGCTTTAGCTAATGGATCACCTCTTGATGCAACTACAGAGCAATGCAGCAGGGAATTTTGGGTCCTTCAGGGAAGATGATTCTTTACACCTCTTGTCGAAGCTGTGACTAAATGTGACAAATTAGCTCTCAGTTTTGTGGTTCATTTGCAGGCTTGCTTAATCACAGAATTTTTGAGAGATTTTTATTTACTAACACTCGGGCTACAATGTAAATAGGCAAAATTGCCTGTAGCATATTTTGCCTAGCAAGGTTATTCTCTCCCACTAAAACAAAAATAAAAAAATAAGAGTTTGAAAATGAAGTTTGTCAGGCAGCAAAATGAACTAGCTGGCCTTAGCGAAAAAAGAAGCCGTGATCCCCTTGTGAAGTTATTATTTCTCTGTAATTTAGCTTGGAAAATGTATTTTCATCATGTGCAGTGCTACTGAGCATTTAGTGTATCTTTGTTTACCACAGAGAATGGTCTACGTTCTGTTGGAGATCTCAAGCACTCTAAAAGTGGTTGTGGAGCGGCGGTGCAGCAGCAGCCTGATGAGCAGCATTATTGGTGTCTTGATCATCTTAGCCGTGCTCATTTCCTCACGAGAAGACCTGTCTGCTCCTGAGTACAGACTTAATTAAAAAGGTGTGTGTTGGAAACTACTGCCAGCACAAAAAACAGCAAAAAAAAAATTGCTGGTGAAGGAAAATCCTCCAGGCCTGGGAAGTTCTGCAGGCACTTCAGTGGTATTTGTGAGGCACCCGCCAGGTAGACACACCAGAGATTATTTGGTAGCACAGGGACATGTACCTGTCTTTGTGTCCCCAGAGCTTTTCTAAACTACTGAATTGCACTGATTAGAAATAGAATCTGATGGGGAGAATAAGTTTATGTTGGAGATTCAGCAGAATGCAAGCCTCGACACCACACTGAGGTCAGGTATCTTACACAGCCAGTGCAGCGCTGCTCGGGTCTCATTTGGGCTGGTTGGAAGGTACAGCACAGCAAGTGGCTGGACCGAGTGAGAAGTTTATTTCCAGGTCTAGTCAAGTGCTTAAATTTAGTCCTTTTTATAGTTTATGCCAGGATATAAAGCACTGTGCTAAGTGTGAGTGATGTGTTCAGTGGGAACCGCATTAAATCTGAAGGGAAAAGGTGTTTGTTTGTTGGTCACTTAAAGTAAGACTGGTTTGATTCTTGCAAGTCTCTTTCTATCTTTCTTTTTAGGACTGGAGCTTAACTGTACAAAGAGAATATCTGCTTTGCTCTCATTTCCATCTGGTTTTGTGTACCCCAAGTAATTTTTTATGTCCACAGAGGAAACACCGAGTTTTCTGAGTCCCTCTAGCATATTCAGTCTGTTTTTTAGCTAAAAAACATTACTGAGAAGCATGCAGATCATAACATAGTGTTTTTCAAACCTGGCCAGTTTAGAGTCACTTGTCCATCCATGCTGAGTGGCTGATGGTTTTTGTGGTTAAAACTGTGAGTATTCCACACAAGACATTGAACCAAGGGTTAGTTGTTTGGTTTGCTAGAACTCTGCCTGATTTTCATATAGGATTGCTTTTGCAGTGAAGAAGTTAAATTAGAGGTGTAATGCACACTTTTCTTGTTCAATAGGTAAAAAATGGAGCTATAAACTCCCTGGTATGTTTGAATAAACTTGTGCTTTGTCCAGTGTTGTCAAAGAGGAGAGCGCTTCCACAGAAAAAAAAAAAGAGGTCACTGTATCACTTAGCAGGAATCCTCAAGCTTCTGCAAATCCAGGACATGTAATTTGTTAGCTAAGGGCTCCTATTCTTTTAAAGATTTACAGTGATTTATTTTCAGTGTCAGTAACAGCATCATCATTACTGGGAGATCCAACTGTGCCAAATGTTACTTTAATAAATCATCAACCCTGAAAATCAATACTCCGACGAATTGCATCAAATGAAACTCTTTCTGTTGCACAGTTTCACCCACGAAGTCAAAACCCGTGCTGTCCAAGTTCATAAAATTTCCATCAGCTGGTTAGGCCAGAGCCATCAGACTCATCTCCCCGGACTCAATGTCAAACAAACCTTATCTGCTGATGGATTTATTTGCTTTATGTCAGCCCATCAATGTGTCTGTGATGTTATATTATGGCATTTGCTTCCTTTGAAGTGACATGAACTGCTGCTTTATTTCATAACCCGAACAGATACTGAAGGCTAGGTCTGACCTGCCTTTTTCTCCTTGTAGAGTCCTGGCTGTCCAGCCTGAAGCACCCGCTTCCTCCTCTACCTCCTTTTACATCTATGCACAAAAAATAATAGCTCTATTTGTTTTTCAAGTTTGCTTATTGGCCAAGTACATACGCAATGAAATATATCTTTAAAGACATGTTTGTCATCTGTGTCAGGGTGTTTATGTTGTCATGTTTGTGCTGTTGGTTGAATATTATGGTGCTCGCTGCATTTCTTGCTGCTGCCTGGAAATCTGGTGGAATTGGTGGTACTTTCTTTTCCTGTTGGTATTGCAGTGTCTCATGTTGTCTTACTGCTTATGTGTTATTATTTATGAGATTTAATGCTGGCTATATCCAAGTCTAGCACTAAGGCTGAATGCAAACAAACTACCTGTGCCAGAATGAAAGCAGGTGTTTGCATGTGTTTATATGTTAGTCAGAGAGTTCCTACAACAGCAATAATTGGAACATCTTAATGCTGTAAAGCAAATCCAGTGATCCTATGGATTTCTTGACGTGAATATACTGTAAATCTTCATGTCACTCGGGCATTCATTGCAATGATGCCACTATTTCAGTGATCAAGCTTGTTAAACCTCATGAAGAGAATCCAGACAGCATTTCTTTTATAAACTCCATGTCTTTCTCTTTTCTGATCGCTAAATGTTCCGTTTCCATCTACTATTGTTTTCTACAAGACTGTTTATTTGACCCTGAAGATGAGCTACAGGCAGAAACACTAATTTTTTTGCTCTCATGTGATCAATTTCTTATCATCAGTTTTAATTTGACAGGAAACACCAAAAATCTCAGCTCTAATTGAAAATACTGATTTTTGGCTGACTCCAATGCTTCTGTGCTCGCTTGTGGTCTCCTCTGTCTTTGTGCTCAAACAGCTGAAAGGAGGCTGCTTTTGTCAGCTAAGGATGACAACTTTATTTCAGGACCTTCTGCCTCCCTGTACTCAGCTATCATCTCATTCAACATCCTTAAATAGAAATGTTTGAAAGCTCTGGTGTTACATGGCTGGGGAGAGGCAGGAGAAACCCTTCTCTCTCTGTGCAGTGATGGTGCTAATCATACATGACATTTGGGGTTTTCTTCTCTTCTGTGTTTTGCCTCCTGACTTCTGTGTGTCAGGCTAACTGCAACAGCGTCAAACCTTAAGTTCATACCCATTCTCCTAATTGCTTTGACATTTTGAATTGGATTGCATCCTTTCACGTTCCAGTCATTATCCTGCTTGTGGTGAGAAGAGTGAGTAAGCTCTTCCTGCCTTGCAGATAGGTAGGGTGGGAGTGGAAGACTTGGCCAAAATTGATTTAAAAGCCCTGCTGTTGAGTCACAAGGTGCAGAAAGGACTCCCTGGCTTTCTAAACCTCTTCCCAGAGAGGACTTCAGGTGTGGTTGGATCCAATCTCAGCCTCGGATTATGCCAACAGTTTAAATTTAAGGAATTACAGAGGTGTGATTGAACCGCTTTGTCCCACAGGTTTTAATGACTGGCAAAACGAGAATATTTACATAAAACAAATCATTTATTACTACAGATGATCAGACAAAGATCTTAATCAGAATTATTTATGCACAATATAAAAGATAAAACTACTAGTAGTGAAGTATGAGATAAGATGGTGCACTATATTGAAGCGATTATTGGAGCACTTGTATTAAAGCTAGCAACAAGAAATAATTTGATGTAATTCACCCAGCCCAACACTCATGGGGAGATTTCTTTTCTTCACCCTTGAGGGGTGTCCTTGGAGGGCTTCCCCAGCCAAGGAAGGAATCTCCACACAAGAAGAGCTATGTCAGAAGAACCTGCCCGTATGGAAGGGGACTGGACTTTTATAATGTAAAGCGATTGACTGGTAGTGACAAATTTACAGGCCAGCAGACTGGCTTATCTGTTAAATCCTGCTTCAAAAAGCAGGATGTGTGTTTGAGGTCTGGTGAACCAGGCTGGTTTTGGCATAATTCACCCCCAGGGCAGCGCCCTGGGCCAGCAGTTGGGTTTGCGTGGTGGCTTGCACTGTGTGCATTCTCTGGCTGGATTTAGGTCTGATCAAGGTGGGCCCTCCTGCCACAAATGCCCAGTTTCCTATTCTGGTGCAGAATTCCTATCCTGGTGAAGTCTCCCTGCGTCCATCACACAGCCTGCCCCTTGTTGCCTTCGTGCCTCCTGGCCATGCTGTGATGGAAAGGGCTGCCTCAGGGCTCTCTGCACTTTAAAGAGACACCAGGAGGTGTTGGAGCCTTGCAGATTTATGGAGTTGTTGCTGGACATCAGAAGTGTGTGAACTTAAAAGGCTTTGCCTCAGGGCTGTGCGGGTTTAAGGGCTCTGAAGGATTTTAGGGTATAAAAATGCTTTTAATAACCAGGTAACTCACCTTCAGATCTCNAAGATCTTAATCAGAATTATTTATGCACAATATAAAAGATAAAACTACTAGTAGTGAAGTATGAGATAAGATGGTGCACTATATTGAAGCGATTATTGGAGCACTTGTATTAAAGCTAGCAACAAGAAATAATTTGATGTAATTCACCCAGCCCAACACTCATGGGGAGATTTCTTTTCTTCACCCTTGAGGGGTGTCCTTGGAGGGCGTCCCCAGCCAAGGAAGGAATCTCCACACAAGAAGAGCTATGTCAGAAGAACCTGCCCGTATGGAAGGGGACTGGACTTTTATAATGTAAAGCGATTGACTGGTAGTGACAAATTTACAGGCCAGCAGACTGGCTTATCTGTTAAATCCTGCTTCAAAAAGCAGGATGTGTGTTTGAGGTCTGGTGAACCAGGCTGGTTTTGGCATAATTCACCCCCAGGGCAGCGCCCTGGGCCAGCAGTTGGGTTTGCGTGGTGGCTTGCACTGTGTGCATTCTCTGGCTGGATTTAGGTCTGATCAAGGTGGGCCCTCCTGCCACAAATGCCCAGTTTCCTATTCTGGTGCAGAATTCCTATCCTGGTGAAGTCTCCCTGCGTCCATCACACAGCCTGCCCCTTGTTGCCTTCGTGCCTCCTGGCCATGCTGTGATGGAAAGGGCTGCCTCAGGGCTCTCTGCACTTTAAAGAGACACCAGGAGGTGTTGGAGCCTTGCAGATTTATGGAGTTGTTGCTGGACATCAGAAGTGTGTGAACTTAAAAGGCTTTGCCTCAGGGCTGTGCGGGTTTAAGGGCTCTGAAGGATTTTAGGGTATAAAAATGCTTTTAATAACCAGGTAACTCACCTTCAGATCTCACAAAAAAAAAGAAAAAAACAAAATTAAAAAATCATCATCTGACCAACTACAATAGATTAAGACAAAATTAGAAATGTCTTCCCAAGGCTTTATTTGAAATGTGGTAAGTCATTCTGCACCCATTTCCTAGCAAAATGTGGATTTATTCCATGTAATGCATCGAGCAGAATTATAACTGAGAATATGGAACCAGGTTTATCTGTCACTGGACAAGAGTGATCTATATTAAAAATTATTTGGGGGAAAAAATCCCAGGACCTTAAAAAATTACACATATTGATTTTACTTTTTAAACTACTATCTGGAGTATTTATTTCAGCTGTGATATTCCCCAGGATGACATCTGATCACAGCTACTGTCCAGTGACCAGTCAGAGAGGAAACCACTGAATTATCCTTGGTGTTAATTGAGTTTACAGGTTAGTTCAACAGTTCAACTCGAGCCAAGGAGATGAAACACATAAATTGCTCCTCTGTCTGAGGCCGTGAAGGAACACAGGTCGTTTAGATGTTATTAGTTGCATGCTATTAGTTGAAAGATTATCTTTTGCTCATTACAAAGTGGACAAAGTAGTCCTGGTTCTTTCCTCTAGGGGTGTTGGGCAAGGGAAACAAATATAGCCAAAGAAAATCGATTGTTAGTGATTAATTATAGGAATTGATGAGCATGGTGTCTGGAAACTCCATCAAAGCAGTGAGCTTGCTCACTCTGAAAAAGTAAAGGCAGGAACTGAGTTTCAGCTTTTGACAGCGATGCTTTCACAGACTCCAAGGTAAAAGGGATCCTGTTTGGCAATGTGGGGTTTTAATATCAACCTCAAGAAGTTCTATTTGTCCCCTCAGAAGTTCCACAGGGAAAAAAAAAAAATCAGACAGGACACAAAATGATGTTAAAAAACCCTTACCATCAAACCCCCAAACCTCACATTCATACTCTTATTTTTAAAAAAACTCTCCTTTGTGGTTTTTTCCACGCACTGAAAAGAAAACCCTGCAGTCAATTACGATCAAAGGGGTCTCAGATCTTCTCTGGCTGACTTCAGTAAGTAGCTGATTTCATTTACCTGCTCCTGTTCCAGCACAGGCTGTAGTAATACCAAGCTCCACTTGAGGGATTGTATCGCACATAACCTTCCTTTCCTATTCTTGAGCAGTTAATGTCTAAGGAGGCTTTCCATGTTATCTCAAGGCAGACCGGGTTCTCTAAGAGCCTCAGATGAGGGACTTTGTCAAAAAGCTTGCTGAAATCCACATTCACTTTCACCTGATGTGTTTGGGTTTCAATGGTTTTATACAAATCAATTGCAATGCAAACATTCCTGTAATTCTATTTATGGCTTTAGAATTCAGGTTTTGTTTGTGGGGAGGACAGCAAGAGAGAGGGTGGTGTTCAGAAGGTGTTGGGCAAGCCAAGGTGCACCACAACAGCTTTATCTTTCAAAATTTTAAAAATGCATGTTAAAGGTGTGTTTCTTTGTATGACATGGAGTAAACAGCTCTCTGAAAAAGGGCTGCAAGGGGCTGTCTGCAAAATACTAAAGCTTTTAACAAAACTAGAAGTGGAAAATACCATAAAGCAAAGCAATAATGGATATCCAAATCTTTCTAATGTCACATCAGATAAATGGTATAGGATATTATAGTAAAATTAGCATTTATACAAGCCTGTTCCTCTGTCTACTAATGAAACTTGTAGGTAAGCATAAAGTCATGGAATAGGAGAAAGACACTTTGGAAGGACAGTAAAGCTCTGATAGGAGAAGAATATAAATCTTTGGGAATAAAGGAATCGGAATTTTCTGCTCCACTCCCTCAGTTTTAGAAGCATTCCTCTCTCAGGGCTTTGGTTATAGCTAATTTGGAAAACTTTTCTGTGCACCTGAGATATATGAGCTCACCCACTATCAGCACTTGCCAAATTCTGGGGTGTTCTTGGGTGGGAATGAAGTCTCAGGAATAAAAGTCGCAATGAACTGGCTTTATTAGAAAATCCGGTTGATGACATTGAACAGGGAAAAAATTGGTACAGAAGTCCTCAGGGTGGCTGATCTGACACTGCACTTTGCAAATTCTGCCTCTCCCCATTTCTTAAATCTTTTTTAATTACTTGCACATATGCGAAATTGGCAATTTAGGTCTCGTGGAACCTAACCTGTTGCACCAGGTTCAGCTAGCTGTTTCAATACTGATATTCCTAATTTATACATGGGTGAGCTCTGAAACAAACAAAATTTTCTGTAGGAAAGGAGATTTTGCAAATAGGAAGAAATTTCATTCACTACAGTAACGTTTTACGATAACTTGAAAAAGAACGGGTTTACGTTTACCATTTATATGTGCACTAATTTGCACATATTAAATAGTAGCAGCTCATTTTTAACTTTCTCGTGGCAAGGATCTACACAAAATACGCAAACAAATGAGCAAGTCAGGGCTTTAAGATGTCAGAAAAGCACTAAGCCACAGTATGCATGTATCTAATGCAAGACTGTTTTAATTGCATGTTAATCACTGAATTGTTTATCCTCACGTCTCATCAAAAGCCTCAGGTGTCCCTGCCTAGAAGCTGCAATTCCTTCAGTGGCTGGCACGCCTTCTGGCAGTGCAGGGCTGCAGTGTGTGGTTGCATGCAAACCAAAGCTGGTGAGATGACACTTTCAGGTGGAGGAGGAGGTCTTTGAAATTTCCCAGCAGCCAAACTTGTGAATTTTAAAGCTTCTGTGACACTGTAAAGCCAGCGAGGAGCAAGTGCTGAAGTGTAAATATAGCACTGCAGTTTTCTTCGTCGCGTCCTAGTTAATTTTGAAGCGTTCAGAAACATGTTCTCCCCATCCAGAGGAAAGTCCCCTCTATTGAATGAACTGAAAGATCCTGAAGAACTTTTTTTCTTGCTGTGTGGGGGTAGGCTCATGCTCGAAGTGCTCTGGAGCGCTGGGAACAGCGCTGTGCCTCAGCACTGTGTAATCAGATGGGGTTTGTTCTGAGTCGTGGTGAATCACAAGATGTTGGGGCACAAACCGTGCCCTGAACACCTGCCTGCAATGTGAGGAGCGAGTGGGTTTTGTATCATTGGCCAAATCAAGCTCTCTTCATTCTGTTGTGCTTCCTTTGCCTCTTTCCTGCATTGCTTTCTCTTTTAAAATTATAATATTCAAAAGATGACGTGGCACTATCATAGTAGCTTACCCTGATTTCTGTGCAGTCAGCACCTAAAACAGGATATTTTGTAATATCATCAATCCCCACGCTCTCAGAGTTTAACACTGTATAATGATTTTCCTCTTTTATGGTTACCATACTTTCTTCAAGTCTTCAGGCTGCTTCCTTTTTATGCGGGTTATTAAAAGACAGAATTAGATGTTGGATACTGAGCTACTCTGTTGAGCTTTCCTCCATTATTACTTATATTTATTCTCCTCCATGTCAGGTTCATACAAATCAGAAATGCCACCAAATCTCATACTGCATGAAATAATAACAACCTGCTTTAGATTATAATCAGCAACTGAAAAACCCTGAAAAGAGCTTTTTTCTTCCAGATTTTGGTGAGGGGAGAGGGGCAAGGTGGGAAACCTCTGGCGATCAAATCTCTTTCTTCTGTTGATCAATTAGCAAACAAGCTTTTTCATGAGCAGTGAGTTAATTCCCAGGCTGGCATAAAACTGGGAGATCTTTACACAGCCTTTAAAGCAGCACCTGCCCCTTTGCAGAGACCTGGTGGATCCAGGGTAAAACTGTTCATTTATTGTTCTTACAGGTTTGATATTTCTTCTGCTTTATTATATCATAGCTACCATTTCCTGTGAGAATTTCCTTCTCCTGGAAGACGTCCAGGAGCGGGTTTTTTTCCGTGTTCTTAAGCAGACAAATCTTTAATATGCAGAGATAGGTGCCAGGGAGGTTCTGTCCATGTGTATGTGACCTGTGCTCTGATCCCCAGTGCTGTTTCAGGGACAGTTCTGAGTCCCAGGTAAACTGAGCCATCTTTTCTGCATCCGTCCTTCCCAAGGTTCATTTGCAGGAATTCTCCTCATCTCCATTGTAAGACAGACAGATGGATGTTTATGGAAAGTTTCAGACCTGCACAGTTTCTTCTACCTTAAGTTTTATGAACCTCTGTTGATTTTTAATTGCCTGACAAGCAGGATGTTGTAAACAACCCATATTTTATGCATAAGTGAAATGTAATCATGAGTTTTATGATGCTGTTGATTGATGGCCTTCAAAACTTGAGCAGAGAGGGTCAGAAGATTTGAGCCTTGGCTGCTTTGTGATGCTTGGTACTTGTGCAGTATGCTTTATGTCTGCAAAGTGATTTCTGAAAATAAATTGGTTCTGCTCCTCAATAACCCCCAATTTGCCAGTGAACATATAAGCAGACTCAGCTTTCGAAGGTGAGCTCCTAGGGCAGGTGTCAAGCAGAGCACGTTTTCAGCCCCTTGGCCGCATTTTATCATATGATTATTGTTGTCTTTGGTTCTCTTTAGAACGCTACGTAGCTACCAAACTTTGGCTGACCTGTCTAAGGGAAGTCCAGAAGAATCCTAAAGCCTTTGTCCACACCAGAGAGGACGGTAAAAGGTTAGTGCCAAAAAGTACAATTCCCCAAAAGGGTCAGGTGCAGGTTGACTTTTGCAATGACCTGCGCTGTTTCTAAATCACAGGATGGAAGTTCACTTTTTGTATAGATATTTCACAGGCTCTGTATCTGAAAAGTCTGATTATTGAGGCTGGTCATATAAACAACTTCATGGCTGCTTAGAAGGAGAGATGTTTGGAAATACTCAAAAATTCCATTTATTCTATCTTTTAAAAAGCAAAGTAAAAAACCAAAAATTACTAACTGGTTTTATATTGTGATCGATTCTGACAGGTCTAGATGGAAGAGGGAGTAAATAGTGTCTTTTCATCTGCTGTTGAGCAAAACACATGCACAGCTCCCTGTTCTTTCTCCTCTCTTTTCTCTCCCTGTCTCCTAGTTGTGTCCTTCCACTACCTGAAGGGACCCCACAAAAAAGACTGAGAGGGACTATTTACAAGAGCATGTAGTGACAGCACAAGGGGGAACGGATTCAAACTAGAAGAGAGGGTGTTTAGATTAGATATGAGGAGAATGTTCTTTACTGTGGGGATGGTGAGGCCCTGGCACAGGTTGCCCAGAGAAGCTGTGGCTGCCCCTGGATCCCTGGAAGTGTCCAAGGCCAGATTGGACAGCGCTTGGAGCAACCTGGAACAGTAGGAGATGTCCCTGCCCATGGCAGGGGTTTGGAACTGCATGATCTTTAATGCCTTTTCCATCCCAAACCATTCTATGATTCTGTTTCTATGCTTCTCTTTTAAATTTCCAGAGAGAGGCAAACTTGTTTGTGCTGAAAACTGAGAACCGAGTCCATCTAAAGTCCATCCTGGCTACTTTGAAAATGTCTTAAATTCCCAAGAGGGCACTGAAATACAAGAAGAGTGATGGAACCCTGTCACAGACCTCAAAGCCCTTTCTGACCTTTGAGTAGGAGTGCGAGGGGTGTGTTTTTGTGTTTTGGAGTGGTTTTTTTTTAACCAGTCCTATGCGAAACTACAGTTTGCTTTGTGAAGTCAGTCTATTCTTTAAACTTCAGTGAGAGTGCCTACAGGCATTGAGGTCACGTGCCTCTCCTGTAAATAAAGAGTGTTGTCCTGCTGTATTTCAGTAGAGGGGGAGCACTGCTGAATTCTCTCACCTCAGGGTGACAAAGGATGTGTATTTAGGGGGGCAGAGTGGGTACTGTAGCACAGGTGTTGGATGTTAACATCACATTCTCCTCTCAGCTGAAGTGTAACAAGCTGACGTTTTTTCCTCCCTAATTACTTTCCTACATTTCTTCACCACCTAAACTCAGCAATCATTCTCTACCTAATTTTGCAGGGCAGGCCCCTTTTAAAGTGCTCTTGCTGGGGCAGAAAACAGAAGGTTCAAGCTGGCCTGTGAGTACAACTATCTATTTTTTTTGTGAGAGAGCTTCACTAACCTCAAAGGGATTTGTGGGGAACTGCAGGTGTTCTTTTTTTCTCTCTGTTTGTCATTGTACAGGAGTATTCTTGTTGCAAAGGGGGTTCATTTACTATTAAGTTGCTTTAGTATTTTTTTTTTCTATTTAGTGCACTTGAAAATAGATAGGAGTGCAAGTATACCTTCAAGCTGAGATGGACAAAAGCAGTGCTCGCTATTCCACCAAAAAACTGTCTTTAACAGAGCACCTATTTAGCAACTTTGGAATGTAAATGGTAACAGATTGAAAACATTGGGTCCTAGTGCCCTTTTCATTCCCTTTAAGAGCTAACATGTGGATAATTATGAAAGCAAATGTGCAGAAGGCAATCATGTAAATACCAATAAAGGTTTCTTAGTAGCAAAGCTGATTTCATGTAAATAACTCATCTCAATCTCTTTTAATTAAAAAAAGTCTAATCAGAGAGACCAGCTTACGTTGATCAGCATGTTCAAATGAATGCTGGTATAGATCAGCCAGAAAGAAAATAAAATAAATGAGGGAAATAATCTATATAAAGAAATCAAAAAGATAGTGTCAGATAAGAGGAGTTGATTTAGAATATTGGCACATTGCTGGATTTATGCCGGCCAAAGAGAAAGTGAATGATAGCTGAAAATACTTCAATTAAATAAAAATAACAACCACCAAGCACAAAAAAAGCCCCCAAAAGCACAAAACCCCCTCCCTCTTTCCCTTTCTTCCTCCATTCCCTCCCCAGAAGTATCCATCATATGTTCCCATACCTCTTGCTGCTGAGGCACATTAAGCAAAGGCACAGCCTGGGTAACAGATTTTCAGATATTTAAAAAAATCCAAGCGATGACCAAGTGGTAAATGGTGATTTGATCATTATCTGGAAAAATAATGGAAAACCTGCATTTTCCTGTTGCTCAGACAGGAAAAACAATGTTTCAAACCAGAATTTTTACAGTAGAATGGGCAAATACTAATTAAGTGAGTTTTCTAATTTCTGCTCTTCTTACAATAATTTAAATATTTCAAAAATACTTTGAAAATCAAAGGTTAACAGAACCACCACCAATAAGGAAAAACAATACAGAATAAACAGATCAAGGTAGGGTTTTTTCCCCCCAAAATGAACTGAAGTTCACTTAAGAGCAGATAAGAATTGGCTTTTTAATTTTAAATGGCATGATTCCCCTGCTGTCCTTTGAAGATAAGATTTGTGTGATCACATTGTTCATCTCCTGCTCCAGTAAACTTTTGACCTTTCAAGTGTTTTTAAGCCAAATTTGACAAAGGATTAGCGATCTCAAAGCCTCTGTCGTGTTCTTTAGGAAAAAAATAATCAAATAAGGATTGCAAGGAAGAAGATGATGGTGAGCTCTGAACTTGATGCCATTGTCAAATATGAGAAAATCTGCCAATGTTCTCCTGTGACTATTGTCCTTTTTGCTATACATGCTTTAGAAGGAAGACAAAATGAAGCAATCCGTTCCACAAAGTATTAAAGCACGTGTATTTAGGGTGTAGCTCTAGCACAGAACTTTTAAGAAAGTCCATGGGGTTTTGGTGCAACATTTTTTCATGTCAGTTCATTTCTACAAAGAAGTGGAACAACTTCAACAGGTCTTGGAAGCTGAAAGCTTCTCAGTTCACCTCTAACGATGTCAGAGGGGAAAAGGTATAGAAATTTCATGTTCAAAATCCTCTTTATTTGGGATCAAACCAGGCATTTTTCCACCGTGACTTGTCTGGGCTGTCTCGTTAGTGCCAATGAGCATTTAATTGCTCTCTGGAGGTAGAATAGTTTGAACCAGGGAGTACAAACTGCCCCTGTAGTTCCATGAGTAGCACATTACATGGAAAATGTAAATTAAATAGTCTAAAGTAGCTGACAGAATATCACCAAAGAAAATTGGGCTTCATTGTAGTGTTATAAAGAGGAAGTTTAGCATTTCATAGGAGAAGGAAAGAAATTCCTAAAAACCCACCATTCAAAATCCATCTCTCTGTCAAGACCTACAGTCTCTCCCAAACCTCAGAAAAGAAAAACAACTGTGTATTTGCACAGCCCAGGAAGAAGTTTGGTTAATGAGCTTTATTTCTCATTAACCTACTCTGATTTGATTGGTAATAAATTAAATTAATGCCCCCAGGTTGGGTCTGTTTTGCTCTGACTGTAACTGGTGATCTCTTCCTGGTCCATGAGCCTTTTGTTATATTTTCTCTCCCCTGTCCAGCTGAGAGGGGAGTGACAGAGTGACTTTAGTGGACACCTGGTGTCCTGTCAGGGTCAACCCACCTCACTTTAAAAGGTCATGGCAGAAGCTGTGCTGTTCAAATTATTGCAAGTGAGACTGGAAACCAGAGAAGAAAAAGCTTTCAGTCAAGGCCGCTCTTTCAGTGACAGAAGATGAAACAGTTTGCTGTTTTATATCTTTTCCCCAGATATTATTATCTTCAGCCATACATCATTCTGCTGTATTTCCACAAAAAGCAATTGATTTAAACATGACTTGGGAGGCAGAGGGATGTTCAGCAGAGGCATTGCTCTGGCAGAATCGTAGGCTGTGTTTAGGAGCTGTGGGAAAATGTATAGCTTGTTAAACATATTATAGATTTACTCTCTTATGTGCATATGTCACTCCCAGTGGCAGCAAGAGCGACGGCTTCTGAGTTCAGACAGTATCAAAGGTGTGCCCCTTCTTCTCCTACCCAAACAGATCCTGGTGCACTGGGATTTGTATCTGGGATCACGTGCCCGTGTTCCCACAATGGGCCTTCATCCCTCCATCCACAGGAAGCAAAAGGGGAGTTTTCTTGTAGCACCTCTGAGCCTGAGCCACAGTTCAGCGGGAGACCCTGAGAGTTGCACTCCCACTGCGTAGTGTGATCAATGGGTTTTCCCTTTGAAAATGAAGCCATACAGAAGCACAGCAGGATGGTTCTTCCGTGCTTCGTACTTTCGCTTTACTTTTAGCTGAATCCTATTTACAGCAAGCAAAGGATTGAAAAGGGTAGCTAGCTGGGATCAGCACCTTCAGTGCTTACCATGCTGGCTGATGGATAGAGCAGAAGTTTTCCTTGGAGGTTCAATAAGGAGGACTGAAATTGATGTCTTCACCCCTGCGGTACCTGCTGGGATGTTCAGCTGCAAACATGAAATGTGGCTCCCTATTCTAGAAAGCCTACAAAGTATATACAGCTGTCCCAGACTTTGGGAGCAGCATTTTATTTATGCAGCTGCAAAGGTAACTCGCGTCTTTAAACGTATCATCATCTGGAAGAGTAACCACAAATGTTTGAAAAATATTGAGAGTTTGCTGAGGAATTGGACCTAAAATGGTCAAGGGCAACGCCACCCTAAAATGTAGGGTTTAGCAGGCTTTCACTTTCGGGGAGAGGTATTGCTCAAGGAGGGAGAGGTGATAGAACAATGTTTAATCTTGTTGGCAGAATTTTCCCATCAGCTTTGCCCCTGAATTCTTTGCAAGAAACGTTATGCCTTTCTAAAAGTTTCGAGTTAGCAAGTCAGTGTGCTGAAAGCAAAAATGTATTGTGGCTCTCAGTGAAATGAGTCTTTTGACCATGAGTATTAGCTCTTACTTAAAATAGCATCATTGTCATTCCATAGGAAGGGGAAAACAACAGCTGACTCTCAGGGAAAAAAAAAAAAACCAACCATCAGCATGTTCTGCAAACATAGATGAGAAATGTCCATTATAATAACTGTAAACATCCTGTGCATAGGGTTGCAAAAGAGTGTAAATGCTAAAGCCTGAGTAGAGATTCAAAAATCAATCTTGGTTTCTCCCCAGGAGAATATGGCTATGCTGAGCCTTGTCTCTGGGCACCTCTCACCTTTCAGAGCCACTTTCCGTGGGGAATGGCAGATGAGGCACAGGCTTTACCAGGAAACAGCACATTATGGGCGTTTAACACGCCAAAGATGGGATTAAGTTTATTCATCTCTGGGTAAAAAGGGAGTTCTATTTTCATGTTTTACAAATGGGACAATGTAAGAGCTGATAACCAATCACCTGCCTAAAAAAATAAACTTTTGGCACTCAGTTTGCCCTCAAGAGTACTCAAAGAGGAAACTCTGAACAAAACATAGAGAAAAGTGTGTTTAAGAGAACGCTCCCGAACACCTCTGAAAAGCATCACTGTGCTCCAGTCAGTGGCATTTTGTTGTGCCACATACACCTGGAAATACATCACATATGTCTAATCTGCTGCAGGACTTTTTACTGTTCATGCAAAACCAATATTTCAGCAACTGACAGACACAAATTGAGCAAAAAATATCAATACACTCCTGAGACAAGGGCTTTTTATGGACCCCAGGCACTGGAATATGGCCAAGCTGGGAGTGCAGTACTGGCACCTCAAGCTTTTGCCCATACTCTCAGTTTAGAAGGTCTATCTTTGTACATCTCTTTCCTTTGGAGTTGATCACTGGCTTTAACTGTCCTCCTTCTTGATGGATTGAAGTTGTCTCTTATCCTGATGCACTATTAGAAAAACTGATCTTTTCCCCAAATCCTGGTCCCTATTTATTTGCTCTCATTGGATAACTTTTATATCTGTGTCTTAGAATGCAGAGGCTTCCCCAAAGTCAGACTGTATCTTTTAGTCACCCTAAAATTGTGGGAAGCCTGTAGCACCACCAGACACGAAAAGGACCTGTTGTCCATCTTTGCAACACAGAGCAGAACTGCTCTTCCGCTGTTCAGAATAATGAAATTTTAGGGGGTCTTCAGACAAACAGAATGAAACAGATAAACTTGTCACTGGGATGTTCCATGGATGACTTCCAAATATACTGAGTGCTTTATCAACAGAAATTATGTGTTGACCTTGATTGCCTATGAAGGGTCTCTCAGAAGTAGGAAAAAGGAGTTTTCTTGAATTTCCATTCAAACCAGAATATGTCACTTACTGAATCACCTGTGCTACATCCTCCAACCTGTTGCTCAATGTTGTGTTTGATAGAGGACTTAATTCTTAATTTTAATTCTGGCTTGCAATTCTCTGGCTGCTGTGTATAAACTTGTATGGCTATGATTAGGATCATTCTAACAAAGTTGCCCAATTTAGGAACAAGAAAAAGGAAAATATTTTTTTCAGAAAATATCATATTGTTATTGGAAGTACAGAATGACTTCATTCTGGGTTAGTTTCTGTTTTCTTCAACAACATAAATCCCCTCCCCAGAAACCCCCAACCGTAAGCCTGTGTTCTAAGTGTTGCTTCTGAAATTTAGAGAAAAAATGTTTCTAGAGTAATGCCTTAGCTATGCCTTTAAATAACATATGTAAACCAATCACTTTAAAATAAGGTATATCAAATAGAAGGGAAGAAATCATGTCTTTTATTAAATCACTGGAGGTGAGTCCAGTGAGTGTGTATGTGTGTATATATATATATATATACACACCCAGACTGTTTCCTGTAGGCTTCCTCTCAAATGAATAGACAGAAACAAACACTTTTAGAATGTGATTTTTCTGGTCATTTTTCCCCTCGAGATGAACCATGCATTATGAGCACTGACTTCTCCCCGCTGAGAAAGGGGTATATATATTCTCCATATAACAAAATAAGGATGAAATAGCCAAGTGCAGATGTCTTCATTTGGACCATGTAGAGCTAAATAGAATCCTGTTCCCACATGCTTCAAAACCTGAAGAAAATACATTTTCCTGCAGGCACGATTGCAAATTTATAGTGTCCACAAGTGTTGCCAGGTTTGCAAATCTTTTAGCACAAGCTCAATTTGAGTGTCAAAGTCACTTATTTTAGAGTCTGAATGGGAATGACATGCTCCTGAAAACCTGTCCCTCTCTGCAGATGCTGAGCCCATCAGAAACCTTAATTGAACTGATACATCTGACATGTCGGAGAGAAATGTGACTCTTCCACAGCACAGAGAACAACCTTAACAGGAACAGCTGTGTTTGTGAAGAGCCGTGCTTGCTCTTCATTATGGAGGGACCCGCGATATGAGAATGAATGTCTTGGCTGAGCTCAACAGTAAAACATCCCTGTGTTAATTTGGATGGCCAAGCTCTGGCAAGGTTCATTTTCAGGACCCGAGGAGAGTTGCAGCCACGTCCTCAATTGACCATTGTTATGCTATTGAAATCAATGACTTGTCACCGGTTGCTCTCTGGTGATACATTACTTTTTCTCCATCTCAGTGAAAAGGTATGATTTCTTCCTGTTCAAAATCACTTCAGAAGGGCTATATAATTTATCTCGGTTTTATTGCTTAAGCATTTTTCCTCTTTTCTTTAGAAAAGCCATACTGGAAAAATATCTCTCCTCTCAAAGTGATCCTTCACATTCATCTATGAATTTGTTCCAGTCTTAGGACATGTTTTATATGGAGGCCCTTTTTTAACTGAAGCATGCATCACACACCAGAATAAAAATCAAAGAGCACGGGGGAAGCAATGAATAAAACTGTAAAGGGCTCATAACCAAACTAACACACAAAGGTGAGAATATCAAGACGATGAGGGTCTGGATCTGAAAGTCAGTGACTGCTTGAGATTGCTCATTCTTAACCTTTAACATCTATATCTATTTTTCTTCCTGTTCCTGGAAAACTTCTGCGGCATAACAGATCAAAAAGGCATTTTACATTACTTGTGTTATAAATTGAATCCAGGTCTTTCTTTTTCTTCAGGGTGCCTGCCCTTCATAAAGTGAAGCAAATGAAGCATTGCCCAGCACCCATCAAATTCTGGTTTGATCTACAGGCACAGACTCAGTGATGATTAAAATGAAGTTGGTTATTAGAAAGCAGCACGGTAGTATTTACACTTTTCTTTCTGCTTTTACAGGCTTCTTCAATTTATATTGAAGATTAAGGAAACACATATATCAAAATGTCCCATCAGAAATGCTTTCCATCAAATTTATTTATGTAGCACTGATAAACTAATACAGAAAGCCACTTGAACATTCACTAACACAGTGTTCTGGTTTTTTTTCTTGTTTTCACTTACTCATTGAAAGAATCATGATGTCAGGTCTTTAATTTTAGAGGTAATAGTCTTGCCTAGATAAATTCATGTTACTAGCTATAGAATTCCATTTCTCTGGGACAACACCTCACTATAAGATTTGTTTATCTGACCAATCACTTTTTTCTCTGATCTCACCCAGAACTTCCCACTGTTAGAATATTTGTTTTAAAACAGTCAGTCCATGTGAATCTGAATAGAGGCATCTTAACCACTGTATTCAGCTCAGCCTCTCAAATTTATATATTTTTAATATTTGCCAATGTTTTAGCCATTAAACTCAGTAATATCAGGCACTGATTTCTCTCTGAGTTGCTGTGTTTCTCCCAGGCAGCCCTGGTTTCACTGGCTCATTTTGATACAGCCTGAAAGGTCCTACAACCCTAAAGAAAACAGCTGTAATTTTATTCTTGTCTGCAAGAATTAAATACTGAAAATCCTTACTTTTCATAAAAAGAATCACAATGTGCCAGTAAGACTCCAAAGGCTGGAGTGCTCTGTGGAAATAAGTGTGGAAATCCTTTCTGTAAATGGTCCCTTCTGCTAATATTTCACTTATTCTTTCATCACTTTTCACTTTACTGAAAGTGCAAATATTTAAATCATGTAGAAATAGTGGGGCTGAAGCCAAATGTATTTACCATAGTAATCAGAAATATTTTTCCCAATAAATATGTACACAATCAATAAAAGCTTTAGCAGCTTTCTCTAAAAGGCAGAGGACTTTACCTTTCTTTTAACAGTTTAATGAACAGCTCCACAATAAAAATTTAGGCTAAATATCGATGATCTTCCTTCTAATTCATTTAAAGATGCTGTGATGTAAATGAGATCAGTGACAGTCTCTCCTTACACTTTGGCAACAGTCGATCAGCCAGGGCACACATCTGATTTCAAGACGGTGTTTCCATTGCCAGAAACTTTATTTAAAAGCTCAAAGAGGGCTGGTTGAAGCACTGTGTGAGCACTTTTGAATAAAATAAAATATATCTTATAATTTCTCAAAATTCTTTGAGCTTCTAATGGCTTAAAACAGTATTATATTCAACTTTTGCAAATGGCTTGTTTTCCCATTCCAAGAGAAAGCCAGGAGCATGTGCCTTCTGATCTGCTCTCATAAAAATATTTTAAAGATCTTTTATAGACAAGAGCTACTATCTTAATCTGTATCTGGCTAATTAAGGGCACCTCAAACCATGTCAGAGCAGTACTCACAATCTAGCCAAATATAAATGTTTAAAATCACTGGCCTGCATTAGGGGATTTGTGAGATTTCTAAAGATATTCCACTGTGCTGTAACAGATTTATTAAACATTCCTCTTGTTTTGTGTGCACGCAGGATTGCTTTGGTATCAACTTAGAGACTGTATTCCAACTCACTGGTTTCTCAGGTATTTGTTCCTAATAGTAATTTCTGTTTGTTTCTAATTTATTCTTATTTCTTTTAATGTTGTGAAGTGATCCACGCTGGCTTTGCTGTCAGAAGATTTCATTTGTGTATGAATGCTTCACATTTCGTGTACGTGTCGTGTGCTTGCTGAAAGTGCCTTTTGCCAGCTGGGCTTGGCTGCAAAAACACCCACCATACTTCAGAAGGATCCTGAGAACAAATTCATCCTAAAATCCGTGAGTGGTTCTTTTTCTTTGGATATTTTTAATGTAAAAACTTAATTGAACTGTTTGAAACGAGTTATAAATTTGACCATTTCGTGTCATTCCCTTTAGAGTTGGACTCGATGATCTTTGTGGGTCCCTTCCAACTCAGAACATTCTGTGATAATTGGGAAAATCAGTTGCTAAAAAATAATTAATACAAACTCACCTCTTTGGCATAGCCCTGGTTATTATATCATAACATAAATGCAGTCAAAAGCAGGTGATTAGTAATTAGTTCTATGAAACAGAAATCTGAGGCTTTGGTGTAAAATGCTGTATCCTTATGAGAGGCTGTAGGGGCAGTTGCCTTTCTAAGCTGAATTTCTTTCAAGAGCGTGTGCCACCGAGTTAACCTCTGTCTTCAGCAGTCCTCAGCAAATTTATTGCATGATTTACTTTTTGATTACTTGTTTGGATAGTTTTTCTGTGAGGCTCTTTACTTGGCTAATGGTAAGATAGGAAGTGTAGCCATAGCCAGACATGAGAGCTGGGCTGTGAGATACACCAGGCTCACATTACCTTCAACTCATTGAATTCAGCAAGGTTTTGCACAAATGGGTTTGGAATGATGTAGCTTTCGCCATCAATGAAATGTAAAAAAATAAATAAAAAAGAAAAAGCCCATTGGCATGACCTTACCTTGCCCCAGAAAAGATGTTTGCTCGGGTGTTGACTTCAGAAGCTTTATTACGGTGTGTCTTGTGGATCTAAATAATCATTAGATATATCCTGGAGAGTGGTGGTAGTAAAGAATTGCCAGGAAATAGGTGAGCAATAAAAAGTAACAACGGCGGGAGAAGGATATGAAGGGAAGTAGAAAGTGAGCGATTTTCCAGGGCAGAATGCAAGAGGATAAAGATTAAAAGGACAAAAATTAGCTGTGAAAGCTTTGAAGCTTTTGTGGGATAAAAAAAGATATTGAAAGGGCTTTTTTATTAGGATACTTCCCTGGTTTTATCTGGGATGGAGTTAATTTTCTTCTTAGTAGCTGGTATATGGGCAATTCCATAACCATGGAAACACGTCTTTTCAAATGGACTCTGAACAGAAAAGAAGTATTGTTTCATTCACCGAAAAATTAGATATAATTATCAATATTTTATAAGTTTGTACTCTGCTATAAAACATTTCATAGAAATAGAAGTCCTTGAGGCAGCTTTGCATTGTAAGCAGATAAGCAATTAAGGGAAAAGAGTTTGTTACCATAGCAGCTTCTTATTGACCCTTTTATTGAACGTAAGAATCTCAGAAGTACTGTATATTTTAATGATATTTTACAGAGTTATAAAGTGGACAGAGGAAATGATTCATAAAACCACTTTTCATATTTTGCTGGAAATACTACACATTCAGTTTCTGAAAAGGAGTTTTCATTTTTGCTATATTCAAGGTCTCCTCTGTCCCTTTTGAAAGCCAGCAAATACATTTTTAAAAAAAAAATAAATTAAAAGATATTTATTTACAGCTTCCTGGCTGTGTTCCAGAGTCCTCCTTCACTGTATGAGGACAATAAGCAGATGTTTCTGCTACTGGCCACAAACCACATTGCAAAGGTGGACTTCTTGCTGAATTCTTCTTGTGTCCTAATGGGGCTTGAAGGGAAGCTTGTTGATACCATTGCAGCCATGGCTGGAAGAGGTAGCAGAGCTCAAAACCCCATTAAAACCAGTGACAGGACACTCCTCACGGCAGCTTGTCCTTAAAACCACAGTGAGAATATTCTGCAAGAGTCTTTCCAGAACAAGGCTGTGAACATCTTTTAGCATTCACCACATTGATGCAAAGCTCTGTGCTTGAAGAGCATGAAGCTCTTCGTTCAGTAACCACACACTGCTCTCCAACTACTGCTGAAGAGCAAACTTTTTGGAAAAAAAAAACCCAACAAATGGCCTTTCAACGACTGGTTCCCACTAAATTGTTCAGCGCTTCTCTGAAGCCTGAGGAGTGTGTGGGACCCCGAGTTAGGAAAGCATTATTTAATTGGGATGGGTTATGTCCAGGTCTAACACAGACGTGCTTACCATGTGTTTAGCCGAAATAACTTTATTAGGTTGTTCAGCTTCACCAGTGAAGCCTCCAGGGAGCAAAAAGGCGTGTTTGTTTGGACAGAAATTTCCACGGGGTAAGGGAACGAGGCTGATGGGATCCGACAGTGCCCGGTGGGGACAGGCTGAATTCGTGGGCAGAAGTAGGATTTGAAGTTTAGTCACAGCATAAGCAAAGGCTCTGTCTGAAATCATCTATCTATCGCTGTGACAGCTCCCTGGGGATGCTTCCCTTCACCTTTGTTAATCACATGCAAGGGATCAGAGTTAGACAAGCAGATAAGCGATCTTCCTCGGCCACAAAGTAATGCCTTCAAGGTCTGTGCTGCAGTTGTATCTCCAGCAAATCTGTTAAGCTTATTCTGAGGTTCCCTTTATTGGCATGTAGTCCATTGCTGCTATTTGTTGGATTATCCTTTATTTTTTTCCAATTAAAGCAATCATGAACACTCTCTGTTGGGTTTGAAGGGCATTAGGATATTTTTGCAGCCTGCACATTTTAGACATCTGGCCGATACTAATTGTGAATGGCTCAGGTGCAGGTGGAGATTTCTTTTTTCCTGTTTTAGACTTATCCTCTTTTAATTAGGGTCATGTATCTGATGCATGTCTTGTAAATGCTGCAGGAAGGCTTCTTGTCTCTGCCAGTATTGCTTCATCAGGGACACAGTAAAGGAGAGTTTAATGGTGACAGCAGCAAGGAAAAGAGATTCTGACCCTTCTGAAAGTGTTGGCTGGTCTGTCCCTGGTCCTGACAGCCAGTCTGCCCAGAGCAGAGTGCAGAGTTGTCTGAGAAAGGCATCAGGAGCTGCTCCTGTCTCACCATTGCCTGAGCTTTTTCTGTCATCGCTGATTGTAAAGAAAAAGAAGACATAGGATAGAAGGTAGGATAATATCTAATTCAGGAGAGAGCAAAAGCTGCAACAAAAGTAGTACTGGAAAGATGCAAGAAAGACTTTTCACTGAAATCTGTCTTGTGCAGAGCGATGTTTGCCTGCTTAGCGTGTGCACATAACACTTGATTCTGCCGGGGACTCAGGTGTCTCTGCACTGGCTTACCCTTGATAAAAGGATGCTGGAGGCACACGTCTGTGTGCATGCATGCTATAGGAATATTAGCTTAGTGTATGAAAGAATCTGAATTCTGACAACAGTCTGTGGCAATACGGAACAAACTCTGTGCTGGATCTTTAAGATTTATTTTTTCTCTATTGAACCAGTTCCCTTTTCCTGCACTCTCCTTTCTGGATGGCAGTGCTGGATGTTATTCAGGGCTTGTGCTTCCTTTAGCCTGTAAGAGGTGTCGAATAGGGTAACTCCAAGGTGGGTGTAGAAGGATGTTTGTGCTCGGTGTGCAGACTGCAGGGATCTGCACAAGGCCTGTGCCTGGAGTTGTTCCTGCTTGGGTTTAGCAGATTCCTACATTTTGGAGTTCTGTCGCTATGGAGAAAGCTCCTAAACTCACTGACAGAGCTTTAGTCATAGCAGCAATTCTCTCTCCTTGGCCATTATTTCAGAAGACAATTTAAGAAAGCACTTAATAGCCTTAATGAGGACAATAAATGATCCCAATGGAAGTGATATGCAAATATTTTTTTTTTAGCACCCCGCTGAATCAAGTTTGCAAGTTTTATTTCTAACCACGGTGGTAGAAACACACTTTTGCTGCTCCTAACCACTTTTCCTCACCAAAGAGATTTCATTTGGGAACAACTAATGTTTCCCAATAACCTACAGGGTACTCCAGTTGAACATTTCTGTGCTTACTAAATATGCTGCTCAGTTGCTAAGAAGAGTAATGAATCCTTAAGTGTACATAAGAATGATTTATTGCATAATGCGAATTTACAGCCCATTACGGGAAATAATTACATTCCACTAATTACAAAATTTAATAGTCACTCCAGTCTAGGAAATAGCAGTATGAGCAGGCACATCTGCAGCCATGCATTCAGAAGTGTGAGCTACATGAGAAGCACCTGGCTGAAAATCAGTTTACCATTTAACCCCAGCTCAGTTCAGAGGTCTAACTCATGGCAAAGTTGTTTTTCCATGGTCAACTTTTCAAAACACTTGGAGAAAATGGGATCATTAAAGAGACTGACTTGAAGAACATTAAGAAACAGCCTTCAGATTCATCATATTTCTGACAGAGACCCTCAAGAGGAAGAAAAAGACTTTTGCCCACAGTGTGGGTGGGTTTGTAATGGATATATAACAATATAATTAATTCTGTGGAGTACAAATACACTTCTTTGTCACACACACTTGCAGTGTAAGACTTGGTTCTTCCCTTTGAATTGTGTAAGTTGTTGGTAAGTGTCAGAATCAATTTTGTAAATGTGCAGAATAAAGGCAAACGCGTCTGCCTTGAGATTTTCAGCTGAAATGGAGAGGTATTTATTTTACTCTTTGAAACCTGGTTCACCTGTCAGGCTCTTGACGAGGCTGCACACAGTGGTGCGTTCTGCAACCTCTACAAGTGGGGTATGGACCTTAGGAGACTGATTTTAGGCTGGGATCTGTTAAATAAAACAGAAAAAAAAATGACAAGGACAGTTCTGGTTTGATAGAATGTCATCTAATAGGAAGTGGAGCGTGGTAATTGAAATGAAGAGTTTGATCCAGCTTGTGTTATACTTAGGAAATGTTATACTTAGTAAATATTTAGTTATACCGCACAAGGAAAAGCCACCCGTTGTGTGGAGTGTTCTGTTTAACCTTCAGAGTGACTCCTGTGGTTTTTAAGAATAACTGCTTGGCAGATTATTTGTTCTGTCTTGGACTGGGGAAAGTAAAACCACCTTTCACTGACCAGAAAAAGTTCTAACTTAACAAGATTCAGATGGCAACAGCAGATTGCAAGCAAATTGTCAGTCAGTGGGCATATAATGAAAGAGCGTGGCAAAACTGTTATTTTTGGATGCATGAGCGTTCCAGAAGAGAAGATGTTAATTGATAATACTGTCCAAAGCTGGGGAATTGTCCTGGAGAATGAGATAACTTCAAGAGCACAATCAGTTGCAGAAAGACTGTTAAAGACAACTGCAACTTTTGTTTCCATAATTTTAGGCATTCACATCGCTGTGAAACTGGAAAAGCAACATTTGAGCTAGTAATGGATACTGGATACTCTTCTCACATTCACAGGGTTGAAAATTATGCTTTTGATCTTATCAAGGCATAGAAATATAGTCTTTTCTATACGTGTAATACAAACAATTTATTTTTATGTACTTGGAGTTAAAATATAAGTCCCGTAACTAGTTTCATTATTTTTGCAAATAGCTGACCTGGGATTAAGATTTTTCTCCTTTTCTTTTTAAATACACTGTAAATTTAAAATTTTACCAAAGTTTAGGGGTTTGTGGTTTTTTTTTTTTCCCTCACCTCAAGCTGGAAAAATAAACCCAATCTAATTCCAGAGTGAAAACACATGTCATTAAATGCCATTGGACCTCGCTGTAATATCTCTAGCCAAGCTGGTTGATGTAAATGACTTTCATGAAGCCACATAATCTGCCATCTCCGGGGCTGACTGGAGTATCATTTTGGTGAGAGCAGCCTCATCTGGTGCTTTCTGAACTTGTTTGCCATAAAATTATCAGTTAAGTAACAGTGCCAAAAATTAATTCTCTGTTATTTAACCCAATTCCATCACATCCTGGGATTTACAGATCCCATATGGAAAATGCATTCATTTTCTCCTCTGCCTGCTAATCCATATGCAGACAGAGGTAGCTGCACTTTTCTCTCTATGCAGTTTTGGTGTTGGCTAGGTGTTTAAAGGACCCTTTAAAAAGTTGGAGAAGTAAAATATAATGCAAAGAAATCAGGAGGTTATTGAGTTATATGATGGTATTTGAATGTCTGTTTTGGAAGATAAAGTCTAAGGTTTTCTTTTCCAATACAAACAGCTTCCCAAGGGTTACAAACACAAGGCTGGAGTTGTTTGCAGACTGGCTGGAGCAATTT
The DNA here is from genome assembly GCA_013396755.1 of Sclerurus mexicanus. NCBI lineage: Eukaryota > Metazoa > Chordata > Aves > Passeriformes > Furnariidae > Sclerurus > Sclerurus mexicanus. The sequence goes on along the minus strand of VWZF01006291.1, from coordinate 82,942 downwards.
GCAAGGTGCTTGAATAAATATGCTCATTGTTATTCATTTAAATAAATAACTAGAAACCAAGGAAGTCACATCCTGAGGTTTTTTCCTGAGCAGCCAGAACACAAATGAGTCTTGGTTTATACCATCTGGTGGCACATTGAGCAGTTCAGCAGTTCAGGACTACTCCACACTGGATATTCATATTGCTTGTAATGACAAGCACTCCAAGCCTGGTTTCTCCGTCCTAAAGGGTGACTATCTCTTACATCAAGATTTTTGGCATAAAAGGTTAAATGGGAAGATTGTTGCAGTATTAGGTAACCTTGCCACTGACTTTCTCTTGAAACTGAAAAATAGCTTTTAGTCCAACTCCAGCAAAAGCTGCTTACCTTATTGATTGCTGCACGCAGCCAACAGCTGGTAAATGATACAGTGAAGGACCATTCACATGATTTAGCTGATATATGAGCACTGGCCTGAAATTTATGACTGACAGAAGAAGGGACTGACCAGCCTCTGAGACAGCCAGGATTTAAGTTCATGGTTTGCACGATGCTGTTGGAGACAGACAAGTCTCCCACTTGTGTTTTTTAGCCTTGGTACTCGTGTATTTTGGTTTATTTGGGCTTGGTCACATCCTATATCCTTAGAACTGCAGAGATCATGTCTTACTTTATTAAGCAGACACCATTTCTCCTCAGCAAGGGGCTTCTCCTTAGAGGCCTTAACTTAATATTCATTTTATCTTTATCTGCATTTTTACAGATTAGCAAATATGAAAAAAACAAGGAAAACTCCTCTCTGTCTGTGAATTCTAAAAGCAATGTGTCCTGAAGTAAGCAAAGGGTGTCATCATTCTTTAGGAAACTTGGGTTACTGCAACCTGTCTTTCTGGCAGCACTGCTGAATGAAGACTACAGAAATAATCTGCATTTTGGCATGTCAAAGTTCTGAGTGCTTCATGTTGAACTCTTTGTATTCCTTTTGTAATAAGCTCTACTTTCTACACACCACAAATAGAACCCAAACAGAATATGGGATTAGAGAGCTGAATTAATTTGGACCAGTGACTTAGCTGGTAGAGAGATCTCATTTTTTAGTATTTATTAGAATGCATGATGGTTTAACTGTGAAAGACACTAGTATAGTAATTTATTGTAAATTTGTAGTAGATTTCAGGTCATCTCTTGACACTTTCAAAGGTAATGGCTTCTAGAAAAAAATAAAAGAAAAATAATCCTCCCATAGCATGTATCCATAAGTAACCAAGGTCAAAAATGGAATGTTGGAGCATATATAATTTACCAAGAAAGGGATTGTAGAGGGGCTTGAAGTTGAGCTTCCTTTCTATTGCCCATAAATTTCTTTGCCCCAAGAACCATCCTGTAACTTCTTCTTTATTAAGCAATCAATTATTTATTTGAAAAAAATGCTTTCTGCAAAGCTCAGCAAGATTTTCTTTTACCCAATTCCTGAGGTCACAATCTCAACCAAACCGAACCTTCAGCCGACACGAGGAAGTTCCTTCTTGGTGCTCCTTCAACTTCACTTTAGAAATGGATGTGGAATGATGAGCTGGTTTCATCCACACTGCCAGGCAAGTGGATGCTAAAACAACACAGGTCTTGTGGCTGGATTGATTCTGTCCGAACAGCTGCAGATCTCCTGACCCCTCTGGCCTCCATGCAGTGCGTTAAATCCATAGGACAGTATTTGTATATACATATCTGTGTGTACATATTCATTTATTTTCAGTCCAGAGCAATGTTTTCACAACAGGGAACTGTACGTGTGTGTATATCTATGCATGAACTAACTGCCTTCACTGTGTCACAAGAATCTGAGCAACTTTTTCAGGCAGTGTTTGCACGGATGAGGAGTGCAAAGCTTTTCTAAGTTTAGTCCTGCACGGAGTAGCTCTGTATGAATAATGATGTGCCAGGCTCAACATTAACACGCTCGTCACCACCTGATGGGGCTTTGCCAGCCGGGCAGTTGTCAATCAAATGGTGATGTGTCAGTCCCCTTTGCTGCTTAGAACAGGCTCTTGTGCTGCTGAATTAACATTTTCTGTGCCTCTGCTGGCTTTTTTTCATATCGTTCTGTGTTTTCACATAAGTATTTTCCTCTAGAATTCTTGAGCTCTTCTTGGCGCTTTCCTTAAATATTAGACAACTTCTTTGTGTTTTTACATGTTTTATCTTCTGTGGCCTTACCATATGTGCTTTCTTACACCTTAGTAACAATTTTCTCACTAAAAGAGGGCAAAGAATGTGCAGCTCCCTTGCACGGCAGCAGATCTTGGATCACAGACCCTGAACCACTGTCTGATGATTTCCTTGCGCTAAAAGAGGAGATCTGATGGAAGGCAGCTGAAGGTCAGTGTATTGCAGGCATTTAAAACCCTTCTGTTTTGAAGCAGCCAGCTATTCCTCCTGTAAATGGAAGTCTTTATTCTCCAGGATGAAGTGTGGAACACAATTCCACACTGCAACATCTGTCCTTCCATGTCTTAAAGGGAAAAGTGTTTATTTTACTCTGAGACCGAGTGGAATTTACTTGTATTTGAGAAACGTTAACCTGTGTGCTGTTAAAACTGTAACTGGATTATTACTCCTTACCATTTTCAAATTCTTTCCTGTGCCAGACTATTGAGTCTGGATGTCCTTGCCCCTCTCTCAGACACCTTGCTCTTGGAGCCTGAAATGTATGTATCCAAGCTATTGATTGTCTCAAAAATCCATTATTACCAGGTAGATCTCCCCAGCATCACAGCTGAAGTTGACAAGCAGATGATGGATTGTTCTCATTAAACACACTGGTACTGGTATTTTAAGCAGCGTCCCAAAGTTTCAAGGATTAAGATCATGATTCAAAGTTGGAAGAATGGGAGACTGGAAAGAGCAAAGTTTTCCATGGCCCAGAACTATGCCAAGGTAATGACTAAATCATGAATTCTTCACTAATATTTATGATGAATTTAGGGCTCCTTGCTTTCTGCTCCTTTACTAAGGGAATTCCTCAGATCCTTTTCTATAAAGTGTGTTTTTTACATAAAGCAGCATAGAAGGAACTTCTAGGCAGGTTAAAACTTTCAAGGGCAAGTTAACCAAGTTCCATCCTGCTGTCTATTAAATTCTCTTACTAGTTGGGCATGTTAATGTTACATTGGAGTTTTAGTGTAAATATGTTCTCAATGATCAACAGTGGTTTCTTTAGTGTGGGTCAGGAAACTTAAAGAATTATATTTATAGAAAAGGAAAAGCACACACTCATGGGAATCAAAATCCAGCTGAAGATCCCAGCACCCTGGGGTGTTTCTGCGTGAAGCCTTTAAAATATAACTCTGACCACGCATGACAGTGCCAGGAATTGGATCAGGATGATATCATGGTTTTTACTGAAAAATGCCAGCGTTTCCTGTGGCATCAGAATTTTTTATTATTTTTTTTTTAACAGCTGATAACCTGAGGGCTTTGATAGGGCTTAAATATTCCACATTTTAATCCTGACATGGTGATCTGATGCCACTTCCTTACATTGCACTATTCTTGAGGCATTTTCCTCAACCACTATAGCTGGACTGCAGAGAGAGTAACTTTTAATGAATGTTTATTTCAGACACAGTGCCAAAAGAGGACAAGGAAAAAGGCGATTTTCTCTCAGTCTTTGAAAGGAAATCCACTAACTGGGACTTTTTTTTTTTTTCCCCCTTGGTTTACTGCTAAATTTAGACCTCTGTAAGTCATTACAGGACAGTTGTATTTCGAAGAGCACACGCTCACTGCCACTTGCTGGTCAGAGGGGCAGAGAAGGCCACTGATGGGGAGCAGCAGAGTCCGTGTGGCACGAGCTGAACATTTGCAGTGACACATGCCACGGTCCTGAATAGAAAAAAGCACCCTGCAATCCATCCAGGTGTCTCAGTGAGTGGATGACCACGCGCACACAGACAGCTTTATGTGCTTGGACAACACCCGAGTCGAGGTGGAACGTAATCCAGCTTAAATTGCTCAAGGATTTTCAGATTCAAGCACTGGTTGAAGTCTTGCCCAGTGTGGCCATAAACTTGTCCTGATATTCTGCCCGATGGAGGGATTGACAGCTCTGTGTTTAGAACAGACTCAAATCCCTCACTTTATCCTCCTGAACACACCTTGAGGGAGATCCCTCATCTGTGCGCCAGGCAAGACACCGTGACATTCCCCTTTTTTCCCTCGAGGGATGTTTTCCTCTTAAAAGGACACGACGGGAAGGGGTTTTGGAGTGGTGCTTTAAACGCCACACTTCATAAAGGCTTTTTGCTTTGATAACCTTCTTTCCCCAGCCCCTTTTTCAAGCGAGGCTGCTGTGAGAAAGCTCCTCTTGTTCCCCAGGCGTGCTGTCCCTCAGCAGGCGGTCCGGCCGTGACGTGGAGGAAATAACAGCGTGCCACCCATTCAGAGGCAGAGTCACCTTGGAGGAGCTGTGCTACCTTTCTTTTTCTCCCCTCAAAATGCCCTTTCGTGTACGTAAGCCCGCTATATATTTTATTTTTTTTTCGTTTTTTATTTTCCTGAGTGACTCGCAAGCTGCAATTTGGTTTCGCTTATGTTGCTGTCAAAAATGGGAATACTTGGGATGCGAGCCTTAAATTGGCTTGAAACAAGATGGAGCCACACAAAAGAGTATCAGAAAATAGAAAAGAAACCCCAAAAAACAGCCAGTCTCTTTTTGTCTGCCTTATAATTATATGTGATAAAGTATATAATTTATTCAGAGCAGTTATATCAGTATATATCAGTACCAGTATATACTATATCAGTATATATATATATCAGTATATGCTAACTTCTCTTTATTTATTAAATTATTCCATTCTACTTGTGATTTGTGAGTTTCATCTGGAACTTTGACTTTAACCAGGAATGCTTAAAAATAGAACCCTAAATTTGCAATTCAAGCTTACGGTTTAACAAGGGGCTGACATTTTTTGTAGGTATAATATTGCTGGAGGGGGGAAAAACAGAAAAGAAACTTATTCTAAAAAAACCCCAAAGTGTAATTTTTAATCAGCAGGTTATCTTTCTGGGGTCCAAGTTCTCCTGGATTATGGCACTCCTAGTTCTCACTCCTCATTTACAGCCATACCATAGGAGGAAAACTGTTTTCCCAATTTTTCAATACCTCCAAAAAATCCCTACTTCATGTTACTCCCAGAACTGGAATACTTTAATGAACTGACATAGGGGGAAAAAATCTGCCTTCAAAGCAAGTCTGTCTGCAAAGAGGATATGGCTGTAAAAAGCTGCTTTTAACTCTGTGAACAGTTTAAACTGCCTAATTAGGTTAGAAATCTCTATTTCTAATACTTCATGGGTTCAAAAATCTTTAAAGGCCAACGGACACTACGCCAATTGTTTTATTTAAATTTTGGAAAATACAGTGAGCAACAGGTAAAGTAGAAAAGGATTTATTATTTTTTAAATTATGCTGATACAGCTCTCTGAAGTAAAAAAGAGTCCCTTGTTCAAATTAAAATTAACTGAAATATTGACTAGTTTTCTATTAAAACTGTTTCCTTACCAAAGCTTTCTTCAGAAATAGATCCCACGTTGCAGTTTGCAGATCAATATTGTACCTTTACGTGTTCACCATCTCCCAGAAACTTCATTATTTTCAGCCCAGAGGCAACCCCTTTATGAAGAATCTGGATTTTGAAGAGCAATTGATCTTCCCCATGAGAAGAAATTAGTTTATTTTAAATAAATAAATAGACGAAACCCCAAACAAACCCCCTCAAACCAAAAGCCTACTACTCTGTTGCAACTTAGTCTACATGGAGATCAAGGTGCACAAATGAGAGGTGCTGAAGCTTTTATTCTGAATTCAGGTGAACACTGGCACAGCAGCGGTAGTAAATAATAATAATAATAATAACAATAGCAACAAGAAGAGCAATGATGATGATGGCCATGATGATGATAAGCATTAGTATATTATATTATTATAATTATACATTAAAATACCATCATATATTATAATAAAATAAAATAATAATAATAGTAGTAGTAGTAGTAATAACAATGATGATGACAATGATAAAAATAATTATATTATTATAATTATTTATTGAAATACTATATTATAATAAAATAAAATAATGATAGTATTAGTAGTAATAACAGCAATGATGATGATAGCAATGACAATGATAATAATTATTATATTATATTATTATAATTTTATATTAAGATACCACGATATAGTATAACGATGTTATAGTAATAATGATAATAATAATAATAACAGCAAAAACAATAATTATGATGATGGCGATTATAGTAATGATTGTTATTTTGTATTATAATTATGTGTTAAAATACCATATTATAATAAAATACAATAAAATGGTAGTAGTAGTAATGACAGCAACAATGATGATGATGGCAATGATGATAATAGTAATATTATTATAACGAGATATTAAAATACCATAACGTACTGTAATAAAATAATGACAATAATAATAATGACGATAATAATAATGACGATGGATTAGCATTTCCTAACAAAGCAGTAGCGTTTGGCAGTAGAACCCTCTCCTGGTGAGCGCTTGCCGTGGCTGCTGGCAGCGGTGGGTGCTGAGTGTGCACTGCAGGCGCTGCCCATAAACAAGGAGGCAGCAATTGGGGAGCTCTTCATTATTATCCCCCGAGGGCTCCCTGATGGCCAATGTGCACCAGGAGGAAAAACTCACACGCTCTGAAAAGTACTTAATATGAACACGCTGCCACCTTTCCCTGCAGCTTAATAATTCAGCTCTAGACACACGAAGTACCAGAAGGCCCTAATCTACGCTAAACTAAGCAATTTTGCTTTATATCTGCTTTTCTTTCTCGAAAAGCCTCTCAAAAAAAAAAAATGCTAGCTAAACCTCAGGCTACATCCTTTTCTCACTCGAGTCGCTGCGGTGAGACAAGGAGAAAGAAAAAAATCCGGGGGGACTTCCTTGATGGAGGAAAACATTGAAAATGAAAATGACAGTCAGAGAAGCCAAGTTTGCAAAAATAAACCCCGAGAACCAAGTTTATTTGCCCCCACTGACCGCACAACTTTGGCTGTTTGCAAGGACGCTTGAGGACCTTTCTGATCTCCCCTGCGAGTTTAATTTAGCAGCTCCTTTTGCAACTAAGGCGAAGTCAAAAGAGGTCACAGATATGCTAAGAAAGCTCACTTGCATAAATTCTGCAGCTTTTAGGTGGTGACATCTCTTTCAGCATTTTAGCCTCGTCATCCCTGAGGCCTGCAGGACACAGGACCACGAACAAGCTCAAAATAAATGGAATAATTCAATACTCTCAGCCTTAAATATTCAGAGGTTATGACTTGTATCCCTGCCTCTATGCTCTCTGCATCGTGCAAATTAATTTTATTTTTCTTTTTAATGTAGCCACATTTTGTTCTAGCCAAATATGTGAATCCCTGCATTTGCCTTCACAAAAATGGGTTTCAAAAATATTCTCAGCTCGTTGATGTGGAAGCATTTTTATTATTATTATTATTAAAAAATGTCAGCAGAGATCCTCCCAAGAGCGTGAGAATTTCAGGAGACACGGAATAATCTAACTAGGAGGCTTTGCCACATCATTCCTGGAATGACTTCTACGTATCCCTTAAAATATCCTGAAGCACCAAAAGATTTGCCTTCCTTTTATTTTTCCCTGGAAGTTGTAAACATCAGGCCAGGTGATTCTTAGGCTGAATTCCCTTTGCCTTTTCCAATCTATGGGACCGTGGAGGAGCGGGAGGTGGGACACAGGATTTTTCAGGATTTTGCAAGGAAGAAATTCCTTTATCCCAGGAAATTGTAAAGCAGGGGGAAGATTTAGCCAGCTCAGCTCAGAAATTGAGCACTTTTTGGGTTTTTTTTAAGAATTGTGAGTTTTTAAATAACCCAAATTTTTATTTAAGGCAATCCAAATGGCATAATTTGTTTTCAAAGCTAAAGAAGCTGGGCAGTATTCTCAGACAGAACTCATGTTTCTTAGAGCTAGAGCACATTAAATCAACTAATAAACCACACAGAAAGTAGTAGTATATTGTTGAGAATCAAAAGATGTGGTTTGGAGTCTCCTAAAAATCATCAGGACAGGTACTTGTAATTTGTTAGCACTGAAATTAGGAATTATAATAGAATGCACCAGCAATAGAACAAAATCCCATGCAGAGAATTACTCTTTCAATCCCAATGACCAGAGTGATTCCACTTTCATAAGCAGATGTTGGAAACTCCGTGAAATATAGATTTTGGCTGCAATTTCCAAGGAAGCAGTCAATGTTTGCTGACTTAAATCTGCAAGGTCCTTTCTTCTGCTAAGGCTGAAGCCTAAAATGCAGTCACTTCTTTTCAAATTAGGTGGTGTCACTTATTCCATACCACTCATCACAGCTGCCCTCATTCTGCAGCGTGATCAGGAACACACACAAGCTGGAAATCAGGGTAAATCACATCCGTTCAGGCTCTGTTACAATTTCAAAACTTAAGAAAATTTACACTCCAAAACCTCCTTACATCTCTAAAGAAATTTTATGGCTTGAAGGCTCCTGCTCCTTCCTCCCTGCAGTCTCTTCTGAAGAAGCAAAGCATCCCTTTCTCCTTCCAGGGATTTTTCTATTGCTGGTAATTCCTCTGCAAAGTTTCTGCTTTCCACAAGCTCATCTCTCTTTTCACCCTTAATTTTGTTTGGAAAGGCAGAGGGTTGCCATTCTTTAATTTTTAGATTCTGTGGCAACGAGATACTCTTTTATACGTGCTAAGAACATCAAATGCAATGCTCTGGGAATGTTTCTCGAGGGACTGGAAGTACCAAGAAAAGAGGCAGCCATGCAACCTCCTGTTGGAACTCGATGGAGGTCCATTCACTTTCTCTTAAAATGACTCTGTAGTAACTGGGCTAATTACCTTTTATACCCAAAACTGTCTAATTTCAGTTTGAAAAAGCCTTCTGTGTTTAGGCCTACCCAAAAAAAACCTGCTGCTTGACTCGGTGGGGGATGTCTGGCACAGACAAAGCTGTCTGCTAATATTTAAAGCTGGGTGGAGAAGAGAAAGGCTTTCTTCAGAGAGAGCTAGGAGCTGTAAATAGAAAAATGGCACGCATTTAAAGAAGGATAATATTGCTGAATGCGGGCAAAGAGCTGTGACCATGAGATTTATTATGCTCCTGGGGCAAGGTGTGAAAGCCCCAGTCTTTTGGCACCATTTGAAGAATAGTGAACAGAAGATCTGTGGCATGGAGAAGCCTGGCTCTGGCAGGAGGATAAAACTGGTGGACTGATAGATCCTTACAACTGCAAATCTATGATTCTGTGACCTGGAGGTCCCTGTTGCTTAATTAGTGCCATTAGTTTCAGCTGAATTGTTATGATGTGGTAGTTATTGTGCAAAATAAAGTCAATAAATGCGTGTCTGTGTTGCACTGTAGGCTACACAGCATACAGCATGGAGGAGCAGCTCACCAGCAATGTAAAACTGTCGTATTAAAAGAAAAAAATTAAAAGCTGTTCCATTTTTTAAATGTAGCAAAATACCTCCTGTCCAGCAGGTTTATATGAGAAAACAGCAGTTTTGCTATTCAGTGTCACCAAGTCCTGGTATTACTCATTGGAGAGAAATTGCAGTTGCAGTAGTGGATATGGTGAGTAGGACACCAGTTGCTGACCACACATTTCCAGGAAGGAAAATTAGGCGAGTGTATAAACAACTGTGATTTTAACACAGAACAAACTCCTATATAATGTTTCTAATCTATATAAATTAGTGTTTAGTGGTTGAGCAGGTTTATTAGTATGGCAATTGCAGCACCGTAATCTAATGGCTCTGTGCAGTCCCTCTTTTAATTTCCAGTGGAGAACTTAAGGAAAGCGCAAAGATATTATCATTTTACTGAAATCTCTGTGAAATCCTGAGCTTCTGTTCAGTTCCTGCTCTCGCCCTCACTGTGCTCCAGTGAAGACTGCCCTGTGTCTTACCTGGATAACAAAGACAGGCACAAGCTGTCTCTTTTGGATCCAACTGGAAGTGTGCCATCAATGGGAGCTCCTTTTACCACCCTGCCTTTTGCCTCTTTTTTAATTCAGTTGTTGGCAAACCCCAAACAGTCTCAAGCAGTGGGAGCACGAGCCCTTTTGGCTCTGAGACTGCTGAGCTTTGCATCAGGAATGATGACAACTCGTGCCACCCCTGTCTGCTCGGTGCCTGCCTTCTCAGCTGGGATAACCAGCACAAAGTGGGGCCTAATGCTGTGGGTATCTCAGCAAACAAAAAGGTCATTTCAACAAAAAGTTAAAGCACCATAGGATAGTAAATATTTACAGGCGTAATGTCAAATGAGAGCAGAATTTATTTACGGGGAAAAAAAGATACTGCTATTTTCCTTCAGAAATGCAGTATTTGGTCCTATAGATTTGGAGATCTGTTTAATATTCTAGGCTACCTATATCATTGCATATATAACAGTTCTGTTCTTTATGAGCATTGATAGAACAGCTGCATTTTGATACTTCCACAGAAAAGAAAACACAGACAAATCTCTAATTTTGCTGAGAGCTGATTTCTAGTTGGCTTTTTGTTTCTTTTTTTTCATGGAACTCTCAGTCAGACTGTGCTTGGCAAAATGAGTTTAATGTCTTCTGTGGGGTGGTGAGTAGCCAGGACTTTTTGCTTGAAAAACACCTAGAATTCTTGCATTAAGAAAATTCAGAGAATTTTGTTATATTGATCAATATCAGGCTTAGTCACAGCACTTAGCCCTAATAGTATTGTCTGAGTGTAGCTCAGCTGCATTGCAGGTCATAAATTCTTACTCTGCCATATAATTTGTTCACTGATGCTTGTGTTTAAAAAAGTGACTTAGACAAATTATCCAGTAAGTAACATGAAAAACAAGAAAACAAACTGTGCTCAGATTACCAATTTTGCTGCTCTTTCTCTTAGGAAACATTGTTTGTTTGTTTGTTTGTTTGTTTGGCCATTTGTAAATCAGGAAAATGATTTAACTGCACTTTCAAAATTGTAACAGTGTGTATTTAAAACATGGATTTTCACCCATGCATTCCTCTCACATTTAACCTGACACGACAATTCTGAATATAAGGGATATGGATCTGTAGTGAATGTAAGTTATTTTTTTCTTATAGCTTAATTGCACTGTTCATTTTGATGTTTCAAGACAATATTTGAGCAGCTGTGAAGAAAAAGTTTGCATGTCCACGGAGTGCAATCTTGTTCCATCTGCAGGGAGAGCCAGCCCAGCTGAATGTACTTACAGCTCTGCTCAGTTAAATAAGGTGAGTACTTTTCTGTAAAAATAGCCGGTTTCACAAATAACTGAAACAGCTCCCCAAGATGGATGAGTGTGTAAAGACGTGACCTCCTTGCAGATCTTTGGGATTCATGCCAAAGAGATTTGGATATCACAAACCACCTAATAACTTTTACAGTGCTTGTAAGGTTAGAATGGCACCCAATCCGAGCAGTTGCTTGGAGAAAAGTGCCAGATTTTTCCTCAGTGCCATAAAATACCTTGGCATGAAGAAAGAACAGCAATAAAACTGCAGGAGAAAGAGATAAACTGAGCCCCATACCCGCAGAAAAAAGTGACATCATTTCTATTTACTGCAGGTGCTGTGTTTGACAGCTCAGCCTCTGGAAGACATTCTTTTTGAGGTAATCTTTTCCTAACCTTAATTAAGTAAGGTCTGGATACATATATTTAATTTCATCAGTATGTCAAGCACAGGCAAGATGCTTTTAATAGGAGACAATAGAGAAATATGAAATAAACCACAGCCATACACTCTTAAGTCTGCTTCTAACAAGCTGTCCTGAAACATGAGGGTGCCTTAGACTGAAGTGCTGCAGAGTTTTAAGAATCAGTGCAGGCTTTTTGTCCAACAAACTCAAATCTAATGACAAATATAAAAGTACTGCCTGCATGCAGCAGTCAGCACTAGGTTTTCCTGGACTCTTCCTTTCTGTGCTGGTTCTTTTAGTAATGGCTGCAAAGCTTTTGAGGATGGCAAAAAAAATTAGCTAAATATAGGAGAAAATAGAGACAAAAGAGATGAAACAACCTAAGTGGCATAAGGAGATATAAAGATAGATTTAAAAATGAAATTCCCAGAATTAAAGCTCAATAGCTTAACCATTCTTTGTTGTAGCATTTTTTAAATTTTCCTGAGTGTCCATATCCCTTCACCAGTCAACTTCTCTGGGGTAAACAAATGCCATTTCCATTGGCAGCAGAAACAAGTGACAAGACCAAGGAAACATAAATGACCAAAACTATACCCCATGCCAGGGACAGAGTGACAGTAGGAAAATAAACATTTCACCTTTTTGTTTGTAACCTCATTTTTGGTAACTCCGAATTTCCTTGAACCCCTGGAAATTATTTCTCATGAACACTTTTGAGAAAGCACAGTAGTTATTTTGAACTACTAAGTTTATTTTATTCTTTTGGCTGAAAAAGTTAAATTGCATCCACTGGACATTTTTCCAGCTTTGTCCCACTTGTGTTATCTTCTGTTTTATGCAGCTCTTTGTTTTTCACAACAGCAGAACGTCCACACAATTTATGAAATTAATCTGGAAACGTATTTGTCTTTATTTGGTCTTAATATTGCACTTTTGGGCTCTGCTAGTTCCTCAATATGACTTCATTTTTAAAAGTAGGAGGAAATTTTCAAAGTACTATAAATGTTTAATTGCTGTTGTTCTTTCAGTACTTATTGTACATTAATATTTAATGATGGGACACATTTTCCAAAAAGTGCCTTTTCTATTTATCCTTTTACCTTCTTGATAAAGCAAACTGAAACATACATGAAATGGAGAGACAAATTTCAGTGTAATTTGGTTTTTGTAGTCTTTTTCTGGTCCATAAGTGGGTGAATGTAATGAAAAAAAATATGATGTATAAATCTGTGTGTTACAGTGTCCAAAATTCTTTCAATGTTTACCCAGTCTTGCATGTCTTTATTCTACACTGCAATTTAAAATATAGATCATCCCTCTGACTCATCCAAACTGGGTTTGTTTATTATCCACAACTTTGCAAGTTCCAGTTCTTTTTTCCAAGACATTTCAGTGACACTACTATAAAGAAAAAAGGAAATAAAGTATGTGCACTCATTAACCAATTGTCAGCCTACAAATTAAATTTCTGCCGTTTAGAGTTATGTGGAAAACAAACTAAAATTCAAGACTGCAGAGGAAAGGAAGAACTTCATCACACTTGGCAAACACATTACTGCATGCTCATATGAATTTTTTTATTAGATACTGCAGCAAAGGAACCATTGGAAAAGTCTACTGTGCTTACAGTTTCAACCTGTTTTTCTCTAACTTTAGAAGTCTCAGAAAGCTTGAGCTATAAATCATAGAGAGCTGGTAAATGATTCAAAGCGGTTAAAGTAATTATTGCTCATGTATCATAGAATAGTTAGTAACACACAACATTAGTTTGAGTATTATCATGTATCATAATTGGCTATTCTCTTATACTTTTCCCTTCCCTCCTTTAAATAAACTACTCGTGTGTTCTTCCTCTCAAACTCTACCAGCTGGGAATTAACACGCCATAGAAATATTGATCACATTTTGAGTTCAAGCTCCATTTCCATGAAGTTTAATTTCTTACTTCTCGTGATGAACATATAACTGTCCACTATGTGGAGAGTTATATATGCAATATATTTTTATCCCAACCATCATGATACTTCTGATTATAGGAACTCAAACATACAGGCTCTGTGTCCAAAATTATTAGACCCCTCTTTTTCATTGTCTCATGAAGTTATTTTGCCTTCAAGCGCGTGAGAACGTTGCGTACTTGCACAAAATATAAGAAAAAAAATAAAAGGTTTGTATCCAGGCAAACTTTCTTTTCTCCAGCTGAGCTGCTTGAATGCCTCTTCAGCATCTCCCTTTAAGGAGAACAGATTGGAAATGCCAGCACTGAGGCAAACAGATGGTGTCGATAATGAGTGATACCCATTGGAGTTGTACAGACACAGGCACTCTCCTCTCCTGTCAGCTGGTCCGATAAGTCACCTGCTGCAAGAAAAGGTTTTAGAGGCGGGGTACCCCAAACTGGCCACTTCGGTCCTCTGCACGTCGAGGGACTAGTGGATTAGTAAAAATGAAGCTTTAGCATCACTGCTTCCTCCTTCTAATGGACATCATGCTTCCAATAAACAGGAGGGTGCTCAGGAAGCGCCAGTGTTATTTGGCCCATTCCCTTTACAGCTCGTTTGCCTCCTACTCTAAATGTCAGATTTTCACGCAGAAATCAGGCAGCCTCTTCTCATGGCAACCTTTTAAGGCCGTGCAATGAGCAAATCCATGGAAAGCTATTCCAGATGATAGTAATGTGGAGTTTAGCTGATGCATGTCGCTGGCGAAGTGCTGTTTAGCAGGGCAGCAGTTATTGAAATTGAGCTTAAACAATGCGGTCGTTGGAAAGTACTTTAGGAAGGGCAACTGCTGAGTGGAACTAACTTAAAAATTGATACACTGAGGGTGTTTTTAACTGTATTTTCTCAGATCCCTCTGATATGTTGACTGATAAATCAGGTTCTGATTGCTAAACAAGATCTCCTCCCCTGCCACAAGTTTATAGGAAATCTGCGTGCTATTTGGATACAATTAATGATTACATGAAAGCCTATTTAAAAAATAGAGTATGTGCACTGGTTTCCACGATTAACACAATTCTCCCAAACTAACAAATGCCTGTTTTCCCAGCAGCACAAGTAAGATTATGGTATCCTAAGGCAGGATACAGGAACCTCTCTGTGTACGTGCACAGGCATCTGTTGAAGCTCTGCTCCCATCAGGATGGAGCTGGCTTCAGATTTTCGTGCAGAAGGAATGCAGTGGGATGTATCTTGATAGCAGAGCTGAAAATGGAGACAGAAATTTCTTTCTAATACCTTGCTAATACCTAATTTCTCGCTGTTGAGTGCATTCCATTTATTAAATGCACAGGCCAAGAACCTGTGAATCCAAGAATCCTTGGCTTTGTGAAAGTCTGGGAAACTGCATAAGCTGAAATATTACCAAATGGAACTCCATGTTTAAGTCCTTGTTCCCATTTTTAAAAGCCATCAGTGATTTCACAACAGAGCAGACGACAGGATATTTCAGACATTCAGATCAATTTCCTTCCACAGTGAACATATGAAGAAGAGTTGGATTTCACGCTGTTTGTATTCAGGTGTTTAAATAAATATTGTCTCTATTTTGAGCAGTGATTTTATCTGCTGATTGCCAAAATGATCTGATTTATATTAGAGAAAAAAACATTGATTGCAGCGGTGATTATTTCAAAATACATTATTGTAAAAACCTGCAACGCTGTGCTCCTGCCTTTTCTCTAACAATGGTATTATTCCACAGCAGAAATACAAACTCTTACTGCTACTTGTTGTGTAGACTTTGTGCTATATGAATTATTTCTTGTTATTTATTTGTATTTGACAGAACAGAAGACAGTTCAAAGGCTATAAAAGCTTTCAAGATACTTGAACATGCTACTCTGGAAAAAATATTTCATTCATTAATAACCTTAATACGAAAATTGAATTTGAGAATGATCAGTCCCTTCCCTGTTCCCTTCTCTAACACCTGGTAGGGTGAATTAGATTTTACATAGGCAATAATCTCCTGTATTTTTTATAGTAATGTAGAATTAAATATGGGAAAATATGCACATCAATAAATAACAGGTATCCTCTGCCTTATCGTTCCTACTATTCAAAAATTTTCAGAATCTTTGCTAGTCATTTTCTGCACATTCCTCAATCTTTTTGGGGTAGGAAGGAGTGAAGGTTGGAGAAAGAGGCTTGGAAACTTGGTTTTATTTATTCACTGACATCTGCATTGCAATTAAAGCTCTGCCCCGAGAACATAAGTTCTCAATATTCAAACTCCCTGCAGCTACTGAGTCAGGTGCCTGTCAGCTGGGATTTTTAATCCTTTGATAATGTGGGTTTTGTCCTTCTCTTTGGACAAAACCTTGTGGGGTTCGTCCTAAGGTTGGGACAGTCTGCTATCGAAGAGCCATTCCAGTGACAACTGGAGAGCCCAGGCAGCAGAATGGGCACTGATGAGCCAGGCAAGGCTGAAATATGAAGCTAAACACAAACTTGTTACAGACATTGTAAATTTAAATTTATTTTCTTTAATTTAGCTTTATATTTTTTCCTTATAATATAGTAAAAGGCAGACATCTTTCAGATTTGATGCATTTTCAGTATTGGTGGCACATTTGGTACTGCTGATTGTCCCCTGTTCTTCCTTCTTTTTCTTCCAAGGCACGAATAAGAGAATTCAGAATGTATACAATCCCCACCTATATGTCTAATATTTTCATTGAATCACAGAGTATTAAGTATTTACTAACATGTCATGTGATAGTAACAAATACTCAAAAATGTCATATGAGTTCTGGTTTTCTACTCCAGATAAATCAAATACTCAAAAAAAAAAAAAAAAGAAAAAGAAAAAGGCTTCAGTAGGTTCTCATGGATATCACTGAAGGCTCGATATTTACCAAAACATGTATTTGGTTTAGTAAATATTAGGAAATGTAAGGATGAACTAAGGGGATCTAATCAGTAATTGAACAGTCCTCGAGGAATAAGTAGAATTATCATTTTCCAATTAAAATAGCACAATAGACCAATGCAGTAACAATCTAAAGACTAAAGAATATTATTTGGGCTTACTAAATGTATATATTAGTATATACACCAACTGCAGACATGGTACAGTGATCCACAACACTCCAGAGGTTGACAGGGAGTTTGGATAACAAAGCCCTCTTCTCAGGTGGCAGTTCAGCTCAAATGACAGACCTGATATGGTGGTTCAGCACTCTGGATCGTCTCAGTCTTCTGCACAAGATGGTTTTGGCTCAGGGCAATCCATGAGGAATCTAAAATCTGACACACTGAGATATTTGTTTCTACTTGTAGCAAGGGGTGCACGGGTCACGGAAAATTTTAAGCACAAGGTTCACATTCCCTTCTAATTGATTAAATATTAATTCTAGAGAAGTTCCATTACATGTGACTTGTCTCTGACTGAGATGGACCCATCCCAAGCATTTCTTCCCTTTGCTTTCAAGCGAAAGGTTGGCATGTAATGAATTTCTTTGGGTAAGATCTTCCTACCCACTATTTTCCCCTCTACTTTCTTGTCTCTGAGGCTGCCAAAACCTGCCCTAGCAGAGAATGTGGCACAGCAAATATTAATATGCCACACTGCTCTCCATGCTGTCATGGTTTTGTCTGTTCCCCGTGGCCCTCACCTCTATGAGTGATGACACAATTCACAGTTATCCTCGTGCACTGCCATTTCCCTCCTCCCATACCTTTCCTGATTAACATTTGGGTTTATATATGCCATTGGAAATGAGTTCACTGTGGTTATTAGACTACAGTTAATTTGATGCACAGTAAGTGTTGCTTGCAGCTTTTTTCATTTTAATATTGGGCTTTGGGTTCTTTTATTTTTTTCCCCTCCAAACTTTTCTCTGTGCACATATTGCTCTCTCCTCAGTCCGGAATTCTGAAGAGCAACACTTTCATGTTTCATAAGAATTTCCAGAGTTTTGTTTTGAACCTTGCTATTTTGATAGTTCTTTATTCTGTCAGCAGTGACTGTAATGGGATGGTACTCAGGGGAAAGGGGGGTATATACCACTACAAAGTCAGTACTTTCATCAAGATCCCTTATGCTTGGGTTATGTCTGTCTCTAAAAAGACTTGCCTAACCACGCATTCTGTCAATCACTCAGAAGAAAAGATCTACATTCAGTCTTCCTTCAGTCCCTGGGAGAAACCAGATAAGACATCCTAACAAAATAAATGTAGGGATTGACACTCTGTTCTGCCTCTTACACCTGAAAAAGATAGAAAATCTGTAGTTTTCAATTGTTTTTCTTCTTTGTGTGCAGAGCTGAGCTTTCTGCATGCAATAAGAGAGATGCTTCCAGTTTTTCCAAAACTCCGTTGGTGAATCTTGTCCTTGATTCAAGCCCACAGCAAATGGAGACACCCCTGGAACTGCTGAGTTCCACTATCCCTTAAAAGAGGTAGAAGGGTCCCACAATGAGATCACACTGTCTCTGTAACTAAGGAATGGTGAGTGGATGGTAAATATAAAACTGCCAAGATTAACTTCCATCACCAAATAGGAAAGAAATCGTGGCAGAAAAATAGCAACATTCCCCAGGCAGCTAAAGCTGACCCAGGTTCATCTGAGGATCTGAGGGACTTCAAATTAGCTGTATGGAACCATCTCCAGCTTGCTAAATGCCTGGACTGAGAAAGATTGAAATAAGGTAAGTGAAGATACGGAAAAATTTGGAAGTGCCTGAAGGTGAGCAAACTGAGGGGAAAGGATACGGTCAGCTTGGTAAACTTTTTTAAAAGCTGCCTCAAAGTGGAGTCACCATTACAGCAACAAGCACAGCAGATCATATTAACACCATCCTTTTCTGCACACTGAACAGGTATTGCTGTTTTTAAAGTGACCTCTGAATGGGCTTGTAGTTGCCAGAGGACACTGGAAAGTTATTGCTTGGCTCATGTCTGACTGGGGCTGCTTTTCCCTTCAGCCTTTCTGGAGAGTCGCACAGGCTTATTCTGTAAATCTGCTTTCCTGTATGGCCTTGCAGGAGAAGCGTGGGTGTCTTTTTGCCCCATTTTCTCCTCTTCAAGGTTTCTCTCAGTGAAAAGCATATCAATAGAAGTCATATTATTTCTTTATCTGCTTCAAATCTGGCCTGTATTTATGAGTCCATGCTTTCTCACTGGCAAGTAATTTGCAAAGCCACTGAGACAGCAAAGCAGCCAGGAGCTTAAAGGAGGTGGGAAACAAACAAACAAACAATGCAAACCAAAGCTTAATTGAGATAGCAGTGACTTGTATGTTAAGAAGAAGAAATAAAGTGTGCACTTCCAAATGGTATGTCAGGAATCAAAAGCTCCAGACTGTCATATGGATGTTGTGTTGCTCAGCTGTGGGCTCAGCATTTATGTGCAGGACAAACCCATGGAGCTGAGAGCTCCAACAGCTCTACGCTAGTACAGATTGCAGCCTCATGGTAAAGACTTGCATGAACACAAAGCAAAAAAGGCTTCTGAAGATGGTTTTCCTTCCCCTGATGAAAGGCAAATGGAATTCACTGATTCATGGATATGGTCTGCAGGAACTCTTGGTTGTCCCTTGGCTTTGGCATTGACAGCCGTGCAGGCATGTTCAAGCTGTTCAAGCTGCTCCTTCTTCTTCTCCCAGTTATGTCTACCTGGGCCTTCCCTTAGCCTGATAAATTAGGAAGCAAGCAGCTTTTGGAAGCTAATAAAACCCTCTGTTTTGGGAGCAGCAGGACATTGGAAGCTCCCAGCAGACAATTTGGTCTGCAGCCTGTGCCATGTGCAGGGCAGCACCAGACTGTATGACCTGACACTTTGGAATAGTAAGTTGAAGCAAATCATCACAGTTTGTCTTCAATCTGTAAATTAAATTGGATACAATTTCATTGCCTTGAAAACAGTCACATTTTGGTGGCTCCCAGCCATTTCTAACAATGAACACGAGGTTAAGAGGCAAACCTTTTGAAATTCAGAGGATGCTAAATATTTTCTGCAGAGAGTGATGGATGTTTACACGTTGATTTTCTGGGTTTTTCAGCTTACATATTGACAAGGCTCTGCATACAAAGTAAAGACATCTTGTATATTTATCCACACTTAACAAATACTTGTTTTAGCCCCTGGCTGTCTGCGTGCATGATCCCTGTTTCACACAATCTCATTTTTCTCAGCTACTCCCTCCTCCAGAACGTCAGGCCTGCCTTGGCAGTGCTGTTGACCCCTGCCTTCTGAAAAGACAGCTCCTCCCAGAGGAATTTGAATTACGGGAAGAAGTAAATACTGTTACTTGGAAACCTGTACAGAGAAGCAGAGTGATTTTTAAAATGATTACTGGTGATATAGAGTGTTGAATAGCTGCATTGTTTATCATCTAAATTACTTTTATCATATATTCCAGGTCATTCACGAAGTCGAAATCTCATACTGCTTTGTCTTTTATGTCTCAAACCTGTAACTTCAAGCACATGGTGCTTTAATTTTATGGGTCTAATCTGTTCTGCCTAGTGAAAGAAGTGGCTTTATCATAGGAAGTTTCTTAAAAACCAAATCAATATTTTGGTTCTTAGACATTCATACCATATTGAGACTCAAATGTCATGATGCTAAATGCCTGCAAGTAGACATTTTTAAACTGTCTAAACTCCGTGATTCTCAAAATTTCAAGTTTCAAGACATGACCTTCATCAAGATAACTGTGAATGGAGCACAGTTTGTCTCTGTGTAACACTCTTATCAGATACACACAAGTCTTCTGCTCGACAGAGAGTGGTACCCCACAAACCTTCCTGCTCCAGAACTGCAAAAAATCTCACTTTTTCAAACAAAAGATTCCTCCAATATTTTTACATTTTGAAGTGAAGGCTTCCTCTGAGTTAATCGTCATTTCACTAATTATGCTTTACTATGCTTTTAAGGACAACCAGAAGAGAAACGTTCTGCTTTTGCTTGCAGTTGGTGCCCCAATCAACACCACCATCACATTCTCATGGGAAAGCACCCATCAGGCATTTTTAGTGTGTTGAAATTAATTAGTAGCAGAAGTTTAATATGGTTTTTGAGAAAGCGTTTTTAAACAGCAGAGAGAGACAGAGAAGACAGAGAGACTACAAAACAGCAAAAGGCTGTCTTGTCATCCAAAGTGACCTTCACATGTGGACTGTATGGGACATTTGGCTGCACAGTATTGGGAAACTTTTCCATCGTACTTCCAGTATCAGTTGGAGATGCAGAAAGTAGATAACCAAAATCTACTTTAAAAACCTCAGCTTAACACTGAAATACCTTTTATAATTTCACACTGAGTGGGAGAGGAGAGAATGGAGAAAGCAAGATGACAATGAAGCTGAGAACATATTGCATGGTAGTTTAGAGCAAGACTAGTTAACGGTTTTGCAGAGTTTTACTGGTAATAAGAATTCATAATCAGATTTGATATCAAAATGTCACACGTGGTGTTTTGTGTGCTCACGGTTCTTAAAGGTGGACTATCAATAATTTTGCCTAAATAGAAGGTGAAGTGACCACTGGACGCACTGGTTTAAACTTCCTTTTCTGTAAAATAAGAATTACATTGACTTATATGACAACCCTACATGCTATTCTCTGTCATTTACCCAAACACGCTTTTGAAATAATCTCCCTGTTATAAGCATGTATGGGTACACAAATTTTAACTCAAATTGCTGTAATTGCATCTAATCTAGTCAAATTCATTTTTATTAAAGTTCACACTGTGAGACTAATGAACCTAAAGCACCGCAATCATTCTCATCACACAGAGTTAGATCTATTTACTGAATCCACATTGTTTCATGCCCAGAAGGTGAAAAAAAAAACAACAAAACCACCCCGCCAAGCTGCAAAACACATCATCTCCATCATTTCCCCTCCGTGAAGCAGTTTAAACTGTGTTTTAACAGAGAGGGGAATGTAAGCAATGTTTCCCTTGCTGACTTTTAATTCGAAAGAATGGTTGACTGATGCAGAGTGGTTTAAAGGATAATGAAACCAGAAGGAGCAAAGTCAGCTCCTGGTGATGGACAGCTAGATGATACAGCTCCACACAGCTGACATGATATAGATGCATCCAAAAGCTTAAGGAAAGCTACACCCATTCTAGCTGACGCACAACTGTCCTTTCAGACTTTTCCCCTACCCTGTAGGTGGGAAATGATCTTCTAAAAATCATTCACAAGGTCACTGTTCATCCAGTTCCCCCTCAAAACATGTTCTCTCATGGCACGTACAAATAACAGACCAGCAAGCAATGCAGTGTCTCAGTGAGCTGCACAGGTGATGCTTTTGCAGCAGGGAAAATGAGTGTGTTTTGATCTGTACCAGTCTCCTCAACATAATAAACCTGTGCTTTAAAGGAATAGCAGATATATTACTGAGTAAAGCAAAATTAAATCATGTGTGGTGTTCCCCAAGTAAATAGATCTTCCTGTGTGATCTGGAAGAAGCATTTAGAGATTCAGGGAACTGTTTTGCTTTTGACTCCAAAGAAAAAGACAGGCTAGACTGCAGAACTGTAGATCACTGCCAGAACACACACATTTCATCACCCAGTTCCCCAGGCAGGGAGTGCCTATTCCCCCCACTTCAGCTCCAGAGCTCTCTCTTGAAAAGGGACCACAAACAGGATCCAAAGGGCCAGAATTTCCAAATGAAAACTCCTCCACAGGTAACAAAACATATTTTGCCACGTAACTAATGAGAAGGGATTCCTTTCTGTGCTCATGACATCCCTGCACCTGCTAAAGGAAGATCTCTTCTCACTCTGTGCCTCCAATACAATAGGAATTTTTTTCCATGGCTTTAAACTCATGGTAAGAGATACAAAAACAGGTTATCTCCTCACCTGCTTGAAGTGAAGGCCTTTATATATCACATTTAGAGTTGGGTAAAATAGGGAACTACTTCTCCACCAACATTTTCATCGACTTTTTCTTGGTAGTTTTTCAGTTGGTTTTAGGCACTGATAATTATGGGTTATCCAACACAAATTCCTGGATGAAGTATTGCAGATAAAGTCTTTAGTAGTGAGACTACATAAATTCCCTGGTAAATAGATTGTGTAATCAGTCCATCACTTGGGAAAAACAAAATAAAACAAAAAACCCAAACAACAACATTTGAGATACTGCAATTTCTATGGAAATTCATTTAAAGTGAAATTTGTTAATGTTGGATGAGATCTTTGGCTGCAATAAATCCTCAGACCCTCCATAACTCAATGGAATGACTCTGATTGAACCAGACCATAGTCAGTCTGCAGCCTGGTAAGTAAAGGTTCCTTTGCTATCACTGCAGCCATTCTAAATTCACTTAAATTCATTTTTTTCTCAGTGTGACTCGATTTGGTGGCACTGTTAAAGGGGCTCACTTTTGGGAAGAATGTGGCAATTTTGCAGTAAAATGCACGTTTTTTGTGTTATACACATTTCAGACCTGCAAATACGGACAAAGATATGATTTCACAAAGTTCCCAAATATGTTAAAACCATTAATCTAAGGTAGAATAATTTAGTGAAGACTTTGATTTCTTATGTTTTGTGATTAAACCTTAGAGAGACATTGGACAGAAGGAAGAGCCTGGAGTGTTGTCACTCAGCTTTGTGCCTCTAGCATTTCCATGTGCTAATGAACAGCCTGCAATAAGAACCTGTTTGGGTAAGGCAAAACAGTGGTGAATATTTGATTTTAATTTTTTTTTTAAAAACCAACCTGGTTTGAAATCTACTACACCATATCCCAAAATACATTACAGTGTACGTGGCATAAAAAATTAACAACATCCTGCTTTCTTTTTAAGCCTCCTGTGTTCAGAGGGCTACAAAGCTGCCTTGTGTATGTGTGCTTTCAATTAAAATTTCCAATTTCCAGGTCCACTGCTTTTTTCTCCAGAAGTACAAAAGACAGCCAAAAGCAGGAGAAATGCCTCCATGGAGCTGGACGCCCGTACTCATTAGGAGCCGGTTAGCAAGCACCTGCTATTCACCAGCTTAGAAAACAATTTGAAATTCAAGTAAGTCTCAGCAAGGACCTAACAGAGAACATCAGGAATCCAGGCACCAAGCCAGTTTCATCTGCCTCACCTCTCAAAGTTTTTTGTGCTCTGTTGCTCTCTTCCAGCACCATACATCAAGTTCTTCTCTGTTTTCCTTTCTGTATTTGAAGTGGAAATATGCCACTGTTTTAAATGTCTCCTATGTATTTTCTAAAACGGAGATTTTAGTGCCTCACAGTGACAAATATTATTTAGCAAAGTGTGATTTAGGAATAAAAGACCAGGTCAATATGGAAAGGCAAAACAAATTTTCCCTTCAAAAGAGCAAACACATAAGTGTTAGTGAAAAACCTGCTTGGGCCAAATTAGGTTGAAAACCTGGCACGTGATATAAGAAATCTGAGCACATAATCAGGTATTTATGGTAGCAACAATGTGAAATTAACTTCGGTTGTGTAACAATTTGAGAGATGCTTTCTAATGATGGTGATTCCATTCAGCATTTCTGGCTTAGACAGTTTTTGGCCAGTTTACAATTTCTGTTTTCTAATAATTGCGCTCAACAGAAAGATCAGGTAAACGTGATGAAAAACTATCCTTTTTTTGGCAGTCACAGTTATGGATGTGCTAGAAAAAGGGGGGATGCTGAGGTCCCGAATGTGGGTGCAAAGCACGCTCCATACTGCTTTGGAGACAGTGTCGAGGTAGGCTCAGGTCGAGCATCCTGACATCCCCGGGTGTATGAAGCAAATCTTTTCAGGTTCGTCCCTATCTGTCTCAAACCTTGGGACCTCTCATCCCAAACTGAGCGATCTTATTTTCGCTGACACATTTCTGCAGTCATACTTAGATTTTCACATCTCTAAGTTTGGTTCCCTCTTTGGCTGCAAGCAGCATGGCTTGGATATCCTCAGGTTGGTGATGGTTTGATGCTTTTAATTTTTAACTCAGCTTGAAAATTCACCCATTACAGGGCTTTGTTGGCTCTGGGGTCATAAAGAATAGGAATGCATTCTTTTCCTCCATGACTTTTCTTAGAGTTAGTTTACCAAAATGTTGCACCTCCTCAGTGCTTTTGTGCAGCCTCTATTTTTTGGCTTTCATCATCCTCTACCGCTGCAGAACTGAGTGAGTGATTCTGTTCTGATGAAATATAGAAGCCAAATTGAGACCAGTAACCACAAACCATGTGAATATCCTTTCAGAAGGAGGTATAAAGCAACACATGCAAGAAGAAAAACAAATCTGATGCTCTCAGTGTAATGTGTAGATTGAAAGGCAGTGGGAAGTTCTGACTTCTTGATGTGTACTGATGTGGGAAATTAAATTGGTCAGGGTAGCTCCAGGGAACAAGCAATATTTTTCCTTAAGGGTATATAAAATGTCATATTTTCATTCAAAAATGGTAATACTTTGCTACTCTCTTTGCATTTTATATTTAGTATTAACATGCAATTTTTATTCCAAAAAGGTACGCTGCACTCTTTAAAATGTGCAGAAAATTGAGATCTCTGTCTACATCGGAATAAACGCAGGACTGAACCTCCTTATTGAGTGAGCTACTGGAGCTGCTCCAAATAATCTGCAGTTTTCAGGCCTTACACTCCTTTCCTTGTTGTAAGCACAGCACATGGCAAGAAGCACAATCCCACAGGACGTTTGTGTGTGTGTGCCTGTGTGTGTGATGTGGGATTTCAGGACGGCACGAATGTAGGCACAGAGCACAAAGCAGTTTCTCTCAGCCCTTTAAATTACGGTTTGTCGTCTCAGGGCGCAAGGTTTTCCTTCGTCTGACACATTTATGCTGTGGTCACCCATACAAGACAAAAACAACCACCAGATCTGAGGCCGGCAGAGCGTTTCAACTCCTTGTCAGTTTGAACAGGGGATGTCCTGGGCTGCTTAGGGACATTCAGGGTAGTTTTCATTAATGTGCTCTCCCAGGAGCACAGAAGAATCATCCTTCCTCTTTTCCTGTGCTGATGCCATTTGAAACTTTGGGCTTTTGGTACACATTGAATGGGTATTTGGAAGTGTTCTGTGACTCTCATTGTGTATGAAGTTACTCCTGTATTAGATATATACATATAGCATATATGGCCCATGTGTTAACAGGCAACTGGGAGCATCCTGAACTCTAAGAAAATCTGGGATTTTTGATGTTTTGCACAGTTCTTATAGCCATCTTCAGGAATGATGAAACAACTCACTCCTACCGCTGTTTCTCAGGCTTCTCTGGTGCTGCAGCAACTGCTTATGTTGAATATTTAACCACCTCACTATTATAGATCCCAATTTACTGATGTTCTGACAACTTTCCTTTATGTCTCAGCCTTTTATCACTCGAGGTGTAAGACACGCAGGAGAAAGTGTGGGAACAAAGTCAGTCAGCATGCATTATGAGCCCACAGAAGTGCAGAATGGAAGAGTAGGGAAAATATGCAAATAATCCCGTTTGACTCCTTGCTGCTGGCGTGCCAGCCAGAGTGAAAACAGCCAGCAGCTCTCCAAACTCAGAGAACGTGTGAGGAGTGCAAGGGAGCCATTTAGGAGGCCTTTAGCTCACTAACCTTATTTTGGGAAAACACCTGTATATTTTTAAGGCCTATTTTCAGTCCAGCATTCTGAGTGTATAATTGTGTTCTGAACAGATGAAGGGGAAGTGTTATTAGGACATCTCTCCTTGAGCCTGACCTTGGCATCCTTTCAGAGCTACCACTCCGAGAGATTATGCATCTGCTTTCCTGTTTCACACTCATGCCTGTAAAAATGACATACAGTCACACCCTCCCCTGTCCCTTTTTCTTCTCCTCCCACTCTCATGACCTCTTTCTACCTGTGATGCCTTCCCATCACTACAGTGGCTCGGACAACAGCTCAGAAAATTCTGCTGATGCTCCAGGAGTCAGTTTTGGCTGATGAGTGGGAACACAGGGGACAGAAAAGTTATCATGCTCAATTGAAGCCCCCTGATCACGTTATCTGGTGAAAGATGCCCTGTTTGTCCCACAACTATTGCGAGATGTTTATGTAGATCATGTAAGAAATCTAACACATCACGTGGGACCGCACATCTAATTCCTATTAAAAAAACAATTCTTGTGCTATACCTGCAAAAACAATTGTATTTGCACAAAAAAAAAAAAAAATAGCTTGCTAAAGTTTTGGGATGGGTTTCAACAGACATTAGTTCCTTCTGCCTAAAAAATTCTTTGCAGTCAGGTTAACAAGCCACATACTGGATTAAAAAAAAAAAAGTTGCCTGCTTAAGATTCAAATTAGAAGAGCATTTGCAAAGAATTTTCATTACAAACAGGTGGAAAATGGAAATCCTGGGAAGGTGCTCTCTCTTCTTACTTGAGGGATGTCCTTAAGGTAAAAGACCTCTTGCCCATGTTTCATTGAAGTCAGGAATTACAAATCTCAGTCTTGTTTTCTGTGCCTGCAGTACTGACATGCATTTCCAGTCTTCAAATTCCTCTACCCACTGGGCTCAGGAATGTCTGCTACAGCTCTTCAGTGCCTAAAGCCTAAAAAGAGAGCCACACTTTTTAAATTCACGTAGAATGAGGAGTGAGAAAAACATCCTGTCATTCATTTTAAAGAAGATTGAGTTGGCTATGGCACATAATTACTAAATTTAATGAAGTAATTACTTTTCAAATTGATTTATAATTTCCTCCAAAAAAATTAATTCCCCTGTTTATTAATGGAATGGGAATAATTAACAGCATCTACAAATTAAAACTAGCCATGCTATATTGCATAGTTTGAGGTGTTGTATAAATTGGGTTTGTTCTTTGCATGGAAATAAAGTTTGAATAAACTTCAAACCACTCATTCCTCTCTGTTGATTCTATCAGCTTACAATAGCAGCTCATACTGTCTTCTAGCCTGCGCCTCAGTATTCCAGCTGCT
The DNA here is from genome assembly GCA_013396755.1 of Sclerurus mexicanus. Lineage (NCBI taxonomy): Eukaryota > Metazoa > Chordata > Aves > Passeriformes > Furnariidae > Sclerurus > Sclerurus mexicanus. The sequence continues at coordinate 55,326 of VWZF01006291.1, read as the reverse complement.
GCCACTGTGGAGAAAGAAAAAACCTCTGGGTTGCTGTGGACAGCACAGTGTAAGCACCTCTTGACATGCACAGTGATGAGAAAAGCAAGGAAAATCTTCATCTCAGTAAGGTCAGAAAAGATTGCTGGAAATATCCGAGGATCACGAATCACTTCAATGCCGTATTGTCAAAACTGTCTTAATTCCCTGTGTCAATGCACAGCCATCATATTGAGGATTGTTTTGTTGGAGAGATGTCATTTGCCTCGGGACGTGACCTGACTTTGCCTGTAAGTTTGCATCTCAGATTTGCAGCTGGAGGGAAGAGTAATATCCTCCCTTAATGCCACTGATAGAATTAGAGCAATGAACAAGTTTGTGGGCACACAAGTCTCCTGCAGTGGCAGGTAAGAATAGTTATTGGGCTATGATTTTATTATTTGTTCTTAAAGGTGAATCACAGAATATAAGAATTAATGAGTGCATTTTAGGCAGCTTCCCTTACCTTGCTGTGTATCATTTTCAGAGTAGGGGAGCACAGGTGCGTTTCAAAAGACTGAACAACAACCATCCTTATTCAGAAAGTACCAGCACAACTGCCAAAAGCATTTTAAAAGCTACCTTAAACACTGCAGACAATCTTGAAATGACAAAAGAAACAGGCACTTACACAGCTAAAAGGCACCTGTTTTAACATTGACATTGGGAAAAGAAGAAAATATAACAATGCAAGTGTTTAGCATGGAAAACTATTCCTACCCCTACTAAGGGCAGACTTCCTGTTTATGTTATTCCTTAAATTGCTTGCAGGCAGAACCTTTGTGCTTTCCCCTGGCGTGTCTGACCCTGCTGACTAAACTGGGGGGATTGGTGTGTGATGGAAAAATCCTACGAGCTTTGTTTCACTCTCATGGTTTGATTGAGCAAGCTCACCTGCAGCAGACTGACAAGGTTCCATCCTCCACTGAGTGAGCTGCATCTCCACCTGGGCAGCTCCCTGTGTTCAGACCTGTGTGTCCCATCAACCACAGGTCTTCTTCCCTGTTTCCATTTCAGGATTTCATACCACAGGAAAGCCAGTCAGGAGCAGTGTCAGACACTTCTTTGTCTGATTATGTTGCTGTGGAATAATCTGTGTTCTATACTATATAATGGTTCTGTACTGAAAACACATTTATTGGACTTAGAATATGAAGTACAGATAAAAAGTGGGGGGTTTTTTCCCCTGACAAAAAGAGTTATGGGCCAGTTTCCTTCATTAGCTCAAAAGCTGGTATATCATATAATAACAAGTCAGTGAACTAAACACATTCAAATTAATCACTTCAGGATTACTTGATTGACCATGCAGTCAATTCCTTGAATAAATCAATACAGGGTTAGAAAGTATTTTGAGTTAAGCTTTTTGGGGAGTATGGGTAGGAATTCAGAGGAAGGAAAGGCACTAGAGAAAGAACTGCATTGCTCTTTGTCAGCAAATTAAATACTTGATATTACAGACACTTGCTACCTCTTGACCTTAACATAACTATTCTAGGAAAAAAGCACTTGATCTGCAATAAGAAATATTATTGTCAGCTACAATGTTTTTCACCAAAGTACCTCATTAACTGTAATCTATGCGAATAGGAAATCTTTCCTGAAGTGACAGAGAGTTCTGCTGCCTTCCTGATAGCTTTGTGTGTGCAACAGGATCACAAGAGCTTAGCCCAAAACCTTGATAGCCCAACTTCATGGGCTGCTGAGGTTGGATCTCCAGCCAAGGTCTGGCCAATGCACTGACTGGGTCACATTTTCTTTGCTCACTGTGCCAGTGTGAACCATGGGCTGAGCTCTGACATCTACCCCATGGCAAGAACCTGGAGTGGGGCAGGAGCTCAGTCACCATGTGACAGCAATTTGTAGGGAAGCTTGGGGCTGTTTTAAAGGAAGGAACCACAGTGCTGAACTCTTGCTCAGCTTCTCTTACCTCCTGCTCTGTAAACCAGTTCAGAGACTACCTTTAGCTTATGAGGGAAAAAATGCTATTTTTTATCAGAGTACTTTAAAACTTCCAATCAAGGAGGAAAAGTAGCATATCATAGAGGGGTATTTCCCCTCCTTTCAGCTCCACAGCAGCTTCTGAGACAAAGAAAAGTTGAGTTGAAGCGTGTCTCTTCATTTAAAGATGTTTTTATGCAAGTAACCTTTAGGAAATCAACTAGTACTTGAACAGCACTAAAATCAGCCAGTCAGGCTTTGGTGACTCCAAAGGGGTGTTTGCATATTTGTAAAATCTGTGAAAAATAAAGAGTGGCAAAACCATTTTGCATCTTTGCTTTGCTGTGTTAGATTCTAGGGGTTCCTAACTTCCAAAGCACGGGATAAGACTCCTCCTTTCTGTCTACTGTTGTTGGAATAGAATTCCTGTGTCCATTCCTTCACTGACCTGACACTGAGAACTGCAGAGGAGCCACAGCCAAGCAAATGCTCCCAGACATCACCTGTAATTTTCAGTTTCTTGGTATCCTGATCTTTTCCCAAAGATGGATTTCATCTGCTCATTTGAAAAACAGAAGGACTTTGTGAAAGTGGGTTTTTTTGAAAATTAATACCACTGAGGAAGAACATGGATTTTCTAAGAAAAAGACAAATGGATAGAAAGAATTCCCTAAGTGGTATTCATGAAGCAGGAGCTCATCTTCAAGCACTCACCAAAGTCTGTGTGATTACGAGTGACTCAGTGATAATTAACAGGAACTCCACTAATTTCCACTGCTTCTGCCCACTCAGAGGCCAGGCTGGAAAAGAAGTAGCTAAACATTCCTACAGGAGAGCGCCCGTGGGACATAAATATCCAATGGGAGGGTGGGGGGCAGGCAAAGGGAAAGAGAAACACTCATTTTTCACACTGAAGTGTTACGATAGTTGCTGAAACTATGTAGGGTTTTTCAGGTCACATTTAAAAGTGTGGGTACAGGATGATGTAAACATTACCAGAATTCAAATAAATTCCTGTTTACTATGAAATCTGAACATCTTAAAGAACTCAAGGCTCTACAGTTAGGCCTGAACTACTGACATGTGTATATATGAATGGATATACTTATTATATATTAGTGTGGATGCACATATACATCACAGAAAAGATGAGCTTGTGTGAGTATAATGTGGGTAATACCTGCAGTTCTTAGGGAACTGCCTGAATTGCTCTATTTTAGCTATTTTAGGCATTTTGTTAATGCTGTCTGAAAAAGATTCCTGCAGTTCCAAGACATTGCATAGGCAGATGACCCTGTGTCTCAGTAAGAGAGGACATCATTGTCTAAGAATCTCTGAATTTATCAGTCATGTACCGGGTTGCATGCACATCAGAGAAATGGCTTGTGTAAAGGAAGCTTCAAATAAGGGCTCTTCAATGTTTAATTGTTAAAGTGCAGATTGTTAGGCTGGATTTCTAGTAACTGTAATTTGAAGCCATCTGTCTGACACAGTTTGTCCTATCATTAAATTCTTTCTAAAAATCGTGATGTTCTTCAAAAACCAGATGAAAGTGGTAATCTGGTGGAAGGAAAGCAAGGTGTAATGAACAACAGAATCACAGGATAGGCTGAGTTGGAAGGGACCCACAAGGATCATCCAGTCCAACCCTTATCCCTGCACAGGACCATCCCCAAGGGTCACACCCTGTGCCCCAGAGCATCATCCAAACTCTCCTGGAGCTCTGTCAGCCTTGGTGCTGTGCCCACTGCCCTGGGGAGCCTGGTCAGTGCCCACCACCCTCTAGGGGAAGAACCTTTTCCTGAGATCCAACCTGACCCTGCACTGGACCTGTTCAGCCTCTAGAAGAGACAAGTGACAAGGGACCTCATCAGTGTGTATAAATATCTACTGAGAGGGTACCAAGAAGATGGAGCCAGGCTCTTCTGGGTGATGCCAAGCAGTAGGAAAAGAGGCAAAGGGCAGACACTCATGCACAGGAAGTCTCACCTGAACATAAAGAACTCATTTACTGTGCAGGTGACCACACACTGGAACAGGTTGCCCAAAGAGGCTGTGAATTTCCCTCACTGGAGATATTCAGGAACAGTCTGGACCCAATCCTCTAGGATCCTCACAGGACAGCAGTGTGCTCTGGGATGACCAGAGCAGGGAGGTTGGTCCAGGGGACCCACTGTGGTCCCTTCCAACCTCACCCATTCTGTGGTAATGAAATGTGTCCCTCAGATATGCTCAGTCCTAGGGTAGACTGGGCTATGTGCATGCATAAGGCTGAGTAAACCCTGCGTGCGAATCAGCAATCCCCGTGCACAGAGCTTCAGGAATCCCTGGTGCAGACACTGAGAAAGGAGAAAGGCAAGTCTTCAGAACAGGAAAGCACTGAAGAGCGGGTAGAAAAAAGAAAAATTAAGGGAATAAGAAAACTTATTGGCAGTTGACAGCTTTCATGGATGCTGAGGCACTGCTGTGGCAATGTTTCAGAAGGAAAATTACGAATAGCACAAGAAATAGTATAATAGTATAGTAAGAAATAGGCATATGCACTCCCACACACACCAATATTTTTGTACAATGTGTTTTTTAACACACCCTTCTTCATGTGAGCTCTTGCCAGTTTTGTGGATGGTTTTTCCTCCTGTAATCAAAGAATTCACATGTTCACCCTCACTCTTGAACATGCTCTAGCGAAAAATACTGTTATGGCCTTTAGAAGTGTTTAACCCACAATTAGAGAGCTCTCAAACATGTAAGTGAGAGTACAGATATAATTCTGCACATGAAATCTTGTGATTTATACAACTGGAATCATAAAATTGAATACAATCTGTTGGCTAAAAGTCATTTTCCTACTATGTTTGTTGATACACATCACAAATTAAAGAAGTCAGAAATTATAAACCAAACTCAGAACAAGAAAAGTTTCTGTTATAAAATCCAGAGAGCTATTTGGACTGAATGACTCAGAAGCAACCCCCTAAATCTTTCAGACCAGAACTGAAACATGCATTTTAAAAATGTTCCAGTGAGTTGAAAAGCATTGATTTCAGGGTTTTGGGTTTTTTTTCAAGAGCTCTCATTCCAGACAGTTACTTTCAAAGCAATGTGAGTACAAGTCTAGTCTAGGCTAGCTGAACCCTATATATATATATATACAATAGCCTTTAGTTCCACCTTATTTATGCTATTGACTCTACTACTAGAAGTTGGCTGCATAATGACAGTGAGCAATATTAATCTTTGTAATTATGAAAGGTGCGCAAAGGTATTTTTGGAATTGTTTATATGTCTAAGCAGATTGTTTTTCACATCTGCTGCTCTGGACTCACACACTAACTAGAACACTGTAAGCCACGATCTTATTAATAATACATGTATGATCATTAGCTTCCTTCTGACCATGACCCCGTGCAGAAGCAGGATTTTCACCCTGAATGGATGACATAATCTGAACCACACTGTGCCATTCTCAGTTTCTTTCTTGCTCCATCTGAGATGTTTTACTATGGGGAAGAGTAGAAAAACCAGGGAACTACAGCATCAGTCCTCCTTCCAGCTGCACTCCAGGTTTGTAGCAGCCAGCTCACAGTCAGCAGAGACTCCACACTGGGGGAAAACCAGCCAAATAAAAATATATAGTTATAAATGAAAAAAAAAAACCCAAAAAAACCCAGCAGCTCAAACATTCCTTGGAAGGAGAACAGAGTGAAATGATGACCTGGACATAGCTGGGTGGAGCTAATGCCGGGTGAGGATTTGGGCTACAGCCCTGCATGGTTGCTTTGAGATGAAGCAAAGCTGTGACATCCTGCTCGAGCAAGATCTGCATTATGTTCCAGGTTTGTGTGTAAATGTCATTATTGCTGGAACTCGCTAGGAATGCTTTAAAAAACTCTGGCCTGAAGCACTGCTGTGCTGTGTCACTGCCAGCACAGGCTGCTGTGCGTTTCACTGGCTGAGGTTTTCATTCTTAATTGGTAAACTCGAGTTTGCAAAACCTTTTCTCTCTATAAACCTGGCCAAAAAAAATGCTCCATAATTCTCCTCTTCTATGTAAAATAAAAGCAGAGCTGGGGATGCTACTGAGTCTTATTTTCCATTGCACTACACACAGTGAATACGACGATTTTTGTTTTGCAACTTGTTGCACGGGCACTTTCCCCTGTTGCCTCTTGGAATCTTTACCTTTCTTCCTTTTCAGAGCTTTCCTACAAAGAAATTGCCTGATTTGCACTAAAATATTTCAGACAGCTGACAATTTGGACTGCTGTGAGCACGGGCTTCTCTCCAGCTCAGAGAACAAGTGGCTGCTCATCTCTTGCTCTTTACTTTGTATTTGCTTATTCCAAATGAAACCAACAGAAGGAGCTCTGGTGTTCCTTGTGGGAATTATGGGATAGATGGGAAGGACGGATGACACAAAAGGTATAATGACATTGTGGGACAGTGTGCAAGGGCCTTTCATAGCAGAGGAATAAGAAGAATTTCTCTGGCTCGCTGGTTTTTAGTAGACTCACATAGAGTAAGTGTAGGATCCACAAGGGCAAAAGGGAGGTATTTGCTTAGATGCATATATAAGTATGTGCATAAAATATATATTATCTATATTGTCTTTACCTATACAAGGCTGATTTAATTAGGTCAAATTTTATTCCATAAATTTTTATTGCGAGTATTTTATACCAAAGAAAACCCTTGTGAGAGAAAAACTTAAAAATAAATGCAAAGTTTTCAGGGTCATGGTATCTGGGGAAATGCAAGTGAAACAGTGCTAGAAGAAAAAGGTCTATTTTTATTTTATTTTTATTTTTTTTTAAAAATCAGATCATGGTCATGGCTGGAAAAGGACATCAAGCATCTAGCAAGTGCAAGCACACACCTCTTCACAGTTATTTGTCAAACCAGTTTGCTGAAGTTATTGTAGCTGCTTTAATTATGGTTGATTGCATTCTTTGAGAGGGTTTTTTTTTTCCCTATATTTTTTGCTGCAGTTGTCATAGACCTCTGACTACTTACATGTTTCCAAGTTTGAACCTTGACAATGTCCCACTGTGTCCATGTCAGTAACATTTCATTCAGAAACCAAAAGCCACCTTACCTGTGTGCATTCCTAGTGTCAGCAAGCTTTCTACTGCACAAGTGGAGGAAAGCTGTGACATCTTTTAGACATTTGAGCTGTGATTTGAATTTCTGTCCTGTCAGGGTGACACCTGCGCCCAGGGGAAGGGCCAACATCAAACATATGAAATATCACTCCAGTCCTGCTCAGCATCTTTTGTAACACAATAAGACACTGATCCTCCACGAGAAGTGATACTGGAACTGCAAGGAACACACATTTTCTGTTATGCTCCTCCCAAATTCGCTCCCCTGATTATTGCTGAAGGCCCTGATGGAGCTTTGAGTTCACCGCAGCACCTAATGCCATCTCTGTTTCTAAGTCGCCCTTCAAATTGTGCTGGAGAGTATTTTATTTGCAACAGAAAGTCTCTGGAAATAAACTACTTCATTTGCAACAGAAAATCTCTTGAAAAAAACTCTTCTGGCACTTTACACAGCACATTAGACTACTTATCTCTAAAAGCATTCCATTTAGTGTGACACACAAATAAATCTTACAAAATAATCAACAATAAGAATGTGTTTCAAGAGAAGTTAAGTGGCAAAGGCTTAGGAAGACACATAAAGATACTTCAACAAGTCCCATTAAGAGTAAACTTGTTCATGCATTAGGAACTTGATGTATTAAAATTTTATTTCTAAAAGTCAAATTGTGGCACTTCAGGATGTTCCCCAAGGATATGTGTAATTCTACTATTGGTTTTTAAAACTGATGATTTCCACTTGCTCTGACAAATAATTCAGCTATTTTTTTTTGTGTTGTCAATAATAGCTTTATATACAAGTTCTCCAGAATCCATCTCAAACAAGATCATTGTATCCTACAAGCCACGAAAAGCTGATATGGGAAAAAAAGAGACACAGTAGAAGGCATTTTATTTTTTATATTGGCTTGGGATTTTTTTAATAAAGAGGATCACTTATTTCCCAGTATATAAGAAATGAAATTGTGCTCGCAGACAGAAGAGATGACTCTATAAGTGGAAACTTTTACTTTAGGTTTCAATAGTACCATTTCATTTTAATCTAAAAATTTGCCTTACATTAGGCAAGCAGCCAGAAAAAGAAAAAAGTCTGATTTTTATCTTGACAGTGCTTTTGTCACACTCTGCAGATTAATAAAGATTATAGTAATGGCAGAATTGCACAGCACTAGTAACAAAGGCCTCATTCACTGTGCATTTCTATGGTTTCGCTATGGAGGATACCAATACGGTCTGTAAAAACCCCATTTTAATAGTCTTTCTGCAATTTAATTTAGTTTACATTGTAAATGTCTTTTAAATACATAAGCTGATCCTTTTATATGCCATTTTACATCTTGGCAATCTGCTATCCTAACATGCCAGAAATATTCCGTAGGTTTGGGTTTGGTTTTTTTCCAGATGACCATATTCCATGGATTCAGTTAAAACACGTAAGCTTTGAGTATAGCTGGGTTGGGATTTTTTTCAGTAGAATGGGAAAAAGACCCAGCTTTGAGTGCTTGTTGTGTAATGACACCCACGAGAAGCAAGAAAGAGTAGGAAAGAGGAAAGTTTACTGGCTGTGACCACTAGCACTGTGCACACCATGTTTAAGAGACATTTATTCTTGTTTTGGGACATAAAGAGAGCCTGTAGGACAGATTCACTGTTGTCACCCTGGGGCCGGTGTGTTAGGTGGGATCTGAAGGATATCCACGTTGTGTGCTGGGATGTCAAATGCCAAATTGCATCCACTTTGCACATCAGGTGGCACTGGCACGTGAAGTGGTGGGTCTTTTGAGGTTTGGCAAAGCCTCCTGGCAAATCTCCATTAGCATTCTCCTGGAACACATTAAACTTCCATAGGGCAGACCTATGGAATGGGACCATCTGTCCCTGCAAGCTTGGACTCATGTAAAGGGGTGTGAGTTTATAAGCTCTGGGAGCACTGCAATGTGGCTCTTCCAGAGGGGTTCTGGAGACAGCCTAGAGGTCATCCTGAAGACAGGGGCGCTTCCAAAGTCCCAATCCTGGCATAACAACCAGGATCTTTTGAGCAGTCCAAAGGTTTTCCAAAGGCCGGATAATGCAGGATGGGATTTTGGTCCCAGGGACACCGACAGGCAGCACTGCAAGAGGTACTGCAGTAAGAGGGGTGAAACTTCCAACCTGTCTCAGTGTAATTCCGGTTTTTTTCCAAGTTTTAACATGCAAGGGAGAGAGGAAAGAAATGCAGTGATGTTCAAATGTCAGCACAGCAATATGTTGGTGACCCAGCTCAGTGTATGACTAAATTTCATGCTTCCCTGAATTGCAAATAATGTACAGAGCTATCAGGCCACTGGTTTAATTCTCCGATTAAATTGGCAGTCATTTGACCCAGAAATTTGCTATTTAGCATGTGAAAAAAAATCCCTTCATTACAGGATTTCATAGAAGTTTTTTTTTTGCATTTATCCCAAACAGTCAAGTGATGCAAAAAGCTATAACTTTTAAATTTAGAGTTTTATTGTACTCATTGTATCTGAAACTTTTTCATTGCAGGACTCACACTGCACATTGCAGGTGCATTATGTACATGTAGAAATAACATTTCAGTGATCTGCTTTGGAGTAAGTTTAAATAAGCTTATTTCCCTGTTTCTCTCTTAAAAAAACCCACTAAAACTCCAACAAAAAAACCTCCAACCAACCAAATAAAACCAAAAAAAATACCCCTCCAAACAAAACAGAGCAAAAGAGCCAAAACAACCAAAACCAACCAACCAACTAACCAAAAACCCACAAAAAATCCTCAACCAACCATCCAAATGCAAAAATACCAACCAACAAACCAAACAAAAAAAAAACCAACCAAAAAACCCAACGCTCCCCCCAACCCCCCAAACTATTTAGCTTGCCAAACTAATTATTATAAGACCACAGGTGATTTTAAAGAGATGTGGTGCTGGGCACTCCAGGACTGGCCAGCTGAGCAAGGTTTAGTTTGCTGCTGCAGCGGTGAAAAGCATTGTGTGGTTTCCCTGTAGAGCCAGGATTCCCCATTACAGAGGCACTTCTTACCACTGGGATGGGGCAGTTGCGTATGGTGCTGAGATCAGGATCACAAGCCAGGTCTGTGAATTTTTGAAGCTTAAAATGAGAAAAAAACCACCAAACCCTTGTTTTCTGATTATCCTTTACTTAGCACTGAATAGCAAGGACCTGTAAAGGGACCTGTCCACTTCAGGTTAATGGAAAAACAATGAGCAAGCATTACACAATCTCACAGTTATTACTACCCCATAGCCTGTTCGCTTTCAACACAGACACAATTCCTCGTGGGTTTGTTTGCCCCAACAATTGGAAGGAAATTATCATTTTAATTAAGTAGTGATTCCATCCTGTACACTTTGAGTGTGTTTGCCAAGCACCTAGCAAGCTCCTACTCGCTTTTAAATCAAAAAGGAGTAACATCGTGAGTAGGTGAGAGGTTTTATTTTTATCTTACTTTGCTTCATGTCAGGCTTGAATGTAAATTCCCAGTCCCAAAGATATCCCAGGAGGAGCAAGAGAAAGAAAAAAGAATTCTCTACAGTATTTTCCTGGCAATATCCAGGACAAACATGGTTAAATGGGATATGGCAGTAGTAAAACATGTCACAAATATGTGTTAGAGGAGTGGTCACTGCAGGAAATGCCATAAAGGTTAATCTCTCTGTCACATTCACCCTGGTGCATATTATCACCAGTGCCAATCTGACAGTGTCCTGCACTACCTTGAAGTCTTTGGGAGCTACAAATTCAATTAGAGAGATATTTTACAACAAGGCCACATTTTTTTTAGGCTGGAGTATTGTAAATTTTTATTTTGCCATAAAACATTTCAAAATGAAGTAATCAAGGCTCAGAGCTCTAAAATACATGCCTTCTGCATGTGTTTAATAACACGTGGTAGAACACATATTAAAATTTAGGAGACAGAAGGGAAGGATGCCTGCCTGCAACAGTTACATGTGGAATAAAAGCAGTTTAATGCTAGTCAAATTTCACATCAGTGACTTTGTATAAATTCATGGCAAACTGCTAGAGCAAGTAGTTATTACTGCTATTATAGTGCAACATTAAACAGTGGTCAAGGAAAAGGAGCTTTTGACATGGAAAGAGTCTGTATAATATGGGCTGACAGGATTTTATTCAGCTGCCTGTTCTTCATCGTACAAAATATGGTGATATAATGAAATGTATCAGAATCAGCTATCATTTGTGAATAGGGGCATAAGCACAAAAAAAATTGAAACTAATAGTAGACCAAGTCAAATAATGCATCCTCTTAGTGCTTCTAATGGTTTGTCATTCTGAACTGATGGCTGTTTGTGTGCTCTGCAGAAAGTAGATTAATGTGTTTGAAGGATATAGAGGAATACTGAATTAACTCCTAATTTGTGGGCTGTACTTTACCTGCTAAGTTTGCACACAGGCATGAAAGGCTATTGATCACAGCACAGTTCCCAGGCCAAGACTGCAAGGAGACACCTCCAGCAAACCCAGGATGAGTTCAGAGCAGGAAGGACAGGTACGGAAGCTCTAATCAACACCAAAAAAGTGGAAAATCTGCCAAAAAGTTGCCTGACCCAACAGAAATATTTCCTTTTAACATGCTCACTGCAAACTGTTCTGCTGATGGAGCCAGAGTGGGCAAGTGTAGGCCTGTAATAAATGTGAGGACCTTGGAACAACGGAGATCCTCAGCTTCGTGCCACCACAGCTTGATGGATCCAAGATAAAATAGACACTTCCACTATTCAGAAGACGGACAAAATTTTGTACACCTGCATCTGAGGAGTGAGGACCACAGCACGACTCGCCTCACTGAGTGTCTTTAAGCAGGAGAGAGGAAAGGATCAAGAGCAGGTGTTGTCTCTGGCAATGTCGCTTTGGAAGAGACAACGGCAATGTCTCTTTGTTGCGTTCCCTGAAGTTCGTGCTCCCGGAGCGTAGACACTCCATCAATGCTACTATTTCCTGGAAACACTGGCCTCACTTACCACAATATAATTGCACATTATAAACCCACAGCTGGGCATCCAGTAGAGTAATTTAAGAACAATTTACTAGTAACATGAGAATAATTCTTCCAGCTCTATCTTGGGTTAATGGTTGTAGGTCGCAGTGGTGTGGATACTCAGCTATGGCTCTTTAATGGGCCAGCATTTCCCAATAACAGCACGTGGTTATTCAGAGCTTTCCAGAAAAAAATTCCATCATTTGCACCAGTTGCCCTTCTTTTCCCCCTTTTGCCTGCTTTTCTAATATGGTGTCTACATGTGTTTTGAAGAAAGCAAAGAGGATATCATTTCTGTAACTTCTTTTGATTCGCTTTTCCATTTGTTCATTTCTCTGTTATACAGAACTCATTTTTCAGGTGGTCCTGGAGGGTTTGTTAGGTGGGGCTCCAACAAGCAGACCACACTTTATATACATTTTATCCCCATTTTCTTGAAGTGTGTGGACGTGAGCTTTGCAAAAGCCTACACTGCTCTGAAAACGATACATGTCTTTTGTGGTCACTTAAGCTACAGGTCTTTTCAAAAATGAAAAAATAAAATAAATTTTAAAAAACCTGAAAAAAAGAAGGTATCAAGATTAATTTGAACTGGAGAGCCCCAAGCTTTAATCCCAAGTATTCTCCAAATCACTATTAAGTTAGGAGGCAAAAATGTTCTGCTTATAAAAGGGGCAGGATTAGATTTTAACTCACATGCGCTGCACTCCTAGATCCTCATTGAATTCTGCAGGTTGGAAGCCAGATTTTCCACAAAATGCCAACGTAGTATTCTCAGCTCCAGAAAGGATGTTTTTGAGGCTTGGATTCACCCACTCCCATGGTGGCATTGATAAAAAACAGAGTCTCCAGTGCTTTCCTGATTTAGGACGTGCGTCTACAACAACCCCTGGAGAAAAAACCTTTCTTCAGGCTCCCTATGTTTTGCCATGTGGGATGACCAGCAGTTCCAGGACATCACCTGGAATCCATTTAGGGTTAACCTGTAAATCAGGGATGATGTTCTCAATACCTGCTTTGTGCTCAAGGGCACGCGAACTGGCTCTGGTGTGACACAGTCACAAAATATAAATACAGGTAGCTACTAGTAAATATTTATTTCCAAACCCTCTCTGAATTTATGCTGTTTTCCAGCAACCAACTAAACACAGTTCCAGGAAAGAAGCCTAATAAAAGTGTAAGAATGGCATTATTTGTGTCTGATATGGACGGAAACAAATTTGAGGTTAACAGATGAAAGAACTAATGGAAATGGAATATGACTGCATCGGTTCTCCTCTATGTTTTATTTCCCTAGAGGTGAATTTGCATTCAAACTATGTTAGATATCTCCCTGAAAAGATTACACTGTGGAGGACAAATAACTAATTTAAGATAAATGAATCACACTATGAGGTATGTCTTTAAAGATCTCGCTCTAACAAATAAATCTGCTACAATAAGATCTCTACTTAATTCTTAATATACAGTAGGAAAGTCAGACTGGAATCAAATATTTGACTCAATTTTACTGCTGTCAAAAAACTTAATAGACCTTCCCACAGACCATTCTGAAATAAAAATCAACAGTAAATGAAAGTTTACTGTATTTTTCAACATAACAAAGAAACAGCAAGTGTTTCTTTATAGGAATCATGAAATGGAAATGCCTGCTTCTTACTAAATCATATGTGGTCGACAGTGGTAGACAATTCATATGTCGTAGACAATGATAGACAACTCATACATGGGAGACAATTCTTTTTTTTTGCTTGAGCTTTGAAGTATTGGATTTTATCACCTTAACTACTTTTATCATTGCTCAGTAGAGAGGAAAAGTTTTGGGGTTTCCTACAATTAATATCATAAACGACATTGAAAATCCTCTCTCACTTAAACATGTGATGCTTGTGGTTGTACAGAAAAAATGAAAGCGCCAGAAATGCAAAAATATGATTACAAACCAGGAATAACGTGAATTATTCAGCATTCTGTAGCACATCACGCAGGTATTCCTTCAAAAACCTAAAATCCTGGCAAAATCTCCAGGAGAAATCTGTTTGCAAAGATTTTGGCTGCCAGGAAAAGGCAAGCTCAGGAAACCTCAATAAAACTGACCCTGTAGGACAAGAGGGTCACACTGGGTGCAATGAATCTGTGGGCCAATGTGCTCTTCTGAAAGCATAACTGGGACCAGAGATACTTTTTTGTTTGTTTATTTTCCACATTCCAGGATTCAGCATGTTGTGAAGTCTTCCTCCCTTTTTGTAAAGGAGGTGAATGTAAATTACATTTATAGTCATATAAATGATCTTAGTACAAAGCCTATTTGGCCATTCCTAATTCACTCACAAACTGATGGTATGGGAAATGGGGGTGGTAAAAAACCTTACCTGGACCCACCAGAGTCCAGAAACTAATTTTATGACATTTAATTTTATTCAGAAATTTGCAGCATGAGAAGGGGGGAAAGCTATGGGAAAGAAAAAGAAACCTCTTGCACGCGGGAGAAGTCCCCAGACGGCCCAAATGCACTTTACATTGCTCTATTTCACTTCTTCAAGTTGGCTCCTCCCTTTTCCAAAATCTCTTTATAACTGCCAGATACAGTTTGATCAAGCTGATCGTCACAGTCCTCAGTTATTCCACCAGTTTCGGGCACAAACCTTCTCAGGCAGCTTTTGGGAGTTTAAGTAAGCGGGTTTATGCCCACATAATTGTAGCTGAACTCAGCAGAAGCACCTCAGCTTTGGGTTTTGTGTCTGCCAAAGGCTCTCTGAAACAGGCAAAGCTTCTACAATGAGACTTCTGGAACTATCTCAAAAGCCAGAGCGTGCAATGTTGTGTAGTTTGTTCCAGGATGCATTTTCCGTGCATCAGAATGGGTGGCAATCCTGACAGTTTTAACTATAGAACCTGATATAAAGGCAGCTACAAACATGTTTATCATTTTACATCGTGGTAGCAAAAAATACGAGCTAAATTGGAGCTGTAATAAAAATAAATGAGTGCATGACACAAATTATTGCTTCTACAATTAGATTTTGAATTTTCTATTGCGCGCTTTCACTTAAAGGTAGTGTGGGTTTTAAATTACTTTGGTGGGGAAGGAAATGTGTGCAGTTTATTTATTTAAAACTTTTTAACACTAGTCAGTCCATACTGTGAGAGTCAAAACACATTATCTAGCTGAATTTCTCACTAAGTATTGTATTTTGTTTAAAACATTTGGATTGTGCTGAAATTTATTGTAAAATCCCTCACAATATGAATTTTGTATGTCTTAAAATAAGTTGCCTTTCTAATGGTCCACAAATTCAAGTTCATTGAGCCAAATTGTAGGTTTGGGGTTTTTTTAAGACTTAGTTGATTCTATAATTTTTATAAATTCTGGGTTTCATTTCAAGAAAAATTATGTGCTTCAGCATCTGTTGGCATCAAAGTTAGTGGAAAAGAAAAAACAGAACTTTTTCAGCCAACCCTTTAATTAGGTCTATAACAGGAGCTTCCTGATTTGGGCTCATTGTTCTTTCTTACTTAGATTACTATAAATGCTGCAATATGTGTCTCTATAGGGTTCTGTCTGAAACTGAAGCTTTCTTTATTTATTTATAAATTAATGATTTGCTCTTTCTGTTGGCAAGTTTGATTCAGATAACAGACAACTGAGAGGTAATTATTGGGGAACCAGAGCGCTCCTACACCAAATTTATCTTTGCTCTCACTAATCTTTGTTAAAGAATTGTTTTTCTCTTGTAAAATAGCCAGAGAGCCTGAGTCACCTTTGGAATTCAGGGCTTACACATTTAGTAAAAGGAGAAAAAGCTGCACATAGGACCTTGTTCTACCCACAATAATATTTATGCATGCACTTAATTCTCCTCACCTGAGTGCAATTAAGAACTTGCATACGCCTGTGCAGAACTGGGGCCAAAATAATTACAGTTTACACAAGCCTGTGACAGGGAAGTATTTCATTACCACAATTAATCCTTTAGAGTGTTAAGAAATGGCCAATTTCTCAGAATAAAGCAGGGTATTTGTTGCTAATCAAAGGTGAAGTTTGTGTAATAGTAATAGATGACATTTAATAGCATAGGAATATATAATATTTAACAGCTCCATAATCCATGGTAATTTTTATTTCCCTAATGTTTATTGCAAATGGAAGAGAAAGAATGAGAAAGCCTTCCCTTTTACTAGCAGAGGCACTTGGGTTACATTTTTACATTAGGTGGCACTAATTCCCTATTAACTGCTATTAATGTAATATGCAGCAACACTTCCATTTCACAGTGCTAATGTATAACTTTAGAGCTGTTACAATTTATGAAGCATCTAGCAGAGTACTAAATGCAGGCTTATTTGTGCCTTATAGAAGTTATAATAACCTTCAGGTGTTCCTCAGCACCGACCAAGCTGGATCACGTTTTGAGATGCTGGACAATTTCAGAACCCTGGATCCCCCAGTACGTGCCCCTGTCGACTGCCATCATAAGGAATTGGTGCTAAATCAGAGAACTAACCAATCTGCAGTGAGATAGACAGCAGAAAACGATTGCCACGAGTACCGAGCGCTTGCGTTCGGTAATAAAGGAATGGTTTTTTTCCATTCCAAGTGAGTTTCCTGTGAATTAAGAGCTGTGGAACAACGTGCTGTGCTGCAGGGAGCGGTGTGGCACACACGAACAGCGGCTCAGGTGTGAAACCTCAGCAGGCTTTACTGAGTCCAGTGCTTCAGGCTGAGCACACACCCTGCCAAGCCCTGTCACAGCAAACCTGTTGGTTTCAGAGAGGTCACACCGGGCTGGGAGCAAGGGAATTGTTTAAAAAAGATGCTGTGCGTGCACAGTAGTGCAACGCAGGCAAACCGAGCCCTTGTGGGACCAGCTGCTGCATGCTGAGCACAGAAAATGTCCTGTTGGTGTTGCCTGCCTTGTGCTGGAGCAGCTCAGGAGAGCTCCCAGAGAAAGGCACAGCCTGGGCACAGGTTAGGGCTCTGTGTAAAACCAGCAAGCCTGCTTAGATGAAATGAAACACTGGGCTCCAGCAGTGCAGGTTTGAGTACAAGAGTTCTGTAAAATAGCCGTGATTTAAAAGACCTCTGTTTGCATCCACTAATCCACACAGTCCTAGGAAATCAACTCTCAGAGAACTGTTACAGAATGTTTGCCCTCCCCTGTTAAATAAACACGGATACAGGCATCGCTGCTTTCCCACGGTGCCCAGAGCACAGCGAGGCTTTCTAAACCCATCCCTTAAGCGTGGCACCTGCCAAGGGTTCAAAGAAGTCAGGTGGGCTAAGCATTTCACAATTCCATTTCCATTAGCCGCGTTGTACAATCCATGGGCTCGTGGCTCTGGCGCATGGTGTTTGCTATTGATAACTGCCAGGTTAATTGCTCAGCAGAGCCCCAAGTTCTGCTTGCCAGCACCGGCACCGGGAAACAATCTGACACAGCAGCGGGGGCGACTTTTCAAAAGAAAGCCTTTTAATGGATTCATGAATGAGGAGCGAGAAATCTCAAGAAGGAGCAGCAAATTAGCAATGGATAAAAATGGGAGGAAACGGCTTTTCTGGAAGGTGAAAGGACATCTAGGAAAATGTGCAAAATTAATTAGAAGTTAGGAGCAGGATTATTAAGGAAGGAATATGTGAAATTTTCTTTTTAGCAAAGTCTATGCCAATATAGTTCTAGAGAAAAATAGGAAAAAAAAAATCACCAAGATAAATTTATTTCTCTTTGACATTTAAAAATACTCTGGGTTATTTGCTGTTAGATCAACTGAAATAATTTTACAGAGTAAAAGTACAGCCCCCAGCCAAAACCAGACTCCTGCTGGAGGTGGTAGTCAGCACTTTCTAGGGTTTGACCTTGTTTTCTACAGAACCAATGTTTCTTTTAAGATTTTGATAATTTTAGTATCAGTTATCTCTAGTATTATGTTGCTGATGGGTAGACATTTGACCAGATGTTCTTATAATATATTACAAACTCTTTAAGAGACAACCACACTTAGAGACTTAGGAGATTTTTTTTATATTTACAGTGATTTCCATCTTAAATTTCCCACACCAGAGAGACAATTTCCTAGCATTGTTTCCAAACTATTTCAAAAAAACAGATACATTAGATTGTTTTCCAAGAATTTTCTTGATGCTTTGCCAGAATTTTCTGGGGCTTGATGTAAACTTTGTTGTAATATACTACATGACCACAATAATATTAGGAAGATCTCCTCCCAAAGACAAACTCAGATGGATTTAAACAAGGTTACACTCCACAAAATTTAGGAAGTGAGGAAGGAAGCCAAAATTCTTTAGGAATTGATTGGAAGCTGAAAATAAAGAAGGTAAATAAAATGTGGTATAAATTGGTCTACCTGAGTGTGCTCTTCATGTGAAACTAAGTCGTGTTTGGGCCTGGTGGGAACGAGATCCAAATCAAACCACTCTTTTGTTTTGCTTCATGCTTTAATACAATTAAAAAGTAGTTAAATATCTATACTGGAATGCCATGTTAGGACAACAAAGGGTTGTTTGGTTTTCACAATTGCTCTTTTTAAGTGACCTGTTTATTGTCATGGAAGCGATTTCCTGTGGCTGGCTCAGAGAAAAGGAAAATTTGGAGGAGATTGGGAGAAGGATGTGACAAGACATTATATTCACAGCTCTGTGGAAATTAATGCTAAACCTAAGCCAAAAGCCTAGATCTGAATTTTAGGATCTCCTTAAATTCCAGCGCTTTGAAGAATATATATATATGAATCATCCTATACTCTCCATCCGGTGTTACAGGACTCTGTTGATCCATTCAGGTGAGATCTTAGGAGGAGTGTGAGAAACACAGCTAAAATGAGGTGCCTGTGGCCGCTGAGACAAGCATCTCATCAGGTGAAGCATCACCAGCCTCATATCTCTGGGAACAGCACTTTGGAAAGTCCTGGGGGCAGGTCCTGTATCTTTCTGTGATGTTTAATCTGTAATAAAAATAAAGAGGAACCAGGATTCAGTGGAGCCTCTGTAGCCACGACATTAACAAATGTTTAAAATAAAGTCTACAGAGTTAAAAGCAGGAAAATGTTCCAGCATCAAGGTGGGGATGTGAGGGAAGCAACAATGTCCCTTTCAATTTACTTGGACTTAATTTTTCGTGGAAATCAGAGAAGTAGATTATTGTAGTGATTTCTACACTGGCCCTCAACTCACAGAACACTCAATTCCCTGCTCCTGGACTCTTTTCTCACCATTTCAGCATCATGAAAGGGCAGAGAAGTGGATGAAAATGTACTGGCAGAGTGACACTAAGGAAAATTAGGTTTTTGTATAGTGAGAAAAGCAAGTATGAAAAGCAGCTATGGGAGCACTTGTAGTGACTGGCCACTTTGCACTCACGGCTGAGGTGAGGTCTGTGTGCTCTTCCACAGTGGAGCAAAGCCCTGTACACAGAAACATTCAGCATTCCTGCAGCCACATGAGTGAGGATCACGGAATAGCTTGTACATTATGCATTTATCCCTTAAACCACAAATTCTTACATTGCCATCTACTCACGCTTGCACTGCTGAGCCTTCAGAGTGCCTGGAAGAGCTGTACTCAATAAGTGGGTATAGGCTAAATATCTACTTGTGGGTTTTTTTCTCTTTTGTTTGTTTGTTTTGGGTTTTTTTATTATTATTTGGTTTGGTTTGGGGTTCTGGTTTTGTTTTGGGTTTCGTGTTGTTTTGTTTTAAATTGAAGTGGGTGAAACAATGCTGAGAAATGAGAGGCAGCAAGAGAGAGAATATGAACTGCAATCCCACGGTCAGTCACTGACAGCACTCATTAGTGGCACCACCACGGATATAAAGTGCATTAAGAAAATTAATTCTTTACCTATAAAATCCCCAAGAGTTAGAGTTGTAGCTTCTCACATTAACACATTGACTGCCAACAGTGTAAGGCAGCAGGAAAATCAGTGGGGAAAAAAGGTGTGGCTGTCCTGCTACATGAAAATTCAATGTCCAGTTTACCTTTTAGATTCCCAGCAGTGCAGATCTCACAGCAACATCTGAACTAGCCTTACAAACCAAACCTGAGCACATCAAAGTCCAAGAGCCCTCTCACAATGCTCAGGTCAAAAATACAGAACTAACATATCCCCACAGTGCACGTGTTAAGATCTGTGTGGGAAGAGCAAATCATTCCTCATCTTCTCCTGCTGTGGACTTCTCCTGTAGCAAACAGCAGCCTTGAATATTGATTGTTGGTGTTTGCAGTGGAACATCATTGAGAAGTACAAGCACCTTATTACTGCTGCAGTAAATGCAGGAACCCTTGCCTTGCCTCTGGGTTAGCAGTGCCCAATCAATATTCCCCTGGTACAGACCTCAGGGACAGGCTTAGGTAGAACATTTTCCTTATTTCTTCCTTTTAATCTCTCAGAGGGACGGAAATTACATCCGTGCAACAGCCTGGACAATAAGCCTGGAATCAAGTCTTTCTGCTCTGTATTCTCATTTGATGTGTGTATTTTCATTTGACTGTTTGGATTTTATATCCATGTTTGTGCATAGCGCTGGTGAACTCAGGCACAGGTTAAACTCATTTTTGGAGTAATAGCAAAGAATACAGCTACGAGCCATAGGAATAGCTAAGAGCTGTGGCAGCTAAAAGATGTGTTGTGTCTCAGAACACACAAAATATTTGGGGCCTTCACTATCTTTTGTCACAGAGACAATTTCACACCCTCCATGTACTAATTTGGAAGGTGACATGGAAAGCTCTGAACTGAAGGATGCTCTCCGGTTCTCGAGGTCTTATGTACTGAGGGCAATGCCCCTATAAATGGTGCAGTGCATATGCCTTTTCAAATGCATAAAAAATGCAGGCATATTTATATTAAATGTATGGTGAAGGATGATCATGAATTGCTATTATATCACCAGAGAAACATATATTCATCAGTTCCTAGGTTGTCTGCAAGGGCCACACAAATATTGGGAGGGTCCAAATTACAGTGGTTCTAGTACAGATGTATCTGGAGTCGATTCATGTATGAGAGTAAATGCACACTGCATACAGTACCAGGAAAATGTGTATTAACAGAAAGAGAAGGAAAAAAAAAATCAACAACCTGTAAAGTAATTGAAACTACAAAGGTAATGCAGGCAGGGAAAAATTAATTACCCGGTTTAGAACCTGAGCAGGGCACCTCTGATTAATAGGACTCTGTGGTGGAACCTGCTGTGGGGAAGTTAATCAGTGTCAGGGGCCAGGATCTGGTTGCTGTGGCACCCTCTGGCAGCCCAGAACACTCGGGCTGAGTTGCAGGGGTAAGTGCAGGGGGAGGGAATGACAGCACCAATCACTTAGCCATAAATTCCACTTCCTACAAATGTGATGGGTGTCCCTTATCAGTTCTCCCATCGAGTTACTAACAAGGTAAATGCTGACTTAGCTTGGAAATCATGATGAGATAATAACTCAAGGAGATGTGACAGCAGGTTGTCATTTTATGTGTTTTTTCATATGGTTTTAGCTCCTTATTGAGTCTGTGCTCATCATTGCCAGCGTAACCACATTAGTTGTTGAAAGAATGAGATAGTATCTCTTTATAAGGTTGGCTACATTTCCATTACACTGCTATGCTGGCTCCTGAGCTTTGGATATTTGTTGCTTCTTAATTAGAAACATAACCTTTAAACCACAACTCGGACAAGCAATCTTGAAATATTACCCCAAAATGCAACTTTTTCTAAAAAACCTGGTGTGTGTGTTTGTATCCTCCTTTCTAATCTCTGCTGAGAGAGCAGGAACCTACTTCCTACCACACAGTAATTTTCTCAGTTTTGATGGGAGGCTGATTTGTCCCCTCCAAACAAGCCGGTGAAAAAAGGCACTTAAAATGAAGTGGAAACTTGTTGGCTCTTTTTAATTAGCTTGGCTCTGCTGAGATGTTGTGCTCTCTTCCAAGGCTCTGAGTACAGGGATAAAGCTTTCCCTTCAGGGCATGAGCACCCACACCAGATCCAGAGCCAGGTAATTGCTGCTACAATTCCTGTGGCCAAGGATCTCGAAAGGAAAGGAATCTCTCCAAGGCTGGATTTGAAATAGTAGTGCTACATCCTCCTGCTACAGCAGCACAGTCTTGTGCAGCAAGAGCACCTAAAAAGAAAAGGCATAAACAGTAATACTACAGTTACAATTTTTTGCATATATGCCTAACACATGGTGATGTTAAAAATTGGAGTGTACTGGTAACTGAAGGCAATTCTGCAGTTAAGCAGAGCCAAATACTGAAAACCCAAGGTAACATTGAAATTTTTTTTTAAAGTCTGATAAAACCCCCTTAGAATCTGAATTTGCTGCTCTTGGGAATGATGCACCATGCACTCACTCAACTCCTCTCCCTCTATATGCAATAAATCAAAATGCTTTAATTAATGTGTAGTTCTGTTCGCTGTTTTAGACTGAGAGACTGTAGCCAGCCTTTATTTCCTTGCCCACTCCAGCCTTGCTGTTTGCCTGCATTGTGGCATCGCCTAAACCCCAGCTCTTCCAAAACTCAGCTCTTTTGGTGAACTCACACACATTCTGCGCCCAATTGCAAATGGGTTTCAGAACATTCAAGGCAGCCTGAATTAATAAAAGCAGAAAAAGCCCCAAACACATTTCACTCCACCAGTGCCTCCCTCTCAGTCTGTGCTACGAGATAACATAGCCACTGTGCCCATTTTGGAAATATTCACCACACAATATGAGACTCAGTGACTGTTGGAGCCAAAATTCCTGTTGAATTGCTGTGGCAAAAATATTCAAACCTGCAAATTTGCCAGCTGAGCAATGCCACTTCCAGACCACGGGTCAAAAGCTATTTCTGAAGGATATAAGAGATGTGTGGAGCTGTATCTACATGTATTTGGAGGATTGCAAAGGAGGGAGTCGATGTCAGTGTTCAAACTACTTAACTCTTGATGCCTAAATTCCTGGAAAATGAAAACAACATTAGTGGAGATGGATAGAGAAGTCCACCTTTATTTAGAAGCAGCACACCAGAAGTATGCACACACGTGGTTCAGTGATGTTGCAGTTTTTATAACTTCCAGTATTTAGCACATATGATATCTAAAACCAACCTCAGAAAGCTCAGAGCTGCCCTTTGGAGCTTCTCCAAGGGCTCTGGGGTTTTTCTTCTGTTTTGTCTTCAAGCTGTCTCGCAGGTGCTTTTCAAAACAGTGTCCTTGGCAAAGCTCAGAAACATGTGAGAAAGTGCCCAGTGGTTTCTAAGCACTATCTAATACATGAGCAACACAGGAAAACCTCCATAATTCTAAAAATTCTAGAAAATCTACAAAGTACACTAAAATCCTTAGGCATCCGTCTGATGGCCACTCCAGCATGGATGGGCTATCACGCATTTCAAAGCGGTTTCGCTTGCCAAAATCACCTTAAAGCAGCAGAGGTTGTGATGGAGCTTCACCAAATGCACGTGAATATTTGCTTTGCCCAGTTGTGGGTGTGAAAGGATTCCCCACGCTGTGTACCCTGGTGAGGATGCACTGGGTTTTACATCGATGGGCTGGAAAATATTGGCTGTGAAAAGGGTGTCCCCTTTTTGCCTTGCCTTGCAAATGAAGTGTTGCTTCTTCACACATCTCTTCAGGACACAGCTGCAAAGAACGTTTTCCCAGTGCAGTTCACTGTCTTTGGCACTGATTTTCTCTTCAACATGAATAGAAGTTTAGGAGTGGGTGGGATATATTGCCTTTCCACTCATGGGTGTAATCCAAGGCTATGGACCAGAGAATGCTCCCCTATAACAGTCAGCTGCTGTTTGAAAAACAAAGGAATATAAAATGTTGAAGACTAACCTAACAGACAAGTATTTAAATGCATTATACACTCTCTGGAGCAGATACGATGTTTGCCCCACGTCTCCTGCTCTGTGGGCCTCATCCTGGCTGCCCTCTGAACTGAACACAGCGAGAATTAAAACTTTGGTCAGAGAAACCATTAATTTGGGAGGTGCCCAAAATATCCATTCAGGCAATAATATGTGGGTTTGCCTGTCTTAAAAACTTTCCCATCACTACAGCATTTGACCCCATCGCTCAGGCACTGTCCTTTGCACGACCCAGCTCCTGCAGGCAGCCTTGAGGCCTGAGGAGAAAAATATTTGGAAAGGTCAAAGGAAAACTAAGCTGAAGCTGAAACTGCAGCTGCAAAGGCAGCAATGGACATTCATGTCTCAGCTGGCAAGAAATTCCAGCTGTATTTTTAATGAAGTTTCAATGAGCCCTCTTGTTTCTTGAGGAAAATCATCTCTCTACCAACCTGCTGTTTCTTCACTGCCTTGATCTTTGACAGCAGAAAAAGATGTCATGCCAAGATACTTCCCTGGGATGAGACCGCTTACATAATTAGAGCTGACACCATTGCAAGTTTAAGGAGCAAATATAAATATAAGAATCACAGAGACACCTGAATTTTTAATGGACATTAGGAGTGTCAGAAATAGTACTGGCAGACTGGGTAAATTCCATGTTAATCAGTGGGCAGGCACTGGCATCCTTTGAAGTCAGTGGGAGTTTTGCACACCTTAACTTCCCCCTAAGAAATTATGAGTTCTTTACTTCTGAAAGAAATTTCTTTGTTTTGATCATTTAATAAAATGTTTCATTTCAAAAGCAATTTTAGTCGGTACCATATTGAACTGTAATTAAAGATTTATGATCTTATTACAAGATAATGCTGCAGTTAATCCTTAATAATAAAAGGCTTCATAAAAGTTCCGTGTTGCACACAAAGCTGAGCAGTTGGCACATTCTGCAAAATATTTGCTGCATTTTCCAGGTGTCAGCAGAGTGCACTGCTACAGCTCTCCTTCAAATAGTCATCTCTAAAACTGTGCAAGTAACCTACCAAACTCTAGGCATTGCTGTTCTTTCCTGACCTATACATTTATACTGATGTCTAAGGCACACATTTCTCCACCTTGATTATACAGGATTAGCATCCAGATAATCCTACTTTATTTCATACAGCTTTGTTGGGATGACGGTGGCAAAATCAGGGCTGGATTCAGCCTGGGGCATGGTACCAGTGTTACCTGTGCAGATTATTCCACAGTTTAATTGTGAAATGAGTGGAATTATAGAATTCAAAATAAGCACCAGACAACCTCAATTATAATCTGACACATGAAATAGGAAAAAAACAAGCCACTATCCTTCAAAAATAATACAGTGTAACTATGGCAAATTTAAACGAGGCAACTAAATCTATCACAAACCTTATACTGAACAACAATATGTATTTGGTTGCCCTCCTATTATCATATTTCACAAGTCACTGAAATCATTGGAAATTCTGTGATGCTGTGTGTGATTGAAATTTTTTTTAAATTTTTACACGCATTTTTAAGGGAAAAGCAAAAGAGCTCTGTGGGTCATATAAGAATCCAAAGCACTTCTTTTATTTTCTGCTCATGCAAAGCTCTTCTTTAGCTTCAGTGTTCATTCAATTCAGCTTTAAAAACTTGTGTTGAAACTNTTACCTTTAAACCAGCACATCCACAAAAACTGCAAGCAATGTAGAAGCCAAAAATATTGCAGGTAAGTAGTTGATGCAAATATTGCGCTTTTTTTTAACTGCAACTGGTTATGCAAAGTTGTTTTGAGCATTATTATAGACATTGTCCTATTATTCCCTTAGGATACATAAAGAGAAGCAGCTGCTGAATTTTGTTCAGGTCTAGAAAAGGTGGTGACCAAAGCCAATGTGAAATTGTCATGGAGTTATTTGGAACAAAACTGTCGAGTTTACTTCTTGTAACATCTTAAACTTCTACTGTGCTTCAAGACCCTTCATGCACATCAAATAATTCACAACCCCCTCTTCTCTCTTTGCATTTTTGCTGTCCTAGCAGTGCTCAGTGTGACTTTTTTCTCTGTCCTACATCCCATTGCTGGGTTTAGGGAGGTGTTTTGAGGGGTTCTGCTGCCACTAGTCTTTGCACTGATTTTCCTTCCCCACTGCTCTCTGAGCTGAAAACTTCAAGCCATCCTCTGCATCCATCCCTTGAGGACTTTCTGCTATCTCTTTTAGAAGGAGAAAATGGAAGAAGTGCTACCCCTGAGCAATTGTCTCATCCCACGCCACAGGACACGGGATTCAGAGTGTCACCTCAAAACAAATGGACTCTGCTGCTGCCCAACAACACAAATAAGACATCTGTTTATAACTCAAATGGTTTTTTTCCCAGCTTACACTCATTATTTGCTATCTCTTCAGAGCAAATGTGAAGCTAAAATGGTGCCTTAACAGCTGTTCAAAGGAAGCCACTTGAGCAGTGAGGGATGTTGCTGCCAATCTCAGCGTGATGTTTCCTTTACCCTACGGAATACAGTCTCCGACGAGATGAAATGCTGCTTTGAAGCAAGAAGAGCTACAGCAGGTTGGGTTTTCTCTGAGAGGGACTCTGCTTTGTTACCTGTATCCAGGCAAGGCAAGGCAGTCCCAGTGGATCTCCCCCAGTTGCCCTCTGAGAGCTGGAACCTGCACTCAAAGTGGGCTTTGTGCAGAGGAGTCAACACCTAATTCAGTGCATAATAACGAGTATATGTTATAAGGAAGAATTTACAAATATTTCAGTCTCTCTTTTTCTCAGCAGCTGGATGTGTTTCCTTCTCTGCACTAATCTTTCAGCCATTTCAGGTTTGCTTCCTCCTTACCTATGGAAAACAGTGTTTGCCTTCAGAGGTGTTCAAACATTGATGATACTCCCAAGAAATATTTGGAAAGGCAAACTAGTTCTAGTTAGCATTATAGCTTAAGATAATTGATCCAGAGCAAAGGCCTGATATTTGTCAGTTTAAAGATCATTAGGCTTTCTAAAGCTCCTTAAAAATAGCCCACCCCAAAAGCTGATTTACCAGTTGTGTCAAAATTGTCTCTCAGTTCAGGTGGATACACAAATGGATGGAACAGCATCTAAAATATGACACTTTCTGGTTTATGACACTATACATAAGATTGGTATTTATATCTTAACCTGCAGTGAATAGGAACCTTTTCATAAAGCTGTGCCAGAACTGGCACAACAGTTGATTTAATCTAGAACTAAATCTAAAGTAAAGGCCTGGAACTTGTCTTCGAAGTGGAATATAAGAAACTTTATTTCAAGCTTTTCTTTCATCTTGGAAAATTCTTCTGTCTTACTTTCCATAGTGCAAAAATGCCCACCTAATTCACTTGTGAAGTGTTAAAAAAATTAATCCCCAGAGGCTGTTTATGCTCTCAACTTCCATCATAGCTTCTGCCAGAGTTTTACAAGGCAATTGTAGATCATTCCTGTTGCTAAATTTAAATCAATTGCTTTTAATTTAATTATATATTCTTATCTAGTGTTTTTATAAAACTAAAGTAAAATGACATTTACTTTCATCCCTTTGCCTTTTCTCCTGATTGGTGGCTTGATTATATGTCTCTTTATTGTCTTTCAATGTAAAATATGCATCAGTATTTCATATAGAAGTCTAATTGTTTCTGTAATCTAAAACCTCCATATCCACCCTAAAGGGACAGGACCAGAATTTTACTCTGCACTGTAACATCCACTGTGCCATTAGAATATGACTTGGAAAGATATAGATATCTCATGTAGTGATTGTTGAATTATCGATTCATCTCTTTTGTGGAGATTTTTGAAATCCTACTCAGTCTTCTCTTTGATGTGATTGCCAATCTAGAATTTGCTCCATTAGCCACAGCCCTTAAATATTGCGACAATGCTGGATGTCGCTTTCTGAACAGAAAACATCTGCAATGATGAAATATTGGCGATTGATTGACTTTGTCACCCAGAGCTACTGAAAAAGTAATTTGGAAATGCCCTCTCAAAATTCATCAGTCCATGCTCCTTCATAAATCACAGATTTCCTACTTTAAGAAGAAACTTCGGGTTTGATTGGTATGGTTGAGGTTGGAAAATGGGAGACCCCCGTTTCTCATTAGCACGCAGTTCAGAGATTCAGGGAAAAGAATCAACCAAAAGTTTAAATATTTACCCAAGAAATTAGAGGGGTTTTTTTCCTGAAAAATCCTTTTTCTTTAGGGAGTTTCTATTAATTTCTACCTTCTCTCTTTTTTAATTTTTCTTTTTGAGTCCTCCCCTCTCCAATCCCAGTTATCATCTCAGACATTTCAAAATAAAATAAAAACAGAAAAGAAATCACTTCAACAGAGACTGAACTGCAAACAGTTTTGATGACTATGCTTGAATGAAAATTCCTAATATCTTGATTTTATTAGCAATAATATTAGTAAAATCATACTAAAGATAAAAATAAAGCAAATCCCTTATTTCTAAATGTCGCCTGTTATTTTTTAAAGACAAAGCTGAGTGGCAGATGGCAGAAAAATGTTTATTTTTGAACAAAAATCATTTCCCTTGAATGGTCATCATACAACAGCACATTCTCAAGTTGAGTACAAGGCTTCCATTTGAATCAAGCATTCTTTAATTACAGGGGAAAATATTGAAATGCATTCGTTAAAGAACATGGAAGGGATTTTTTAATTTGTTTTTAATTTGCAAATCAGAGTGAGGTCTAAGGCAATCCTGATTTAGTACACTGCACACATTAAAAAAAATCATGGTCTTGGGCATAGGCATCAACCTCACAGAAAGGAGAAAGATTCTCAACCCTCGGGGCAGCTTGAAAAACTCATTATTGATTGTTTTTAGGCAAAAGAAGGAAGGAATAAATCTGCACCAACTTCTGTCTAAAATGAAGAATCGCTTTA
Organism: Sclerurus mexicanus; assembly: GCA_013396755.1. Lineage (NCBI taxonomy): Eukaryota > Metazoa > Chordata > Aves > Passeriformes > Furnariidae > Sclerurus > Sclerurus mexicanus. Next base: position 26,472 of record VWZF01006291.1, on the reverse strand, counting down.
CAACTTGTCCTGAAACAAGATGTTTGAAAGTTGATTGGGAATGATGTGTCATCATGTTTAATGTCCGTCCTTGTCCTATTGATGGGGTGACAATATCCTTGACTGCACACATCCATCACAGCTTGAGGCTCTGCTCACCAGCCCTGCTCTCATTGGAAAACATCACCACGAGGGAAAGGCAGTGGGAAAGGTTTCTTTTATCATTGAGCCAGGGGGACATTCACCAAAGCAGTGATCAGAGGCCACAAAACACCCCAAAGTCCACCCCAAAAATCATGAGACACAGCAGTGACCCTTTAATTCTCTGTAAAGAGTGGCTCACCTGCAGTAACAGCTGGAGCAACACAACCCCACAGTAAAAGGGATTTGGAATGCCCAGATTAACAGGAGATTAGATTCCTGATTTTCAGTGTCAGGCAGACATTGCCTGTGACCTGCTGCTCAGACCTGGCACAGAGAGCTCGGAAAAGCCCCCGGGAAGGGAGACACGTTTCCAAAGCCAGAATGCATTTGCTGTATCTAAGCAGGCGATCTTTGCATCTCACAGCTGCTTGTTCCCACAAGGACACCCCTCCTGGATGTGCAGAATGCAGAGGGTGGCCTTTCATCTGTTCTGACATTTCCACACAGAGAAGAGTGGCAGGACAATCCGTGTGCTGTCAGCCAGCCCCTGATATCCCTTGAGATGGATGCACTGCCATTTGGATTCCTCCATCACCAACCAGAAATACTGTCCCTTGGAAAGACAGGAACCATTGCAGCGCTCTTCTGTTTCCAAATTACAGGAGAAATTAAAAGATGGCTATTAATATTTAATTGCAAGTAACTGGGCATCTAAAAGTGATAAAAGAGAATGAGATAGGATGCAAGGTAGAATTAATAATGTATTGGAAATAAGAAGTAAAATGAATTCCCTATAAGGACATGGAAGTTTGAAAATAAGGTCTATAATTCTCGTTCAATAATGTTAATGAAAATTATTAACCTTGTTGAAAATGACCACCATGTCAAGTAGTTATTCCTGTATAATTATTTTTCTTCCCCAGCAGCTCTCCTTCTCATTTTACCTCTAATCTTTCAAAGCCCATGGCAGAACTGAGCCATGCAGCTCAATTTCTGCCCAGCTTGTGAACCCTGTGTAGGTGTCACCACCCTCCTGGGGTTAAGGCACTTCATTTGGAAGCTGTTGAGACTTGATTCTTGCAGCCTTACTTCAAAATGGGTTAAACCAGAGGTGAAGAAAGTCTTTAGGGGTTTTTTAGCTGCAAACTAGACACGGTTCAAAACACTGACTAATGTTAAAAACTTTATTTTTGGGGACAATAACCCAGCTTTGTCATAAGGTGGCACAAGAGTTTTGACCTGCATTTGGCCAGCTTTGTAGAGGAAAAGCAAAACTCAGTGTTAATTCCTGCCATGCTACTTCAGTGTTTTATGTAACAGCAAGCTACACATGAAGTAAAAATGAATACAAAATGCCCTAAATATCTCCACATTCCCAATTTTGTTTTTTAATAAATGCATTATGAATTTAAACCTTTCTGAATATATAATGCAATTCTCCGCTGCAGACTTTGTAAAATTGCATTCTCAATTTTCAGAAAAGAAAGACACGATTTGCCAACACTGAGGGCAATACACACATAATAGTAATAGAAAGTGTTTTGTGTTCTCAGGCTTTCTTAAAACTACTGGACTGAACAGAGATAATCAGATTTACCCCTGCTTTAAGTAAGCCAGGTTTGCAGATAAACTGTGACTTACTATAGAACTGCTGTGTTGAGCAAACTTAAAAGCTGAGGAAATGCTACTGGCCAGGGAAAGGCAACTCCTTTCAGGATTCCCCTTATCACCTTGGAGTCCCCAGCGCCCTCGAGGCTGTGCCTAATGAAACTCAGCAGCCTCAGCCCCCCATGGTCCCCATGAAATACCAGAAACATTGAGGGGAGCCCTTGGTGCCAGCCCTGAGATGGCATGAAAGTCTTTGAAGTGGGAGAATGGGAAATCTCTCAAAGTTTCCTCCCCTTCTCCTTCTCCCCCTGCACACGGGGTGATGAACCTGCTTCTTTCCTCTCCTTTTGCCCCTCCAGATCACTCCAGAGGTCTCAGATCTTCCATAGTTTTTATTTTGTACATATGATGCTTGTGCCTAATTTCCAGTGTTGGATCTCAGAAAAGTGCAGCACCAGCTTGTACTTTCAAAATAAATACAGTGGCAGCCAGCCACTGTAATCAAATGAATATTTTCACTAGCAGGATGCTTTGCAATTCAGAACATTTACTCTTTTTGAACTTGAGAATTGGTAGGAGTTGAATATATGAAACTGTTAAAAGCCCATTTCAATAAAACCTTGGCAAGGGTCCCAAACCAAAGCCCAGGGATGTCAGTGAGAGACATTTTCTTGGCTTTAGTGCTCTGCATGGCTGGCTTTAGAGAAACAGAGGGGGTTTTTTTCCAGTTATATGAGAGCAATTCTGGGGTAGTTACTTAGTTTTCAATAAAATCAGTCTTGCATGTCTGGTAGCTTATCTCACACAAAGCTCACAGGTGAGTGCATGGCCGCCCACAGGTTGCAAGAGAAAACAAAGGCCACATGTCAGGCTAATAATGAGCAAAAGTAAAGTGTGTGTCACAATTCATTAAAGATACATTACTTACAAAGTTAAAAAAAAAAGAAAGAGAAAAGTAAAACAACTCCCCAGTAAAAGGAGCACGTGTCAGAAAATATTTCCAGGGTACACATTAAACAGAGCACATGAAGAAGATGCTTATTTGGAAATATTGGAGAAACTATGTATTTTCAACCTCCTTTCTTGAATCTGGGCAGCAGCACATTAGGAGATTAAAGTGAATACAGATCTGTCTGGAGCATTCCTCTGCTATCCCTGGTGACCTGTATTCTGGAAACTGATGTCACAGAACGATGGAATCGTGGAATGGTTTGGGTTGGAAGAGACCTTAAAGACCAGTTAGGTCACCCAGTTAGTACAGTAACACTGCTGTTCGCCTCTCATAGTGGCACTGATTAGGGCCCCCTCAGATGGCATACCAACATTCTGGTTAGAAAAATCCCACAAACCAGCTTTGCCTTAAAGCTCAGAATGAATCCCAATGTCCTGAAGGCGTTTGACTCACTTATGGTGCAGAAAAAAAACCCTTTTCTTGAGTGCAGCGTTGTTAGAGCTGCCACGAACAAATCACCCAGTGCAGATCTGTTGTGCTGACTGCTTAATACGACCCATGTTCATCTACTTTATAGCCTTGTGTGGGTAGTTTGATCTGCAGAATAGACTCATTTGCTCAGAAAGATGAAAACCCTTCCCTTTGATGTGCAAGCTATAGATTCCAGTCCATGCAGTCTCTGCACCAGCAAGGTCCATAGTAAGGGTTTCCTCTGAAGGGAGGGTGGCAGATAATGATGGTACTGTTATCATCTGCCTTTATTCATGTGAAAGGAATAAAAGCAAAAGTTATTGTGTTGTGCCTTTCACTACAGCTTACATTGCAGAAACAGAGGAAAGCAAAACCCTTTGCTGGTTGTACTACAAGCCCAGGAATTTTGCATTCTTCCTCATTGTCCCCCAGTGAGAGGTCTGTGATAAGAATGAAAACACAGCCGAAAAGACGGCATTGCCTCCGTGTGCTCAATGTTTCAAACTTATCAGCCACCAGGGTGAAAGCCTTTTCATTACAGCACCTTAAAAGCTTTGCAGGCAGGTTTATCCTGCCCCATCATGCTTGACAAGTACGTGTAGCAGGTTATCTTTGTTGCTGAGATAAAAACATCCCAAAGGGATGTGAAGTTTAGAAACATTTGGGCTGCTTAGTAACTAATTTACAATATCATTTCCCTCGTGTGGCATATTTCACTGTGAAGGCACTTCCAGTGTGTTGGGGGCATAAGTTCAAAGCATTTTTCTAAGTATTTCATCTCTGGGTTTTGGACAGGTGTTTTGCAGCTGGAATCCTACTTATGGCTTTGAATATCATCCCTTTTCAGGTGTGCCCAGAGCTATGGACAAGGCAGGATTTCTCACGGAGGCCAAACCTCCAGCCCTGCTGACAACTCCTTGCCACCTACACTCCATACACCCTGTAACTCAGGAGAAATTAAATGTTCTTTTTTCTTTTTTACTGGAAAGATAGTCAAAGACTAATACAAGTTGCCCAGAGAGGTTTTGGAGTCCCCACCTTTGGTCCTAAGTAAGCAACTGCAGGGACAGCTGTACAAATAATCTGCAGAGGTCCCTTGCAACTTCAGTTATTCTGGAATATTGCGTGTCTCTAAGAGACCTATTTCAGATCAAAAATTTTCCTCAAGCATCCACAAAGAATCTTTAGGTGCTTTCCACAGCCTCATACTTTTTCCTGCTGTATGAATGCAGGTCATGCATGCAGTGAAAGAGCAAGAGGAGCTCCCGTATCAAATCTCACTGCATATTAAGAGTGTGAGACAGAGATGAGTAAAGCTAAAAATCACTCATGGTTATAAAAATACCCACATAGGAACTGCCTATGAATAAAGCAATTTTGGAAACTTGAAGATGATCGCTGTCACAAAAGGAAGGTGTTCGCTTTGCAGGCTGGTTACATGAAGCAAAACTCCCTAAGTGTCTTGGAAATGATGCCCACTGAGCTAACAAAGGGAATCAGGAAAATCATTTGGTACCAGAGCAAAGGGCAGGTTTCACAAGCCCCGGAGCTTCTGAGCCCTCTGTTTCTGTTACACAAGCAAACAGAGAAAGAAATATACAGCAAAGTTGTAGAGCCACGTGAGGACTCGATAATGCCTTTTTAATGGTTTGCCTCTGTATGAGATCAAATCTCCATGAGGCTTCAAGCAATCCATCACTTTCATGTAAATCAATCTGCCAAAATTGGTACATTTTTTACCACTTTGTCCAACATATCCCTGCCCCCGAGGCCAGTCAGATGTGTGATAGGAAGAGCAAGAAATGACTTGTTCCTTAAAACTTTTATTGCTGGAGAAAGTGATTTGCTTTTTCCGTGTTAAATTTTATCAGAATGTTGTCATTTTGAACTTATCTCAGTACTGATAATGAGTGCAAAGCCAGACACTGGAACATGAAATATGATTTTGAATCCAACACTAAAGGGCTATTGCAGACTTTTGAAAAATGAGTCCTTGTTTACCGTACTGGAAGGTGCCTTTTTGCAAGTGGACATAATGTTTTAAGTTGCTTATATAAGCTCTTACAGTTCCCTCTGAGAGATGAACACTGGTGACTATTTGTCTTTCAAAAAGGAAAGTTCAAAAAACATGGCTGGAAGTTCTCAGATGCTCCTGACTGTTTTTAGAGCAAAGCAACATTTGCATAAATTGTATAAGAAGCTGACAACCACTTATAATCATTTAATTGCAATGAATCTTGATTTTAATGTTCCTGAGTCACTCCAAACTTACTAGACAAAGAATTTTGCACCACGATACAAACTGTATGTGCACTTCTTACGTACACACTATTAACCTTCTAATCCCTCAGGTTTAATCAGCTCAGGGGAAAGAGCCTGGCAGCTGTGTTATGCTACACATCATGAAACTGCAGACGCAGATTTGAACACAGATTTCACTTCCAATATAAAGAGGTCTCACCTTGCTTCTTTAGTGCCTCTTGATGAGCTCTAAGAACAACAGAAGACCTTTTCTCCTTCCCCTTGGCTGGTTGCCCAACAAATTCTGCTCACTCACAGCCCTGAAGACAGCTCTTGATTGTGTTTTGATGTTTCTGCCGACCTATTACTGTATTGACTGTATGGCAGCCAAAACATATATTTGCATTCTCATTTTTCCCCCCGCACTCCTTCCACTCAATCAACCAGGCACACAAACTTCCACCCAACAGGAAAATGCTTTTAAGCCATGCTGGTGCTCCTGGGAACGCTGCAGTAAGAAGTCTCTTTTCACAGAAACACACTTAGCTGACTGCTGAGACTTGCTTCGTTTTTGCTTCTCTGTCCTCTTGTTTTGCTTTGCTTCTCCCCACCCTCAGAATATAAACAGGCACATTCACCTTGTCATGGAAATTACAAGTGTAAAGGACTCTTTCCTCTGCCCAGCTTCTTCCATCCTATCAAATATTTAGTGAGAGTGAAGAGAGTAAAGGACTGGATTTTTAATTTGGAAAAGATGGCTGGGCATGATTTTTTTCATAAGGTGCAACTGTCCATTGGACTTATCATCAGGTGACATTGCTTGCTGCAGAAAAGACATCCAAATACGTCTTCAAAGCACTTCTCATCCTGTGGGGCACATCCCAAATTAGATCAACGTGTACCCTGGGTCCCTTACACAGTATTATAATCCAACGCTATTTCACATTTTTAGCATCACAAGATTCCAGTTATGGAACTTGAATTCTTGAGGGTTGCTGCGTATCAACAGAATTCCACTCCACAGAGACAATTTCTTTGTCTTGCCCTTGTTTTAGCCCATTTTCCTGTCTGTATTTAGAATCATTTGCAATATACCTCAAGGTGTACCAAAAGCCCTCTCAGCACCTGCCTTTTCTTCTGGGGGTCACATGGGCAGCACCACAGAGCACCTCTGGTGACAAATCCATTTGGATGGAGGGACTGGTGACATGGGCTGGAGCTGAGGCGTCTGTATCAAACACTGGGCATTTCACTTCAGTTTTCAGCCCTGCTCCTGGTTCCCAGAGTGTCCTTGACCAAAAGCACTTAGTCTTTCGGCTCCTCAGTTCTCTGTCTGGACAGCAGAGATTAATCCTGTTTTCTGTTTCCACGCTTTGATATCTATGTTTTGAGGCAGGTAGAATACGCTGGGGAAAAAAGTCCCAGCTGGCAGGGTCTTTATGACATGGGTACTGCCAGCTTTGAAAAATCTGATTTGTAGTCTGATTTACGCCAACAGTGGAAGCAGAACTGGAAGCACCGCCTCCCTCAAACCATTACACTTCTGCAGTCTGTTCATCAGGAGGCATTTGTTCATGGTTCATTACTGGAAAGACTGGTAGACACATCTGCACACATAATGCTTCTAATAAGCATTTATTCAGGGTTTCCTAATGACTCTTTCAGAGCTGTCTGCACACCTTTGCATGTCAGACATAGCTGGAGGCACGGAGCAGTTCGGCTCTTCATTTCAAGGCAAGGGAGAACATGAGCATCCTCATATTTTGTCCTAAATCCCGGACAAGATCCGGTTTTTCATTTTGCAAGATTTCCTTTAATATTTAATTCCTGCCCAAACTCAACGTGCTTCAGCGTTTGTGTAGACCCTTTTTCACAGATGTATGTTCCACTGAGAACATCACACAGTGGATCAACGTTGCATTTTGTCACCAAAGGTCCCCAGTGAAAGCACTCAGTGATAAAATAAGCACATTCCTGGCCCTGCTGCTTCTGCCAAGCTCAGTATCAAGCTCATTGAATTCTTGAAGGCTTCTTGAGAAATCCAGATTATTCTTTTTCCTGAAAGTGAGAATACAGCTACTTTATTTTGATTGCTTTGTTAATCCTTGCTCTATAAGTTGACAGTGCCTGGGACAAGGCCTTGGTACAATATCTAGTGTATCAACATCTCTATTGCAGCACAAACAGCAGCAACACCATAACAAACACAGATTTAAACATTCTAGTTTTAAATTGATAACTTATTTCAGCTGGTTTATACACCAGATGAACTTCTTTTTCCTAGCCTTTATTGTGTACGGGTTAAAATGCCTCTAAGATATGGCTCTTGTCCACATCACATTTACTCAATTGAAAATAATTTTTTAAATATATTTAAAATATAGTTTATTGCTTTGGAGAAAAAATGCCCAGATGAGGAAGAACAAAAACCCTTTTTCTGCTTAGAAACTGCTGAAAAGTAAAGCCAAAAATGCTTTAGAGTAATTTTTCCAGTCTCTTTGTCCAGGAAGGCAAATAATTTTTATAAGTTTTATCAGATATCATGGATGCAGCAGATCTTTTCTCCTAAGCTTTGAATTATACAAAAGCTGTGACATGAGCCATGCCATATCTGGTAAAACCCTTGTTAGAACTACTGAAACGGCCTCAAATCCTACTGATGGCTGTTCAATTTTGGTGAAACTAAAAGCAACTACAACTTTGCGATAAGCAAATTAAACAATCAAAACTATTTTGCTATAAGACCAAGAAGAGTAACTTGGCTGAAAAGCTAAAGCAGCTGCAGTTGCAGAGAGTTTGACCAGAATTCAACAAGCTTAAAATGTGACAAATTGCCTCCTTTTTTTAGAAATAATATTTTAAGTTGCTTAGGAATAGCTTTTATTTTATTCAACCCAATGCACTGTGATAGTAGCAAGTATAATTGTTGAGTAATAATTGCATTCATAGAACCAAGGAGGAAGAATGTAGGTGCCCAAGCTATTGAGTTTGATATTAAATAATAGCTATTTTCCAATCTTTTGAGTTATGGAATAAACAGACTGATTTGAAATGCTGTAAATGTAAATTCAGGGCTAAGATTATTGCCTGAGAAATGGGCTCCTTGGCATGCACGAGGCCTAAGAAAATATTAATGCATAATTATGTAGCTGACAACGTTTTTATTTTAACTTGGATTTGCCTCACAGAGCCATGAAATTCTCCCTGTCACAGCAAACTGGCGCTATTGCTTTGCAATACCCAGATGACAAATACAAAAAAGGAAACCCAATGATTCTCATGCAATTAGAAGAGATCACAAAATTCAGGACAGAAAAATTACATGTTTACAGCAAAAAAAAATAGTACAGATATCACTCTCTCTCCTGTCCCAAAGCTGAGAAGAAACAATCCTGAGGCACACAGCTCTAAAATGCTGTATCGATTGAAAAACAGAAAAAAACCCCAAAACTTTAATAATGCTTTCAATTTCAGATAAAAATCTTTTAAAAAAAGCCTGAATTTTTAGAACAAAATAAAAAAAAAAGAGTTTTAAATTACAGTTTGCTATACTCTGACTACAGTACTGACTACAGCAATTATTACCATCCAGAAAAATTATGCTATAAATAAAGTGATGCCGCTAACATAAAGATTTATGAAATCTCAGTAGGACTCCTGTGACATAATCTGAATGTATTTTCCAAAGAAACTCTCTATGCAACGTTCTTTATGATACTATTTCAAAATTAAAAAAACCAACCAAAATGATTTAGTATGAGATAATGAAGTTCAAGGTACCCAGAATAAATTGTATCAGTAGTTCTTAATTGTGAACCCGCTGCAGAGATTGTAAAGACAGAGTTTGATCAGCAGCCAACAATAGAGTCTTCTCCAAATGGGATGCAGCATGCAGAAGGACTTGTTATAATGCCAAATGATATTTTATTATAGGAAAATGTATTTGTGAAACATGAATTTTCTGGAGGGAGTCCAAACTTAAGGCTTTCCTCTGCAGGCTCAGGGGAAGACATTTAGATGGTACCAGAAACATATGCCAAACCATGAAGTTAGACCAGCTCTGCCCTCCCTTTCAAAGAATCAGCCAAAGCTGGAACATTTCGTTCTGTTTTCTCACCGACTCTGCCCTGCTGTATCCAGTCAGAGGAGCCATCCGTGCCCTCAGGAGCATCCTGAGCGCTGCAAAAGAGCCACCGAGAGGAAGGTCCCTGCTGTCCCCTTGCAGCAGTGTGAGTCCTGAGCGATCCCTTTGCAATTTGCCTCACCTTCTGTGTTTCTTTTGACTCCCCCTTTCACTAATTACCTGTGTGTTCGTTAGCGTTCCTGCTGGCGTCTCAGCCATTTAAGGGGACTCACATGCTGAAGGGCTGTGTTATGCAAGGAGCTTCATCTCTGCTTTCCTTCGTACGTGAGGGAGGCAAAATTCCCAACTCCCACACTAACACAGCCCCATGTGGTTAGGATCTCCTGCTGGAAACACGCCCTAATGAAAGCATTCTTAGAAAAATAATACTTATGAAAAAAAAACCCCACTGTGCTATTGTAAAAATTTGGTGTAGTTTACCAACATTTATGAATGTTTTGTACCCTGTGCAGACACAGTTCTTAAACCTCTCCCAGAAAGAGAGTGGCACTGAAGTAAAGCTTGACAGAAATTCCTGTTCCTTTGGAAAGAGACTCCTCCATTTTGCCATCTGTCTTCGTCAGGCTTCTCCTGGCCAGAAGCATTTAAAATAATTTATCTAATAAAGCCCCTTGGGGAAGCCCTGTCTTGGTGTGTGTTTGCCTTTGAAACCCGTTTGTTGGTGGCATAGAGTGAGCCAAGCTAGCAGATGACACCCGGGGGGAAATTCTGCTTATTTCCTCAAAGGTCAGTTCAGTAAAGATAGCAACATCTTCCTTCGGGCTCATGGCTTGGGTGCTCAGGGGCGTCGCAGTGACAACTTCACTGTCACCATATGCTCCCACCATCTGGGTTGATCCTTCCTGATGGAAGTGGCAGAGCACTTTTTTTTCCACTTAGGATTGCTGACTTAGAGGCGTGCACCTTTTGTGAAGAAATTTTCCTTACTGGGAAAAATACATTTACAATGACAGCATAAGCCCCATAATTATTTATCACAAAAAGAGATTTGTGGTTGTTCATGGCATTCAGCTACTTGGGCACCAGAGTGTTAAATGCCCAAAGCAGAAGGTAGGGATGTATCTCTGGAAAGTCCAGCCTGGGATTCTACTTGACTTGATCAGTTCATAGTAAGATTTGCTTGCTGCTGTAAAGATTTAAAATGTTGCTGTGCAACAGATATAAAATCAAAAATTCAACCTCTCACTAGTCCAGCAGTGTGGACTGATAGTCCAGACTGGGTCAGCAAACTTTGGGTTTATAGACTTCGATGGAAGGCTCTTACAACCACCTTTATTTCAGCAGGTTACTACACAGAAAGAAAGAAAGAATGCGATAAAGTTTAGGTGTCATGCTGGAGACGGGATAATGTCAGCTGGTTTGCCTTGTATATTCACTTCAGTGTGTTTTATAGCTATAAAAAAGCCTAATATTTTTTAAAGGATGTGCTGTCCATAGTTTTTAAGAACATCTGTTTCCTACAAGTGACAGCTGGAGTTATGAGAGATTTCAGGTTTAATAAAGTAATTGAGAAGTTGTTTTAAATACAACTTTGTCATACGTAGTTTAACCGGTTTGGTTTTTACTTAATAAGCATTTTCTTGCTTGACAGGCTATCAGTCTGTCATTCCAATTTTGATACCACTACATATGTTGGAATCCATGAATTTCTCATGAGTATTTTTGGCTCTGCTATGACTGACAAGGAAAGAAGATGTTGCCCAAAGAACCAAGATAACAAAGAATAGAATGGAATGTATAGAAATCTGATGACTTGACCACAAGTACTGATAGAAATGTGAGATTCATAAGACTGAGTTTCTCTATCCCCATCATTTATGCAATCATTCCTCAGTGAAATTTCAGAATATTTTCTGAAGGGACAGTTTTATTACTCTGAATTTCAAAATTGCGTCTTCATATTTCATTTACTTCCCTTCCATTTTCTTCCATTTTTTTCAGAGGTCTGTTATTTTCAGAGTATCTGCAGTTGACATTTACAGGTTCATATTAAGTGACCCAAACCAAAGAATGAATGCATGCATTGAAAGAGTTCATGGACAAGCTTAAACACAACTATTACACAGATGATTTGCATTTTCAAATTATTGCTTGAGATTCGTGCACTTGAGGTTCTGATGAGCAGGGAATAATTATTCACTGTCTTTTACAATAAAAGAAGCAAGGAAGTTCAAGAGATACTGGAGCACGGCACGTTCCAAACAAACAAAACCAGTCTCTTTTTCGTACCGTGTACAATTACGCCATTGAATTCCTTGTCAGGGAATGCTCAGAACGCTGAAAGGCAACTGAGTTGATGGATTAAAAAAAGAATCTATTGAAGCTGTTGAACATAAAAGGATGCTCTGGCATTTTCAGAAGTGCCTGAAATTACTAATTATTGAGGCTTCAGAGAATATTTCTGGAAGAAAGTAGGCTATTTCCAAGCAAGATTCACCCTGAACTTCCACAGGCTCCTGCACCATCCACTGATAGAAGGAGAACTTTAACCTGAGCCTGTGCAGCTGCTCCTGCAGATGGTACCTCAAAAGCCAGATCACAGACTCCTAGACTCGGCTTTAGTAGACCTGAGATGACTTTTACTAGACTCAAAGTTCCAAAGGTAAGGCCTGGTTTCACAGCCAGCAGCTAAACCAGCAAGAGCCACATCCATCCTTGGGCATCTGGGACACAAAACTCTACTGCAGCTCTTCCCAAGACAGGGCAATTTTAAATACCCTTATTTCTCAGTGTCTCAAATATAAAATCATCTACCCCTGCTCTCTGCTTCCCCAAACCTTTAGTGAAGAACTGAAAGGAGCAACTAAATGGATGACTCCATGAAATCTAAGAGAATATGAGCTCTCAGTAGACAGATAATAAAATGTAAAGTAATTCTACATTTTCAGCTCTCATCAGAAGCTACTATTAATTAATTACACACTGCTCTGGAGGATTGCTAGCAGTTGGTTTAATATACATGAAGATCTTTGCTATTTCCACTTTGGCATCTCTTTGGAAGAACCACTAATACCACAAGCTGCAATCACTCTTTCCTGAAATAATATAAGTTGGCTTAATAAGGGGCAATAAAACATCTAAATGAATCTTTGCATGCCAAATGAGTGATTAACCCCGTGGAAAACAGAAAGAGAAGCATTATACATTTGTTTAATAACTTCTTTCTTATTAAAAGAACTAAATACATATTGCAGGCTTTCTGAAAAAGGAAAAGAGGTTTTACAAGTAAATAATCCTTTATAACTGTGCAATATTTTGCCCTTTATGATTATTTATTTTTAAAATACATCCGAAATAGCAAAGGTATTTCTGAAGATATCCTGAGGAGGACGTGGTGGGGATAAATGTCTCCATACCTTTGGCACAAAAGGGTATTCCGAGTTGTCTCATATTTCTACTTGCTTGAGATGGTTTGGGAATTGTATTTTTTTAAAAGAAACCTCAAGGATGTGTGGAATATTAGTTGTATTGGGTGACCTACCAGCAATCTTTAAGACAGGTATCTGTAGGAACATTTGTAAGAACGTGGCATTAGTCTAATGTCACCAGAGTTAATGCTCCAGTGGAACAACTAGAGAGATAGACAGACAGACAGACAGACAGACGGATAGATGGATAGATAGATAGATAGATAGATAGATAGATAGATAGATAGATAGATAGATAGATAGATAGATAGATAGATAGATAGAAAGAATATAATCTCACCAAGAACCTCTGTGTGGACATTGCATGCTTTTACACTATGACTTGTGCATGTCTGACCATCACTAACCTTTTATTTGAGAAGCTGTTCTGATTTAGTGCTGGTGAAGTCACTTAGCTTGTCCTAAAACAGAGCTGAAATACAATCATAACTCCAAAGCAGCTTTAAACACAGTGTTTCTCAGAATCATAATTTATACTTAAATTTGGTGACTCACAAAGGCTCTGTATTCACAGCTCTCAGGATGACTTTTGATTCCTTATCAGAGAAATGCAGTGCAGTCTGTCCTACTATTTCATTCAGTGAGCAATGGAGGAAAGTAGAATTCAGAGTACCAGGCTGATGAGACTGTTTCTCCTGAAACCCACAGAAACCCATGGAAACCCAAAAGCTGGGGGAAAACAGGCTGGAAAGTTAATAAAATCAGAACTTTAGAAGAAAAAAAAAAAGAACACCTATTTAAGATTAGTCAATAAACCACCCTCTGTAAATAGTGATAAAATGAAATAATATTTTAAATGTTTAGATACACAGTCCTAGGAGACAACGTCTGTGCATGTGTTCAGCTCTTCTAGTTTTGAAGACCTGAAACAAAGTCGTTACTGGGTTTTATGACATGCTGGACCATTCAGTAGCCTCAGAGAGTTTACCTACATCAGTTCGCACGTTGCAATTTGTTTGCCAAAATACCATATCAAAAATGAAAGATTTCACTGGAAATGTCACTATTAGAGGCAACTGCATATGCACACAGGTATGATATTTATCAATTGTGCAGTCAGATCTGCCAGGCACAGATTTAAAAAGCCTCCCACTGAAAGGCAGATTCAGCTTTTTTGACAGAAATCGTGTTCAGTCTACTTAAGAAATGCCTTTAATGTGATGCCCATCAATTTGCTCGGCTTTGGATTTCCCTTCAAATATGAGTATATCCATCAAATATGTTAGCTCTCCAAAACTGCTTTACATTTGGGAGCCTAAGGGAAGCCTCTCATGATGTGTAAAGGCCCACCTCACCAGTATGTTGCTTTATCCTTCAGTCTGATTTTCTGGAGTCATAAAAGCTTTCATTGGCTAAAATAGCTGGTTTATATAGATTGGGTAGCACCAGGGAAGAGAAAAATCTATTTCATGAAAAATAAATCAGATATGAACATAATGGAAGCTCAATTGGTTTTATAAAGATTCATTTTAACCAGGTGGTTTAACAGAGCGAGCGGGAAACAGGTGGAGAAAGGCTAAAGAGATAAGAGAAAATAAAGGGAAATAAAAGTACTTCGCTGTCTAAAGGGTACCATGGAAGGAATACAAGAAGCTTTGGAAAGAGGATAGGGAACATGGGCAACCAGTGGCCATATCTTCCCTCAAAGAAGCTTTAAAGCTTGGGGGAGACAAACTCACAAGCAATGCTGCCCTTCAGGAACCATTCCTGCTGATATGTTCCTCAGTGCTTGCTCTGCATTTAACACGTTTCCTTTGCTGCATCAGCTGTGCTCAGCTACCAGGACCATGAGCTTCGTGCAGTCACCTTGATAGCTTTCCTTTTTCACCCCCTCTGGAACGCAGCAACAGGATTTCCTAGTTGCTGAAATAGATAATTGATTGCAATGTAAGGAAAAAAAAGATATAAGGAAAATAATTGAAAGCCAAGTGTTCATTTTGGCCTGGAAAGAACCATGAGAATCTACATTTTATGGTCACTGACATAAGTGACCACGAAATCTGCTGGACCCTGAGCCCTAAAATCTCCTTCATACTAAACCTAACATGTTTCTATTGCATTTGTTCTGAACAAATGGCTTTCCCTGTCACCCAAAAGTAAAAGCTCATCTGTGTTTAATTCCTTAATTCCATCATCAGAAACAACCACATTCATCCCAGTTTCCTCCCTTGTCCTGCGCTGCTGGTTTATTCAGAAGGAAATACCTGAACCCTAAACCCCAGACGTGGTGCTTTTGATAAGGAGCTGGAAGAATGGCAAGTTCACTTCAAATGTATTCACATTCTGTTTGAATGGTTGCTAGTTAATAGAAATAGGATAACACTTTTCCATTTCACTCCTTCAAACAAGAAAGAACATATATATTGAGTTTTAACAGAAATCACCCCCTTTTAATTTAGAGACCTAGTTCAGGTTACTTTATTAATTTATTATGGACCTTAAAGGAGAAGAATGAAATCCCCATCCTGAAAATTCTAATGTAAGTGCCAAATCTTATGCCTACAGTTAGTCCCCTCAGGATACACATATCTACCACCAGAAGTATTTGGGGCTAAAAAAAGGCTTGTGCAGGACTGACAACTGAGAGAAATACAGGCCTTCATTTCTGCTTCTGAATTCCATGCATACAAGATGAATGTGATTACAGATCAAGAGAAGAGCAGAGCTGATATTGAACAGTAAAGCTTTTTTATTTATCTTTCTAATCTGAATCCTAAACTTAGAATGGTCTCCCTCTTTCTTCCCTGACTCCTTGCCTTTCTTCTTTCCCCCCCCTCCCTTCTCCATGTATTTAATCTCTGCTTGACTTTGCTTTCAACATGCTTACATTTTTTGGCATGTGAGCAAAAGCATACCCTTAATTACTTAATATCAGAGATTTTAATAGATGAGGAGAACAATGCCTTTGGCATCAAAATAAATGAAAAATCAGATGGCAAAGGCATCCATACTGATCTAGTCGGGAAGGCATTTCTTTGGCTGACTTTTATAGTCCTGATGAAGAATGAGGTGAGACTGCTTACATGATTTAAGCAAACACCTAAGCAGACAACAGAATTCCAAGTCATGCTCATCTTTTTTTAGTGGTTACATGTTTTAATATGATGTTATTTGTTGTCAAGCAACTAACTGGGCCACTCAGCCTGGAGAAATCAGCAGCAGGTGGAGGGATTATTGATTTACTGCAGCAGCTAAAGGAGGAGGAATAAATTCTGAGGGCTGTAGGCATGAGTGTGGTCAGCTCCTGAGGCTGAGCCATGCCAATTGGCATTCAGAGCTCACTATTTAAATAAGTTACATGTACAGGTTTCCTTTTTTGCTGGTTTCCTTGATTCTGCAGTTACCTTTGCTTAGATAAAACTTCACACGTGGTGTTTTTATGGTTTTGACTAGGTGTGTGCTTTTGTACGCGTGGGGAATCATCCATGAATATTTTCTGTAAACTACACATAAAACATCAAAGCTGTGGTTGCATGTACAACAAACAAACAAAAAAAAGTAACACATATTCCCTCTGTGTGGGGTGATAGCCCTGATAAGCTCCTGATGGGGTAAGAGAAACACCCTTGGAAGGGTGCTCCCAGAAACCATTGTCAGAGGACTAAGAGGCTCCAGGAGTTTCCTTCAAGTGCTCAAACCACGTTGATAAGACCAATGAAGAATGGAGTGCTGTGGAGATAACATGGACTTTCTGCTATGTTTTATGGAAGCACAGGAAGGCAGCCTTTAAGCCTGTGTCATCTATCTCTGCAGGAACTATTATTGCCTGTAGCTACTCAAACCACCTAAGGAAAAGAAGGATGAAGAGAGATTGGTCAGAAGCAAAATCTCTACAGGTGTAAACCATTGAGCTGCCCTGGTTTCCTCACACGCCCTGGACAACGAAGGGGTAAGCAGCCTTTTACTCTGTTTTCTCTTCCTATTACTTTATGCCTCATACCTTTCCGTCTTTACCCCTTTATTTACTAATTTCACCCCGCTAACATCTTTAGTTCATAAAACACTATACCTTGCCTTACATCTTGTAACCCATCGCCACTTTATATTGCTTGTGGTGTTCCTTTAAGGTGTTTAATTCCTTCTGACGTGTTTGTTAGTGGGAAGCAGCTCTCTTTGTGTCACAGAGAGTGTTGTGTGCAATTCTCCTCTGTTCTACGGGTTACCAGTGGCGTTTAGATTGTGGTTTCAGGTTGTTGTGCTGGTTAGTTTTGTGTTGTTAGTTAAGTATTGGGGAGGGAAGTTGTTTGATGCTATACTGAGGCTTGGATTGATGTACTGCCTGTAGAGTATGTTTTGTGCTGGTTTCTTTGGGGTCTTTTGTGTTACCAATTAAACATAATCATGCAGCTCACGTTATCACCGGCAATGTGAAACCCACAATAATTGTCGCACCCTTGTGTATTAACAAAAATCATTTAGGGAACTGCTAGAGTTTATTCTAGTTTGCTTCTGGTGCTGGCAGCGATATAAGTGTTAAGAGAACTTGATGGAAAAGGGTCTCTCTTGCTATTAAGTGTAGTTCTTATTGGAGTATTAAAGTTCCTGTTCAACCAGTGAATCTGTCTTAGCAAAGGGTCCCTGTTAGGTGGGATGCAGAGTGAGTTGGGTATTAAAAGGCTTTGATATTCTGAGGATGTTTATAGCTAATAAAAATATATTAATACAAGGGGAGGGGGACAAGAAATCTTTGCATTCCTGCTTTCCTTTTCCCTTTTAACATGACACTGTTATCTTTGAAGCAGGGCAAGAATTACTAATATGAACAAGTGTATATAATTTAACAAAAAAGATACAAGAGGGGAAAAGCAAAATATATCTTGCATTTAAGAGCAGTCCAAAATCCCAGATAAGTTTGTATCATGATGTAAAAGTCATGGATTCTCAAGTTTTACAAACGTAATCCTGATCTATCTGAACTCTGTTCTGCTTGAGGACAAAAAGTATTATCTCTATTTTAAAGATAAACCTAGAGAAAATAATCACGGGAGCTTAAGTGAGGCCACAGAGGACGTCTGTGTCAGGATACACCAATGTCTAGATGATGTCAAAACACTAAGCAGGTACTGCCAGCTTGAAACTTCCCTCTTCCAGAAGAAACACTCTCCAAAATGCAAAATGCATCCAGCTCCCAGGCTTTCATTTAGAGCTGGTTTAAAGCCTGAGCTGCAGCATTATGATAGCTCTTATTATAAAAACACTGCTGTGCAGAAGGAATCTCAGATATGACATTTGATCAAAGCTGAATGTCACAACGAAGTTCTGTTCGTTTTTGTACAGCCAGAAAGGCATTTGAAACGAGATTTTTTTTTTTCCTATGGCCACCTAGAGGTTTAACCAAATCATTTCTTTTGAGTCTTCTGTCATGATTTTCACCCGCAGTATCTCAAATCGCTTGAGCCAGAGGAAATATGTAAACAAGATCAGTGGAATGCCACAGGATAAACTGAAAGAAAAGGTTGCTGGAGGAACTTTGGTGCTTTAGTCTGCAAGAAGAATCTGCTGATACAAAAAAAATCTTGTTATAAAAGTATAATTTCTTTACAGATATTCACAAAACAGGTGCAGCAGACAATGAACAATGTTATCTTTTAAAAGAAAACATGCATTATAGCAAGAGAATAAATGCATTTGAATACTGTAAGCAATCTCCTAACCCCCTAAACTACCACCAGCAAAAGAATTCAGGATGATGGAGTTACCATCTCTGGGGGTGCCCAAGAAACAACTGGACATGGCACCTGGTGCTATGATCTAGTTAACAAGGTGATGATCAGTCAAAACTTGGACTCAATTATCTCAGAGGTCTTTCCCAACCTAAATAATTCTGTGATTCTGTAATTAAAATGTTTATTATTGCACAAGGATATTTCCTGCTCTTTTGGAATAGCCTAAAGCTATTAGAATATTTATTTTACTGGAGCTATTCCTCACAGTTTTTAAGACTCCTCCCTCAAAAATATTCCATTAATCTAAATCTGAGCTAGTAACAGAACACCCCTACATAACCATTATGTGCACACAGTGACCATAGAGATGAACAAACAAACTTTCTAGCTTCCATCCACTTCCCAGAACTGCAAGATGCAAAAGAGAGAAGGGGGATCAATGGATGATTCTGCATGTCTTGATTAGCAAAGGAAATTGTATATTAACTTTCTCACTGTAGGTATATATTACTATATACATCTAAAAATAACATCAGTAGTTAGAATATGTTGTTTTCAAACAGGTTCAGGATGTCACTGCTCTTTGTCCTCTGGAGTTTGTGGTACTCAGTTATTCTGCACAGTTTGTGCAGACTTCACAAGCTGGAAAAAAAACCTTCAGTGGGACAAATGTTAGCCAAGATCTCGAGTCCAAAAAGAGGTATTGAATCTGGTTTGACTGATTACCAACCCAGCAGTGGAAAAAATACGACTGCCTTTGGACCAGTCTGTGCCTCAGCACAAAATCTCAACAAGCATTTAGGATAACTGGAGGACATACACAAAATCAGGTCCTCACTATGGAGTGATATGAGATACATTTTTATACAGCAATATTTGTCTTTTATACATATATATAAGAATGTCAGCTGATTCTTTCTTGCCCAGACATCTAGACCTAATGGTTAATTTTCTACTCTCCCCAGTTAGAAAAAGCAGCCCAAAAGCCATTCTGCATCCTCTGAGCTGAAAGGGACAAAGTCTTGCAGGTTTTCAGAAGAAAGCCATTTTACCTTCAGGCTTTGAGCAAGGTTTGGAAAAAGAAGAGCCAAACTCTAAGAGTAATAAGTGGAAAGGACATGCTTCAGTTCTCTTGAGGCAGCATGGGGCATGCCAGTTTCTTTTCATTTTTACTTTGGCAAATGCTGTAAAAAACCTGTCCTATAAAAGGAAAACTTCTTTTCCCACATTTAAGTGCAAATTAAACTTTGCTCTGCAGCGGCACTTTTTAGGAAGGTGTAAGGAATGCCCAACAAAGTAGGCAATGAACTGAACATCACCTAGGGCTTTAAACATGTTTCACAAGTCCCATATGGTGAGAAAAGCTCTCCTGGCAACACAAGTAAGAGCCAGACACTGAGAGAAACAAGTACAGATAGGATGTCTGAGCCTGCAGTTCTCAATGGGGAAAACTCCCTTTGAAGTCCATAGAAATAAGAGCAAGGATTGCAGCTTCTATCACTTTTCTGTCACCCTCTATCATGCACCCAATTTGAAAGCACAAGTTCCATTTGAGAGCCTAATTCTCATCTTTCTTCCCCTCCCTATTCCATTTTCCCCTTTAGTAGCTATTTTCAGCCTAATTCAGCCGCCTGTGTGATGGAGCCAGATCATTCCCACACCTGTCATTTGACTATCAAAGGGAAATTTATGCAGAGAGAAGTGTTACAGTTTAAAGACAGCATTTATACTTCAAAAGTTAAAAGACCCACGCTGACACTCGTCTGAAGAACTGCTCTTGCCATCCTAGCAGCCCACACCCCAAAAGATATGAGAGCAAACCGATTCCAGGTACCAGTCAGACACCAGAGCTCTCATCCCGAGCCAAGAGCACTTGGTGGGTCTGCCTAAGGGGATGGCAACATGTATATACCAGCAGAGGAGTGGAACCAGGAGAACGCATTTTGGGCAAACACTAGTCCAGTAGACAGTTCTGAACATCCCTATCTGCTCAGCTGCTCTGGTAAGACAGAAAAAGGGACATCAGGTTATGGGTCTTGGTGGATTGAGAGATTAACTTGGCATTGAGCTTCCCAGCCCCATCAGGGTTTGTGAGAGCGTGGATTTTCTTTTATGTCACTGCTTTTAGCATGTCTGTCCAGAAGTGGATTTTTGTCCTGCCTTAGAAAGTGCAACACTAAACCCCGTAGACTGTTGAGGGGAGTCCAGGAGTAGGTGGCAGTAAAGCAGAATTTTGAACATTATAACTGGAAATTTAGGTTCCCAATTTCTTTGTGGATCTACTCTGTCATAAACTAGAGGCCCTCAGGAAACATTATGTTCATTCTACTCTAATTAGAATAAAGGCCAAGGTCCTCAAGCTTGATTATTTCCACATGTGGGGGTAGAGTTCACAGGATATTTTTGATCCAAATGCTGTCACTGTGTTGATTACATTTAATTAAAGAACAAATGAAAGCATGCTCCTTATTGAATAAAAAAATGCGTAGAAAAATATTTGGGAAAAGCCACTCCTCCTCTACTGTCAATACCAAAAGCACTATTGAAAAGCAATGCCTGCTCCTTAAGATTAAAATTTGAAAGGAAACCCCCAGAAATATCTTCCTTCCTCTACAAAACCAGAGTGAGGCTTGTGGAGGGGTGTTTTCTTCTTTAGTTATTTTTTGTTTTATTATTATTATTGTGGTTGTTAATGTTATTATTACTATCACTATTTGTCTATTTAGGCGCAGAAAAAAAATCAGTTTGTATTTGCTTGAGCAGTGTCTGCCCTTATAAGTGGAATCAGGATAAGCAACATCCCACTCTGTTGTTTGTAGCTCTCCCCTTGTGCTAAGGGGAAAGATGTTTAATCAGCTTTGAAATAAAAAGAAGAAAATGTATGTGCATCGAGTACATCTGTAACTTTTTCTGCCTCTATTTAGGGTTTATTTCCCATAATTTTGTCCACATTTATAGGTGAAACAAAACAGGAAGCAAATGCATTTTGAATTTCTAGTGTTTGATAAAATGGGGGCTTTCAACTGATAATTGTCCTTCAAATACAGTTGTGTTTGTGAGAAGGGACAGTAAATGGGGAAGATGCTGCTCAGATGGATTTAGATCGAGATTGGAAATGCCACTCCAAATGACTAGGTTGTCTGTTGTAGCAAAACACGCAGAAAAGAATGCAAGGTAAATTTAGCAATTTTGTTAAAATTCCAATCAAACTACTTTACCCAGGTTACTGTCATACCACAGAAAATAAATATCAATCAGAATCAGGCAGGTCGGTCTGATATGAAGACTCCTATTGTAAAAAAAATGTATACAGGATATCCTTACTCTTTGACTAACAGTTGCAATTAACTCCCTAAGGTTCAGAATGTGCTGGAAAATGAATTTGCTAATATTGAATACAACTTAAATGGCATTTCAGTATAACATACAAACAGCATGAAGCCTCAAAAACCCTCATATACAAAACCAATATAATTTTCTTTTTCAGCAGAAGCTGTGATTTTTTTGAGGGTATCATAGACCACAAAAATAATGCTTTTCTAACCTTGTTGTAGGTTTTATGTTGACTTGTAAGGTAGCCATTTAAAGGCTTTGAGGAAATTGCTTAATGTTTTAAATGCATTAAATGTTGTGCTGATTATTCAAAATGGAAAGTTATTTTACTGCTCCAAATTTGACAAGAACCAGAAGCCTTAAGATGCTGGAAACTTATCCTATTTGAGCCTGTCATTCTCTAAACTGTCATTTCATGCCCTCTTAGAAAAGTACCTTCATATAGAAATTATACAAGACCCTTGCTCAGTGTTTGCTTCAAGATAAATGAGTCACATAGGTACAACATCTGCTGTAAATAGATGGTCCAGCTTGGTTTCTCTTTCCAATAATAATAAAGTATCTTGTCCTTCACCACACTTTCAGTTTAGCTGTGTATGGGATGTATTTCTCAATAAAAACAAAAAAACAAGTAGAACCAAACAGAAGTTTTCAACCTTCAGGGCTTCCACCCAGCTTTTAGTAAAATTAGGGAAGGTTCCTCCTTGCAGGAAACACAGTGTGCACTTTGCCAACTTGCTTTCCAGAAAACATATGGCATTTGCAACATGCTGTCACAGTTAGTGAAAGATTAAACTTTGCAGTGGTTCTGGTTAAGAGAAATTATCTGGCACAGACAGGTGTTATAAGGATATTGGCTTAGAAAAATAGATTCAGTTTTAGAAGCAATGGTTTGGGTTCATGAGGTAGAATCAGTGTGCATTGGACCAGAAAGGACCTGGGCCACATCTGTGTGATATGAATAGTGCAGTGGAATCTGCTAACAAATTAATACTGTTCAAAATTCAGCTCCTCAGCTGATGGAGAAAAAGTGATGCAGGTTTTGCTTCCACTTCAAACTTTGGAGGTGACTGGATGGGAAATGAATGGACTGACATTTAGTATAGAAGTCATGGAATAAGGACCTCCCAAAAACTGGAGAGTTATTATTAAGTCCAAATGAGACTTCAGTTCAAAAGCCTAAATCTCAATTCCTTTGGGAGCTGCCAGGTCACCCCATCTGGAGGCCATTTCAGATAACTTGTCTCTCTGTCTCCTCCCCTCGCTCCTGGGATATGATCACACCAACCCAAAGCCAGAGCACTGTGAGGTCCCCAGCCTGAGGAGAATGAAAACTCTTGACTTTACAAAGCTGGAAACCACTTGGTCAAGGTTTTGAAACCACAGTATCATCAAATGGTTTGGGTTGGAAGGGACCATAAAGATCATTCAGTTCCACCCCCTGCCATGGGCAAGGACACCTTCCACGATCCCAGGTTGCTCCAAGCCCTGTCCAACCTGGCCTTGGACACTTGCAGGGATGGGGCAGCCACAGCTTCTCTGTGCCAGGGCCTCATCACCCTCACAGTGAAGAATTTCTTTCTAATATCCAATCTAAATCTAAACTCCTTCACTTTAAAGCCACGTACCCTTTTCAACATGCCTGGAGTAAATAACTGTATGTAAAAATAAAACACTATCAGGAAGATGGCATAAGTTCAGCCATCAGATTTTCTATATCAGTGACAGAGTTTGCACCTTGACTCTTATTTTATAAACCTATGGTTTATTTCAAGTAATACAGTATAAATATGATCTTGACATAATTAATCTGAAGCTTATTGGGATACAAATGCAGTGTCAACATTTGCTGGAATGTGTTTTTGAGAAGGCTGAACTTCATTCTGGCTTTCACTGAATGACTCAGAGCTTGAAAAAAAAATAACCCTTTTTCTTTCACAAAATAATATCTGTGTACTCTGTCAATTTTAGTGCTCCTCTCTTAGTCTCTGGCAGCTGAAAGCACTGCATAGAAAGTTATTCTTTTGTTATCATTGCTTTACAAACTCAGAAAGAAACCCAAGGTATTTTTCCATTACCCGTAGAAGTATATCTTCATTTTTTACAGCAAGATTATCATTCACTTTTCATTTCTGCTGGTTTTAAAAGCATAAGATTTGATTCAGACATACACTTTCAAGCAGCCAATTTTAGAGTCTAAATTCCTTCTTCCACTCCAGGTCTATTTTTACACATCATAAACTGCCTACCTATAGCAGTGAATTTTGCTAAATGAACTTTAGGCAAAGCACATACTCAGGTATAGTGTAGTTGTCACTGTAGATATTGTACATTTGATTTACACAGGTTAAGTTAACAACAAAATAACGTGAGGTCAAAACCCTCATATTCTTCTCTTGTCTTCTCTTTAGGCTAAATGGGGAATATTGACAGCATATTTAATTTAAAATGTTCCTGAGAAGCCAATAGCTAAAAAAACATTTTAAAAACATTAAGTAGATACATAGGAGTAATGAAAAAAAATAAAGGATACATATGTTACCTCACTAATACAAGAGCTTTTTGTTAGTGTTTTCCTATTAATGAACATTTAGTGTCTCCTCATGCTTTTACTACTTACAAAACCTAAGAAACAGTGTAGAAAGCAATGGGAAGACTCTTTTATAATCAATACTGTTGAACAGAAAATGAGTAAAAGTGGTATTTATTTCTTAAGTAAAATTAACATTTCCATGACTTTACAGGTATTCCCTCCACAGAGTCCACAACCCTGGTAAATCACAGCTAGAGGTATACGTATATTTCTATATTTATTTATTTATACCATGGGTATTTAATTGCATTATAAATCATATTGAAGAAGAGACAAAGCAGGTAACCTTCCAAGAATGAGTCAGGAAATAGTGAAAGAGTGTAAACATGTAGCAGTCATTCAGCTACATGTGTAAGGGAGGTATTCCTCATTTGTTTTTTATAAAAGTAGAAACAGTTCAAAATCAGTCTTTGCTTCTCAAACACCTTTTTTAACATTGTGACCTATATCCCTATTTCAGATGGAGGGAATATGAACTGCACGGTGTAACACAATTATAGGAATTTACTGTGGCACGCTGCAATATTAATAAAGGCACATCATACAGTTATGGTAATAAATTTGAATTCAAAAAAAGTTGTGTCATAAAGGAGATTGTGCTGCCGAGTCTTTCTTACAAAAATTATAAGTTATACAGAATTATATTAAAGTGAAAGCTCCAATTTAAGGAATGTTAAAGCAAAGTCTTTGCCTTTCAGATATGTTCTATGAAGGGCTAATTACTTGATTAAAATTGATAAAGAATCTTTCAATTTTACTATCAGAAGTCTAAGGAAAGTCAGAGTTAATGGTTTTTGGGGTTTTTTTTGTTGTGCACTAATTTCAGAAAACCATTCTGGTTCCATAGGTGACCAAACCATGACTGAGGATCAGCTGGAGCAAGTTCCTGTGGTAGCTCTTCTCATGTCTGGCTGGGTTCTGAATATCTCCAGGAGATGAGACATCACTGTCCCTTTGTGCAACCTGTTTCATTTTACAGCCACTCTCACAGCAAGGAAAGTGTTTTTCCAACTGATCGTTTCACGTTGTCACCTGGGAAATTCCTGAAAGAATTCAAGGATATTCTCCTTGTGCTTAAGTGCTCAATAACTATTTCAGAGTTGATACTACCGTGATGGCAGAAGCTCCATTGAATTGAGGGATGTATGTGCATTCTTTTAAAATAAATGTTCACTTATTTTTCATAACAAGGAGTAGTTAAGTCCATGTGTAATGCTAGTGTTCATTTTTTTAATGAGAATAATTCAAACTCAAACAAGGAAATAATGTGAATTAGAAGAGCATGACAGAACAGAGGTAGTTTTCATATGATCACTAAGTATAAAGCTATCTCATGGAGAAACTGAGTAGTAATAATAATAATTATAAAACTAATAGATTAAACACTATGGCTGCTCATTTTTAACAGACTAAAACCAAGTCAGTATAGTTTGCAGAAGACACCTGTAAAGAGAGGCCATGTTTTTCATCTGTTGTGAGTGTGGTGGTTCATTTCCTCTTCTTAAGAGACCTCATTTCATGGTGCTTCTGTGAACTGCAACATTTCTCAAGGTGAAGAGGCTGAGAATTATTCACAGATGTTCGGAGCCAAAGATCATTCCCTCCTCTCTTTCCCTGCCACTTTTCTGCAGCAAATAAAAGATCTAGAACTGTTCTCTGAAGTTTTGAGTGGTTCTTTAAAGAAACAATTCTGAACAAAGTAGGTGGAGATAAAATCCAATACTCTGCCTGCTCAAAAGAGAGAGGAAGAGAATGACCCTCTGCACTGAGAATGTTCTATATACTATAAGGAATTCTTTTCTCATTTAGAAATACAGCACGTGCTTGTTATGATTTGTTTCTAAATTGAAAAAGAAGATTTTATTGATTGTGACCTGGAGTAACCCCAACGACCTATAGTAACCCCACAATGA